>JAVGWX010000002.1:133859049-134459049 GCA_036924085.1 Ariolimax columbianus
TTTTAGTTTAGTTAAGTCGAAGAATCAACGTTATTGCACACAGTTTAACCAACAAGTGCTTTGTTCTTCTCTTTATTTTTGGAGAATCTCAGTACAATGCACGAACTCCGTAGCACCGGCAAGGATCCCGTAATAGTTTCGGTAGATTTTTAACATCATTTTAAATTTTGCCCGGGCAGCGGGCGTTAAGTCTACTCTTTTCGATTTCCAACTGTCGATTGATTTTTAACGTGCGCGACACTGCACACGGGCATTCGGTCTCTACCCAAAGATCAGGAGAAATACCAAAAAAGAACCACGTGAAATTATTCCGGTCTCCTCCGTGATTTACAACTGGCGATCTCCAGCATCGGAGGCCGACGACGTCTTACCTCGAGACCACTACTTGTTTCAGATTTAGATGTAATCAGTTCTAGAAACAGAACTACAAACATTATACAAGGAATAGTAAAATGAAAAAAAAACTAGTTTTCTGGAATATCAGAAGTAGAAAGCTGTGTATTGGGGGCTTGATTTTTTCCGCAAACAGATGCAAATGAGCAAATGGAGTTGTCATTCTTACATGAAGTCTGCACAAAAACATGTACGCGCTAGCTAATCAAGTGGTAGTTTCTGTCTTGGTCCTTAGTTTTACACGATGAAGTCTCCAGTTCCACTTTCGTCATGGCTATGAACGACATGCATAACGTGATGACACGAACCAATTCCACCTTCCCCAGGAAGTGATGAGACAAACTAATTCCACCTTCCACGGGAAGTGATGAGACAAACCAATTCCACCTTCCACAGGAATTGATGAGACAAACCAACAATCCACCTTCCACAGGAAGTGATGAGACGAACCAATTCTACCTTCCACAGGAAGTGATGAGACAAACCAATTCCACCTTCCACGAGAAGTGATGAGACAAACCAATTCCACCTTCCACAGGAAGTGATGAGACAAACCAATTCCACATTCCACAAGAAGTGATGAGACGAACCTATTCCACCTTCCACGGGAAGTGATGAGACAAACCAATTCCACCTTCCACAGGAAGTGATGAGACAAACCAATTCCACCTTCCACAGGAAGTGATGAGACAAACCAATTCCACCTTCCACAGGAAGTGATGAGACAAACCAATTCCACCTTCCACAGGAAGTGATGAGACAAACCAATTCCACATTCCACAAGAAGTGATGAGACGAACCTATTCCACCTTCCACGGGAAGTGATGAGACAAACCAATTCCACCTTCCACAGGAAGTGATGAGACAAACCATATCCACCTTCCACAGGAAGTGATGAGACAAACCTATTCCACCTTCCACGGGAAGTGATGAGACAAACCAATTCCACCTTCCACAGGAAGTGATGAGACAAACCATATCCACCTTCCACAGGAAGTAATGAGACAAACCAATTCCACCTTCCACAGGAAGTGATGAGACAAACCAATTCCACCTTTCACGGGAAGCGTTCCAAAGGTCCACATAAAGGCTGTCGAAGTATTCGATTCTCATTTGCCCCACTTCCAACTCCTATTACTATCACTAAATATTATTACCGTAATTATTCTCATTGCTGAGGTCCAGAATTTGTAGGACTCAAGAGTAAAGCCGATTGTCCTTGAAGGAGCCACGAAGTGTATCCTTGTAGGAGCCACGAAGTGTACAGGCTAGATTGTATCATTTTATGGCCTATTGAAAAAATAAGAACTGCGCCTTTCCGAGGATTTGAACGCATGTCCTCCACAATATTACTTGAATCTTATCAAATACTTTGTTCATATGATAGGCTTCTCATTCTCAATATACGGAGAAACCAAAATGTCCTTTTCGTATCATACCAGACCAGGTTCTGCTGCTTCTTTCATTTCGAGGAAAAATTTGACTAGGCTTTTCTTTCTTATCCATCTTTTGAAGTAGTTCTCATCACGTAGCAAGTGCAGGACCTCGCTCTCACAACAGCCGATCTGTAAGACTCTCGATCTCTAGCCAGATTGTAGCTTTCACAACAGCCGATCTGTAAGACTCTCGATCTCTAGCCAGATTGTAGCTCTCACAACAGCCGATCTGTAAGACTCTCGATTTCTAGCCAGAACATCGCTCACACAACAGCCGATCTGTAAGACTCTCGATCTCTAGCCAGATTGTAGCTCTCACAACAGCCGATCTGTAAGACTCTCGATCTCTAGCCAGATTGTAGCTCTCACAACAGCCGATCTGTAAGACTCTCGATCTCTAGCCAGATTATAGCTCACACAACAGCCGATCTGTAACTCTCGATCTCTAGCCAGATTGTAGCTCTCACAACAGCCGATCTGTAAGACTCTCGATCTCTAGCCAGATTGTAGCTCTCACAACAGCCGATCTGTAAGACTCTCGATCTCTAGCCAGATTGTAGCTCACACAACAGCCGATCTGTAAGACTCTCTATCTCTAGCCAGATTGTAGCTCTCACAACAGCCGATCTGTAAGACTCTCGATCTCTAGCCAGATTGTAGCTCACACAACAGCCGATCTGTAAGACTCTCGATCTCTAGCCAGATTGTAGCTCTCACAACAGCCGATCTGTAAGACTCTCGATCTCTAGCCAGATTGTAGCTCTCACAACAGCCGATCTGTAAGACTCTCGATCTCTAGCCAGATTGTAGCTCTCACAACAGCCAATCTGTAAGACTCTCGGTCTCTAGCCAGATTGTAGCTCTCACAACAGCCGATCTGTAAGACTCTCGATTTCTAGCCAGATTGTAGCTCTCACAACAGCCGATCTGTAAGACTCTCGATTTCTAGCCAGAACATCGCTCTCACAACAGCCGATCTGTAAGACTCTCGATCTCTAGCCAGATTGTAGCTCACACAACAGCCGATCTGTAAGACTCTCGATCTCTAGCCAGATTGTAGCTCTCACAACAGCCGATCTGTAAGACTCTCGATCTCTAGCCAGATTGTAGCTCACACAACAGCCGATCTGTAAGACTCTCGATCTCAAGCCAGAACTCCCTCCTCTAGTGTTGGCATCTTAAGAACATGCGCGATGTTTTGTGTCCATCTTCTCCTTTTCTGCCCCTGCCCCTTTTCCACACACCATTACCTCCGGCATCGTTCTCTCCAGGTCATTTTGGCGTTTGATGTGACCAAAATATTTGAGCTTTCTAGCCAATTTTCCTCGATTTCCAGTTATTGTAGGATATCTGTATTTTTTCCTTTTCGCTATCCATGACATTTTGAGCACCTTTGTGTAGCATTTTAATTCCAAAAGATTCAATCCTTTTCTCAAGTGTTTGTGTGGTGGTCCACGTTTCACACCCGTACGTTGCCACCGTGAAGGTACAAGTTCGGTGGATTTTTATGTTCGTCATTTTATTAGTGGGTAATTTAGTGGGTATTAGGCGGTAATGTTTTTTTCAGACCGCAATGGCCCCCGGGTTGACCCAGCCTTAAATGGGTACCGGTTCAGTCCGGGAAGTAAAAGCGGCGAGGGAGAGGAGATGGCTACCGCCCTCATATAGCCGAGCCTTTGAAATGTGAGATCGCTAACACCTCACACCCCTACGGCAGTAATGCTATGGGATACTTTACTTTACTTTACTTTACATTTTATTAGAGTGCTACCATGCGTTTCTCATTTTACTCAACCTTTGCATTCTCTATCTGACTTCCTTCAGGCAATCACCATTGTAAAATTATTGTGTAACTACTAATGGTACACGGTGACGAATATAACTACCACCCACTAATATCGTTCTCTTGCAAGTTTGCCGTCCATTATTTCCTTTCAGTACATCAACGTGTAATGTTTTCTACTGCTTAACCCAAGACCTCCGTATTTTTTTATTTTTTTTTTGCGTTCGCCTTATTTCTCTAATCCCCAAGGCGGTGTGCGTTGCACTGTGGTTTTTATTTTGCGCCTGTCGGCCCAATGCATCCGACTTCAGCATGCATTTTATGTAAGGGTCTGCTTTCTCCTGCATTTTCTAAGGGTTTACTTCCCCGCGGTAACGGCCGGTGCTGTGATGGGGATCGAACCCAGCACCTTCGGGTTATAAGCCGTGCCACTTAACCACTAGGCCACGCCGTCCCTTCCTCCGTATTTGATTTCTTCTCTTTCATCAATTATTGTCCTTTACCTTAAAACATCCACGTGTAGGGCTTCAATTTTTTCTCCCAACAGTTTGTTTGTTACCAATATTTCCGCCCAGTCTCACATTGAATAGACAATCTATTGGAGAGCTATATTTGTTGAACAGGAAATCGATGGAATAGCCTCGCCCTTTCCTGCCTACTTACTGACCGCCTCCAATAGAAACCGGAAGGACTGTGTACTCTCTTAAGTCGAAGATGGCTGGCTATATGCTCACCGCCTCCAATAGAAAACGGAAAGACTGCACACTCTCTCAAGTCGAAGATAACCGAGATGTGAGCGTAAGTAATAGAACTGCTTACCTCATAGGTTGGCCTGTCTACCTGCTCATCTCGCAAGAGTCCAGACTGGGCGCAGTTTCATGTTACGACTTACACATACACACATTGCGTGTGTAACTTACTCGTTAAATCAGGGAGTCGTGCTGTCTTGTCATTTGCTGACCTGTTCATGGACGGCTCAATTACACAGTTACCACTTCATGGACGGCTCAATTACACAGTGACCACTTCATGGAAGGCTCAATTACACAGTGACCACTTCTATCTATTCGGTCTTGTGTTCAGATATCGACTATTGGCTCTTGATTCTAGAGCAATTATCCAATACTGCTTAGGTAGTCCACACTTGGTTCGTTTTTGTTCTGTGTGCATGCAGGGAGGAGCAATGATGAGGATGTCATGACAGGGTTAACAGTGTTTGGAATGCAGTTGCTGGGTGAGCAATGTTTGGAATGCAGTTGCTGGGTGAGCAATGTTTGGAATGCAGTTGCTGGGTGAGCAATGTTTGGAATTCAATGGTGGAGTGAGCAATGTTTGGAATGCAATGGTGGAGTGAGCAATGTTTGGAATGCAATGGTGGAGTGAGCAATGTTTGGAATGCAATGGTGGAGTGAGCAATGTTTGGAATGCAGTTGCTGGGTGAGCAATGTTTGGAATTCAATGGTGGAGTGAGCAATGTTTGGAATGCAGTTGCTGGGTGAGCAATGTTTGGAATTCAATGGTGGAGTGAGCAATGTTTGGAATGCAGTTGCTGGGTGAGCAATGTTTGGAATTCAATGGTGGAGTAGAGCAATGTTTGGAATGCAGTTGCTGGGTGAGCAATGTTTGGAATTCAATGGTGGAGTAGAGCAATGTTTGGAATGCAATGGTGGAGTGAGCAATGTTTGGAATTCAATGGTGGAGTGAGCAATGTTTGGAATGCAATGGTGGAGTGAGCAATGTATGGAATGCAATGGTGGAGTGAGCAATGTTTGGAATTCAATGGTGGAGTGAGCAATGTTTGGAATGCAATGGTGGAGTGAGCAATGTTTGGAATTCAATGGTGGAGTGAGCAATGTTTGGAATGCAATGGTGGAGTGAGCAATGTTTGGAATGCAATGGTGGAGTGAGCAATGTTTGGAATGCAATGGTGGAGTGAGCAATGTTTGGAATTCAATGGTGGAGTGAGCAATGTTTGGAATGCAATGGTGGAGTGAGCAATGTTTGGAATGCAATGGTGGAGTGAGCAATGTTTGGAATGCAATGGAGCGGTAAGCAGTGCTGGGGATGCCATGACGGGGTGAGCAATATTTGGAATTCAATGGTGGAGTGAGCAATGTTTGGAATGCAATGATGGAGTGAGCAATGTTTGGAATGCAATACAGCGGTGAGCAATGTTTGGAATGCAATACAGCGGTGAGCAATGCTGGGGATGCCATGACGGGGTGAGCAATGTTAAGGATACCATGACGGGGTGAGCAATGACGTGGTGTGAAATGGCCGAGTGAAAAATGCAGGTGTGTGAAATGCCTGCACGTCAAACGCCGGGATGTGAAATAATGGGATGCAAAGTGATGTGGTGTAAAATAACGTGATGTGAAATGCTTGAGTGTGAAGTGTCGGATATGAAATAATGTGTTGTGAATTGACTAGATGTTGAATCACGTGGTATGAAATGTCCTGATGGGAAATGCTGGAGTATGAAATGTCCAGACGGGAAATGCTGGAGTGTAAAATGTCCAGATGGGAAATGCTGGAGTGGGAAATGTCCAGATGGGAAATGCTGGAGTGTGAAATGTCGGGATGGGAAATGTTGGAGTGTGAAATGTCCAGATGGGAAATTATGGAATGTGATATGACGCAGAGTGCAATGACGTGTTGTGTAATGACGGACTACCGGGTATGATATGTCGGGTTGTGTAATGCTATTAGTTTGCGTTTCTAAACTATAAAAGGCAAGACCGCACTGCTAATCGTTATCAGCATGGTTACTTACTTAGTCTCTCCTCTTTTACTGTGAGGTGTAGAGGTAGCATCGTAGTGGACCGATTGTGTCGGTGTCCTCTCACAGCTGTCCTATTCCGATCTTTAACTTGCATTCTCTTTTTTCTCATTTATCAATAAAATACAATACGCCAACCACATAAACAACTATCAATGGTTTCTTGATTTTGATCTTGATAACCCACTCCTCAGCGTAGTTGCGGGTCCCAACTTCATCTCCAGAACCTATCTTGGACCACGGAAGTTCAGTGCGTGGTAAGTAATCCTCTAGAGGTGTCTCGGATGTTGCAGCGTGCGGCTAGGGAGTTTGACCAACGCGTTGGAGGTCTTCCCTGCGATCTCTTCTTACCTCGGGCGCACCAGTCTGCCGTGGCCGTAATCCATCGACCATCGTAACATATGACCTACCATCTATGTTTTGCCTTGTCTGCATGGTATACCCTTGCCTAATCCGAAGTATTTGTTTATTTCTGTTTCTATCTATTCGGAGTTCGTCCTTACTAGGACGTTATGCCATTGTGTCGCAGTGTTCATCGAGTCTGAGATATATGCCTCTTTCGGTCCGATGCATCCGGTTTCAGCTCGTTTTTAGGGATGGGGAGGGGGGGGGGGGGGCTGAGAGCGGGATTGCCTTCCAACTGTGATTTATATCTCTTGGATAGATTACACTTGTGACAAGTGCAACCTGTTTCCGGGATCCCAAAATGAAGGCTGAATAAGATCTTGGCCAAGTATGGATCACTGACCCTGATGCAAGCAGCCAGCTTGGATTCGCTGTTAGCTCATGCACTGCTGTATCTTAACCCCAGTATGTATTTAGTAAACAGTGTGTGACCGTTGAAAGATGTCAGGTACCTGAGTTGTATCATTTGTGCCAACAGGCGCTGAAGATTGTTCGTGTGTCACATAGACGAGTTTGTGAGAGCGCGTGGTCTATGGGTTGTGAGCTATGTTTACAATCCAGCGTACCCGGTTCAATCCATGTTGTTCTCAATTGGACAGGTCGACGTATCGTAGAATTTTTCGTACCGTAATCGCGTTTTCCAGTAAACCCAGCTGTAATTGGTTACTTTACGAAGTCAGGAGACAATTTCAAAGCCGCGGCAACAGTTATGGAGTTCCTACTCGGTAGTCCACACTTTCTTAATTGAAAGAGACCACACATAGGGGCGCGCCCAGCGGCAATGAAATCTGTTCCATGAGCCATTTACATAGACACCTTTAGCTCGGATGTCGTCATTAAGATGGAATGCCTTATCCATCCTCTCCTGCCCTAGTGTATCATCAAGTACATTTTCTCCGCAATATTTCATTCATCAGTTAAATACTTCAAATGTCCTATATGTCTCCATCCATCATGGCATAGTCTTTTAATAACTGTCTTCTATGAGTATTTCGTGTCTATCCTTCCCAATGTCGTGAGCTTGTTGGCACTTACTCATGGTATACCTATACCCTCAATGGTGCATGTAGTCTTGCTATTCGAATGATCAAATACCATCTAGCACTGAAGTTTAGTAAGTTATTCCTCTTCTATTTACTGCTATACTTTAGTTATAGTATTTTATCTGGGATTAAGATGCTGAGCAGCGCATGAGCTATAGCGGTCAGCGACCCAAAGCTGACGCTAGCGTTAGGGCCAACGACCCAGAGCTGACGCTAGCGTTAGGGCCAGCGACCCAGAGCTGACGCTAGCGTTAGGGCCAGCGACCCAGAGCTGACGCTAGCGTTAGGGCCAGCGACCCAGAGCTGACGCTAGCGTTAGGGCCAGCGACCCAGAGCTGACGCTAGCGTTAGGGCCAGCGACCCAGAGCAGCCAAGACTGTTCTCCACCACCCCTTGATGATCCTGGATAACAGGCTGCAGCCGAGCAGACTAATAAAGGAGAAGAAAATGAGCATATGTGATGCAAAGACACGAGAGGAAGAATCACCATCATCATGTGTTATGTGGTATGACATTTATGGTCAATCCCCTCTACGAACATTTGTCCTTTCAACATTTTATCTCCTCCGACTTTCTGTGTTTTCCCATACAGTTTGAAATGTCATAAAATATATATTTGTCCTATTGTCCCATGTGCCCCTTGCCCTAGATTTCTCTGTTGTCACAAAGTCTTCCAGAACCTCCGCCCCGAGTATATGCCTGATGAGGGTGCCTGTCTTCTTTCTATCTTAGTAAGCAGACATCCTCTGCATGCTGGTTTCTTGTAATAATTATTTATTATATTTCATAATTGTCCGAGGTATACATAGCTTTCTTACCCAGACCACTCTTCTTATGTTGCAGCAAATCATGCCTATCTCTGTTTTTTGATTGTCCATAACACGTGTTCATAAAACAATTCTACGTAACATTGCACGACTTTAACTTTTATTGTCTGGGACTTGATTGCTTTTCTATCTTCATGGAGTCTAGTTTAGCCACTGCTAGTCTGTTCTTGATTTCTGTTATACATCCCCCTTTCACTGTTAAGTATCTGACTGGTTTTTGTCTGTTTAAAAATATTAAATATAATTGGTAGTTTTATTTTAATTATAAATATCTTCAATTCCACTGTGCTCCCTGCGATGGGGTATGGTGATGAGACATTGACACTCACAAATCACTTGAGAACAATTTGAGAATGGCGCGGCCTCGCTTGAGTGACGCTTGGTCGGAATCACTCTCCAAAACCAATGTACGCACAATCTCACAATTCTCACAATTCTAACATAAGGCGATTGTCTTTGGCGGAAGATGTGGTAATCTTTGCAGACAAGGTGGGCATATCACATGTTGCGACGAAACGATGGTCGATGAAACAGTTCCGAGAGCAATCTGGTACCCCCGAGGCAAAGAGAGACTGCGCGGAAGATCCCCAGTGGGTTATTAAGACTCCCTTGCTGTCTCCAACAACATCCGAGACGCCTTACCATCCACATGACTACCGTGGCCCAAGGCATGGTCAACTAGAGACGAAGTTGGGTCCCGCAGCGAGGCTAAGGAACGGGTCGTCAAAATCAAGACCAAGATATAATTAATAATGGACTTAAGCCCCGTGACTGTGTTGTCTATATGAACCCATTGATTTAATCGGAGATAGTCTTTTTCAAGGGCGTGTGCGTGTACGCTACACCACATCTAGGGCTTGGAAGTCGATTATCTGAGCAAGTGTTGTCGGAGCCCGAAAGGGGAGAAAAGAGTAGTAGTACTGAAACCTGTCAGATATGTCACAAGAGATGACTAAGGAGGGTTGAGCATGGGTCTGGCTACTGCAGAAACTTTAGGCAATACAACTTAACAAGTCAATGTTTGATGATTAAGAATGTATTTGTTGATTACCTATGCTCTACAGGGAGCTACAAGGTTCCGATGTTGATTAATGCCGTCCTGATATAACCAAAAATACACTCTCTGTGGTTGCAGGGGTGCGACTTAACATACGAAGATAACATTCTACAGAACAAAAATAGTTATGAACTTCGGAGCTGTTCCAAGACCGCAGTACCGCTGGATGCAGAGTGGACTTGCTCAGACGTCTCCTGCGGTTAGTGCCAAGAGATGACATCGGTTGTGACCTCAACACCCGCAGTGTGGACTGTCAATCAAATCTAGCTAAGGCAGACGACCTAATCAAATTATCTTGTCTCCGAGAGCGTTGGAGAGCGCGCGGATTAGGTTAATCCCTTCAGCAAATAGAAAAGAATAGTCCGCTGGAAGGAAAGCGATCAAAAAGCTGCCACGAAGAATGACTAAAAGATTACAACAGGACCGTCAACAAAACCCACGCGTCTCGTACTCTAAGACAGTGCCGTCGGTACCAGATTTTTTTCAGAATGGAATGTAGAGTATTCGAATTTTTGTTTAGTTATTTCGATCTTCTTTTTATTTCTATAATTTAAAAAAAAAAATATTGGAATATAGAGGCAGACAGGTTAGAACGTTTGTGTCTGCCAATAAATAAACCGGGTTCGATCGCCGGTTTCGACATTCTCTAGCCTGCCAAGTACAAATAAAAACCCGACCTACATTTAAAAGAACCATTGTGACCCGAAGGATCCACCTTCACTCGCATAAAAAATATACTTAGTACAAGGAAGTTTCTAACACTTTATCCCCTACCGCAGTGTGTGCTGTTGGTCTGCGTTTATATATATATATATATATATATATATATATATATATATATATATATATATTATTCTATGATCTAACTACTCTCAGACAAGTTTCTCTCAAAATAATACAACACAAAAATGTGTGAAACATATGTCCCTCATTTCCAATCTTTACACGGAGATCGGCGAGGATGGGCGTATTAATTATGCGCGACTGCCTACGCCAGCGGGTTCTAGACTGAGCTATGACGCAAGCAGGCCAGGGAAAACGCAGGTCAAAGACAAGGTCATTGTCTTTGACAGTTTTCTTGACAGTGATGTCAGAGTTCAAAGACTTGAAGTACGGTTTTAGAATAAAGTGGATCGAAGTAATATTGGGCATACAATAGGAACCTTACCAGAATTGGGTACCTTCTGTGTTTCTCTGTGGTGCGTAAGGTTGGAAAGAAATGGAGGAAAATAAATATCAAAACTTAATGAGAAATATTTACATAATTTTTTAGTCAAATACTGTCATCAATGACGAACTACTTTCTCGAAACAACCAAGAAGATTGTAGTCTTAGTCGACCTGTACTTCTACATCGACGAATGCTCCTATGCATGTACCAGATATGGCGTGAGGTGGATATAGCCGGGAAGAGGATTTCTTGCTTAGCGGGCTAGGATCGAGCAGATTTTTACTCCGCTACGTTGGGTCAAGTGCCGCGGAGGGTGGTTAACCGATTTGCAAATTCATCTTAATAAACTTAAACACTAGAGTAAGGTAAACATTCAGCCTGTTGGGCGCCATGTATGCTGCTCTAAACAAACCACCTAACCATGGCCAGTGTTATGCCATGTCACACAGTTAGTCGCCTCTTACGACATGCTCTCTATGGGGCAGTGGTGCTATTCTTGTTCTTGTCATACACAAAGAGCCCGGCAGACAATTATAGCAAGTGAAGATTGAAAATGGGGCGATCGTATCCTCAGAGGAAAGTAAGAACCCTTGACCAGAAAGACTATGATATGGCCCCTAGAGAAACAGCGAAAGAGTGGCTAACCTATTTCAACTTGACGAAGAATTATATAAGCCGAAATTCAAATCATGAGCCTGAACCTGGACGTCGTAGGAAGGCATGACCTGAAACTGAAGAAAAAGGAGGCAGTTAGTCGCTATCCTTAAGGAAGCCAGTCAGATGTGATGTCACTGACCGGTGTGCCAATCAAGGACAAAGGATGAAAGAAGAAGAGAAATATAAACTGTGCAAACATCTAAGACAGTTTACCTTTTTGAAATTGTTCCGTTATCTTCTCGCTGAACAGTTTATTGTCTTCAAAACAAAACAAAAACGACAAGGGCCCTGTTGACATGTTGAACATAACCGGTTTTAGGGCACTCCTGATAGAGCCACGAGTGCTCATTTAACTCTAATCTGTCTAATTCTCCTCGGGAAATTGAACATGAATGGATGCTGCACATAGGAACTGGAAGTAAGGGAGATTCTAGTGAGGAAACAGTACAAAGGGCAGAGAGCTTTGCAGAGAAGTATGCAAATATAGGTGAGGGTTCAGTATTGGTAATAGGGGATTCAATGGTGAGGGAGGTGGGCAGACATTTGTCTAAACAACACTATCTGTTTGAAAAAATGGATATTGGGGGAGCAAAAATTGAGGACGTAGAGGGGATAATAAAGAGGACAGATGACAGAGCAGACGGTCATGTTGTGATATTGGTAGGAACACTAATAATGTAAAATGAGATGGTACATAAATAATTATGGAAACACTTGAGGAAAAAAGGTAAGAAAGGTCACAATGGTGGGCATTTTAGACAGAGCAGATGGGTCCGACTATTTAGATAGAGCAAATGGGTCAGACTATTTAGATAGAGCAGATGGGTCAGACTATTTAGATTGTAAGATAATAGATATCAACCTTAGGTTGCAGGTGATGTATGCGGACAAGAGGATGGAATTTATTGATGTGAAAGTAGACAAAAGTAAAATGTTAGACAGGAGAGGTTTACATCTAAATGAGGTAGGACAGCACGCGTTAGCGAAGTATATCTTTAATCATTGTGTTACAAATTTAAACTAGTCAGGGCTATGAAGTATGAGACTAAAGATAGGCCTACAATAGGGTGCTATAGAGGATGCAGTCAAAGGAGAGAGTTGAGGTCAAGGAAGGGTGAAAAAATAGTGGAAAAGCAAACATAAAAATGATAAAGCAAAAGCTAAGATTGGAAAAACAACAAAATTACAAACTATAATGTTATTATGCAAATGTGAGAAGCATAGTAAATAAAAGAGAAGAATTGGAACTGTATGTAGAAGAAGAAAAACCAGATACAATAGGGTTAACATAATCATGGACATATGAGGACATTGCAGATAGTGAACTTGAAATAGAGGGTTATCCAATGTTAAGGAAAGATGTGGTAGTTGGAGACAAGGTTAAGGGAAGTGGCGTTTTATTATATTGTACAAATTCAGCTAATATCACGACCAAAGATGATTGATCATGTGGAAACATAAATGAAAGTGTATGGGGAGAAATAAAATGTGGGGGTGAAAAAACATTGATTGGAGTATGCTTTAGATGTCCATCAAGTCAAAAAGAAGAAGACGAGGAGCTGATTGGTAGCATTGATAAGGCAAGTGAAGATAAATTATTATTAATGGGGGATTTCAACTTTCCAGAAATAAAATGGAATATGGCAGAAGCATTTGTTGAGTTAAAACATTTTGTTCAGTGCATAACTGACAATTTTTTAATTCAACATGTAGAATCAGCCACCAGTGGCAAAAACACACTCGACTTAGTTTTTACTGCAGAGGAAACAATGATTGAAAACGTTACCGTTTTGGGGAACTGTTTAGCTCAAGTGACCATTGTGGCAGAGTCTAGGTTTCGCTGAAAAGTTACTTATCTAAGAGTTACAACATGTATCTACACCACGATACGACTTCAAACAGTAAATAACACAGTAAACCCTCTCCGGTCATATTAAGGACATTATAGTTTTATTATGCAAATCAGTAAAAACAATATTAAGAAAAAGAACAAAATACATCTAAACTTAACCTTAGAACAGGACACAACCGACTCCGCAACCACATGTACACAAAAATGAAGATTGGCAACTCAGCCATGTGTACATGCGGACAGGCGCCCCAGACAGCAGAGCACATACTGCAAAACTGCCCCGAATACGATATACAGAGAAAATCTCACTGGCCCATAGAAACAACACTGGAAGAGAAACTTTATGGACCTGTATGTGAACTACAAAAGACAGTGAAGTTTATACAAGAGACAACATTGCAGATATGGACAATATTTTAAAGCGAACGAAAAAAGAAGAAGAAGAATCTAAACTTAATAATCATTACACACACATACACACACACACACACACACACACACACGCACACACACACACACACACACACACATATATATATATATATATATATATATATATATATATATATGAACTACATCGGAGATTCTAAGCACTTGCTTTTGATAATCCCTCCAAACTACCTAACCCAAGTCCTCGCCGCTGCACTCTCCTATCTGCACACTCAGCACACACTCTCAAACTCGTTTTCAGTTCTATGCATTCACACACAATCAGATCACCTTCAATCAGGTGATCTGTACACCCAAACACAATCGGTTCACGTGTGCTCAGGCGATCTGTGCATTCATATCCAATTAGATCATGTCACTTATAGTTGGATCACGTACTCACTTGTCGTGACATACTCAGTCGATCTGGGCAAACAGATACACTCAGAACACACATAGTTCCCAAAGTGTCCTTCACAATACCACATACGTCCAGATCTCGCCCTTATGCCCTCTGTACATTCACAATTACTTCGATCACTTCACGTATTCTTACATTCCTATGAAATAAGATAACGCATAGTTCACTAGGTGTCCTGCACGTACGGCACGCTTTCAGATCTCTTACAGTTCAAAGGGTGTCCAAAATAAACACATATAGATCGACTGGCCAAAACCCTAGGTATATGTTGGTTCAGTTACCAAGCAAACTCACACTCAGAAACTCCTGGCCGCCTCTCAGACTACTAACAGCTTATCAGTCTCTCTCCTAGCCAGCCTCTTGAGTTAATCTTTGCCGTGTATTTTATAGTCTTAAGCAACATCATGGCTGTCCAATGGTCTCCTTTTGGTTATCTGACTTAGCCGTCACTCTAATTTGTTACTAACCACAACAAGTTGTTATTGGATTAATAACCCCGAATCCATGTCACTCTGTCGCACCAATCGTGGCAGTCTCTGACTGTCACCAACCCCCACTACGCTAATTCGGATACACCTGAGTGGTCGGTTACGAACCCCTACCTTAGCTCCGTACACCTCCCTGTACCAGACAAATTCTTCCACATAATATCCCTCGTTTCCTTTGCCGACCTAATGTAGATACGGTGCTTGACATTGGCACGCAGTCAGGCAACCTTTATTCCCATAGTCGCCAGGCCATTCTCCCCTGCCCTAAACGCCTTTGCTCTAGCTGGAACTATTACATGATCAAATCATCATAATATGTGAATAGATGGGCACTTAACTTAACTTAACTTAACTACGTCTTCATACTGGTTTAGAAGTTAAGTGCACATCTATTCATATTTTAGGCCGTCTTCTTGTGCCCCAGCCCAAGAGACCTCAGTTGACCTGGTTTCATCTTTCACTCTTCTTTTTTATCTGTTTTTTGATGTTCATACTCATCTTTTTCTCTGTGAGTTCTGATTATATTGAGGTCGTACTAATCTCCCTACACTTTCTCTTGGCTTGTACTCATCTCACCCCACTATCTCTGAGATAATATCCATCTCACCCCACTACCTGTGAGATAACATCCATCTCACTCCACTATCTGTGAGATAACATCCATCTCACTCCACTATCTCTGAGATAACATCCATCTCACTCCACTATCTGTGAGATAACATCCATCTCACTCCACTATCTCTGAGATAATATCCATCTCACCCCACTACCTGTGAGATAACATCCATCTCACTCCACTATCTGTGAGATAACATCCATCTCACTCCACTATCTCTGAGATAACATCCATCTCACTCCACTATCTCTGAGATAACATCCATCTCACTCCACTATCTGTGAGATAACATCCATCTCACTCCACTATCTCTGAGATAATATCCATCTCACCCCACTACCTGTGAGATAACATCCATCTCACTCCACTATCTCTGAGATAACATCCATCTCACTCAGCTATCTGTGAGATAACATCCATCTCACTCCACTATCTGTGAGATAACATCCATCTCACTCCACTATCTCTGAGATAACATCCATCTCACTCCACTATCTGTGAGATAACATCCATCTCACTCCACTATCTCTGAGATAACATCCATCTCACTCAGCTATCTGTGAGATAACATCCATCTCACTCCACTATCTGTGAGATAACATCCATCTCACTCCACTATCTCTGAGATAATATCCATCTCACTCCACTATCTCTGAGATAACATCCATCTCACTCCACTATCTCTGAGATAACATCCATCTCACTCCACTATCTGTGAGATAATATCCATCTCACTCCACTATCTCTGAGATAACATCCATCTCACTCCACTATCTGTGAGATAATATCCATCTCACTCCACTATCTCTGAGATAACATCCATCTCACTCAGCTATCTGTGAGATAACATCCATCGCACTCCACTATCTGTGAGATAATATCCATCTCACTCCACTATCTCTGAGATAACATCCATCTCACTCCACTATATGTGAGATAATATCCATCTCACTCCACTATCTCTGAGATAACATCCATCTCACTCCACTATATGTGAGATAACATCCATCTCACTCCACTATCTCTGAGATAACATCCATCTCACTCCACTATATGTGAGATAATATCCATCTCACTCCACTATATGTGAGATAATATCCATCTCCTACTACTATCTCTGAGATAATATCCATCTCCTACTACTATCTCTGAGATAATATCCATCTCCTACTACTATCTCTGAGATAATATCCATCTCCTACTACTATCTCTGAGATAACATCCATCTCCTACTACTATCTGTGAGATAACATCCATCTCACTCCACTATCTCTGAGATAACATCCATCTCACTCAGCTATCTGTGAGATAACATCCATCTCCTACTACTATCTCTGAGATAACATCCATCTCCTACTACTATCTCTGAGATAACATCCATCTCCTACTACTATCTCTGAGATAACATCCATCTCCTACTACTATCTCTGAGATAACATCCATCTCCTACTACTATCTCTGAGATAACATCCATCTCACTCCACTATCTCTGAGATAACATCCATCTCACTCAGCTATCTGTGAGATAACATCCATCTCCTACTACTATCTCTGAGATAACATCCATCTCCTACTACTATCTCTGAGATAACATCCATCTCCTACTACTATCTCTGAGATAACATCCATCTCCTACTACTATCTGTGAGATAACATCCATCTCACTCCACTATCTCTGACGTTACACTTATGTCCCTCCACTATCTCAAAGGTTAGGCCCATCTCCCTTGACTGTATCTGAAGTTACACCCATCTGTCTCCCCTATCTCTAAGTTACACTCATCTGTCTCCACTATCTCTGAGGTTACACTTATTTGCTACCACTATCTCTAAGGTTATACCTATCTCCCTCCACTGTCTCTTAGGTTACACCCATCTCCGTCACTGTCTCTAAGGTTATTCCCATCTCCCTCCACTATCTCTAAGTTACACTCATCTGTCTCCACTATCTCTGAGGTTACACTTATCTGCTACCACTATCTCTAAGGTTATACCTATCTCCCTCCACTGTCTCTTAGGTTACACCCATCTCCGTCACTGTCTCTAAGGTTATACCCATCTCCCTCCCCTATCTCTAAGTTACACTCATCTGTCTCCACTATCTCTGAGGTTACACTCATCTCCCTTCACCTGTTATCCCCCAAACACCATATCTATTGGCTGTTACAGTGACCTTTGCCCCAGATTATTACTTGTGTTACAAGTCATGTTAGATAAAATATGCCAGGCTAGTTTATGTTACCGAAAGCCTGCAGTTCCCGGACAATATGGTAAAACTTATTATACATTCACGTTGACCAGTCTGATCTTAGGGTCTACAGAAAATGGTAACCTTGATTTCGCTATTTCACTAATAATAATAAAGTTGCAAACAAATCTAGCTTTTATTAACTCTGACGTTAACATTTTTGTTTGTTACTCAAACCGTGTCAGCGAAACAGATAAATTGGTCATATTGTGTACTCCTGCACTTATCAAATGTCAGTTGATCTCAATGGGGTTTTACTCTAGTTGTGTTTATGTCAATCTGGAAATTCTGGTTTTGCTTCATGCCCACTGTTAGTCTGTCTACCCTTTCCTAACACGATGATGTCTATTCGACAACGGGTATAGATCATTTGCTAAATTCAGATCGTATACCTGTTCATCAAATGTCAAATATATAAATACCTGTTCATCAAATGTCAAATATATAAATACCTTTTCATCAAATGTCAAATATATAAATACCTGTTCATCAAATGTCAAATATATAAATACCTGTTCATCAAATGTCAAATATATAACTGCCTGTTCATCAAATGTCAAATATATAAATACCTTTTCATCAAATGTCAAATATATAAATACCTGTTCATCAAATGTCAAATATATAAATACCTGTTCATCAAATGTCAAATATATAACTGCCTGTTCATCAAATGTCAAATATATAAATGCCTGTTTATTAAATGTCAAATATATAAATGCCATAGTTTATCACATGTCAAATATGTACCTGTTTCCCTGCCTATCTGTTGTCTTCCGCATCAGTCAGCTCGTTAACGTAATTCCCAGAATGGTTAGCAGACGTCCTGGATTGGAAGTCAAGCCTTTGCTCTTGTTTGTCATAGATTGCCCAACTGTCGTTACAATATAGTACTAAATACTATTTCTCTCATGCATGTATTTTCTTCTTCTTCTTCTTCTTCTTCTTCTTCTTCTTCTTCTTCTTCTTCTTCTTCTTCTTCTTCTTCTTCTTCTTCTTTTCTTCTTCTTCTTCTTCTTCTGCCTTCGTTCTCTATCTCCTGCTACTAAGGCTTAAACAGGGCTTTGCAAGTAGCAGAATGTAGTCCGGAGAACGGACTGCGTTGTGTCGCTAGTTTACAGATTGTTTGCGATATTTGCACCTTTCGGTCTGACACATCCGTCTTTGGCAGGAGGTGTTTTCTGTTTTGAATTCTGCTTGTTTTTCTCTCGTATTTTAAAAATAAATAACCTTTTTATGGTTAGAAATGTTTGTTTATTATCATAGTCGCTGTCAAATGATGACAACGGTTCAACGAGTTCTCTGGTTAATCACGTTCCTGATATGTCGTCTCATGCACACATTCCTGTTCGACCTATATTTCAGGATAAAACTGCGTTATTTCCTCTTCATTTTCTCGTGCTTTTCTTGTTATCTCTCTCTCATCCTCTCTCTCTCCTCTTTCTCTCTCTCTTTTTACCTTTCTTTCTGCATCGACGTTTCCAAATGCAAGATGTTGAAAGCAGGGATTGTAGAATAGAATATCCGTATCTCCCACGGCAATTAATGATTATTTTCTCGCTGTGTGAACTCGTTACACTGAAGTTGGCTGTATTAACACACAGAAATACAACGGATATTCTCGTGTCAGCATTTCACGAGTGGCAGAGTGCTGTGTAGGAGACAAATAACAATGCAACGGATTCAATGATAGGGACTTCATTATTCCATGTCGTCAGTTATATGAAGTGCTCTGGCCACTGACCATCCTTCATACGCTACTTCCCCTAACTAAGAGCAGGTTTAGATCCAGTTTGAAAGATCGATCAACTGCAGCGTACTAGGACCAAGTAGTAAACTGCGTTTTTTTACTAACAGAGACACCTGCTCTAACAGATCTGCAAGTGGTACATTCCAGTCAAATGCAAATCTGTGATACTCATTGTCTGTGTCCACTGCACCACCTCATGCATCAGAGGTCCAGAGTTCAGCAATCCTGGCTGCAGGGTCGTTTCCTTCGCGCAGATCTTCCATCATACGTGCGTGTGATAGGTTTTGGCAGGGCATGAGGTGTTCTTGGTCCTGGACAACAACGTATTAGCGAGGATCGTCGTCCATGTACCCCCATCTCAGCGGCTGTCTTGTCTGCGTCTGGACACATCAGACCGAAGTCTATTGAATGTTTTTCGTAGGTGTGCTCCTGGAGCAGCCGACTCCTGCAGCTGTATCCGTAATGGGGGAGGGGGGTATGTGAGAGGATGTGGGGGGGGGGGGGAGGGGAGAAGGAATGGTATGTGTTGGTTTATCGATGCGACGCCTTCCGGAGCTTTCTTGGAGAGGTTGTGTTTTTTTAGTTAATTATATAATAATATAATGATATATAGTGAGGTTGCTACTGTCGACGAACGAGCAATTTACTATTTGCTTGAATTTCATATAAGGCACAGGTAAAGCACCTAAAAGGACGGATGATTGGGTACACGCAGGAAACTATACACATTAGTATTATACATATGACCGTTGTCTGGGAGATATTAAGCTCCGGTGAGTCTGCCAGGAGTGTAGTAATGCCGACCGACTCTGTATAATATAGCATTTGTTCTTGTAGATGAGTGACAGAGCGATCAGAGTGTTTGCATGTCGTGGTAAAGCTTACTGATGTGCAATCTAGTTATTTAATATTTCTACCTATTCAGCTGTAAATGGGTACATAGTTCTAGCAGAGCTAGGTAAGATAAGTCAGGTAGGTATGACAGAAACTTATCACAATTGCAAGAAAGCTGATACGGCAAGTCGTAACGTTTCTGATCGTAGCCTTCTCAACTACAACAAAAGCTTTCTCACTGATTGGATCATTGATAGCAACTGAATGATGTTTTCTGTCTGAGATTGTTACATAGTTCAACACGTGTCTCACGTTAATGTCTTCCATGTTATTTATGTCTGAGATTGTTGTCTACCTCAGAACTAGTCTCACGTTAATGTCTTCCATGTTATTTCTGTCTGAGATTGTTACATAGTTCAACACGTGTCTCACGTTAATGTCTTCCAAGTTATTTCTGTCTGAGATTGTTGCCTACCTCAGCACTAGTCTCATGTTAATGTCTTCCATGTTATTTATGTCTGAGGGTGTTACATAGTTTAACACGTGTCTCACGTTAATGTCTTCCAAGTTATTTCTGTCTGAGATTGTCACATAGTTTAACACGTGTCTCACGTTAATGTCTTCCATGTTATTTCTGTCTGAGATTGTTACATAGTTTAACACGTGTCTGACGTTAATGTCTTCCAAGTTATTTCTGTCTGAGATTGTTACATAGTTCAACACGTGTCTCACGTTAATGTCTTCCAAGTTATTTATGTCTGAGATTGTTGCCTACCTCAGCACTAGTCTCATGTTAATGTCTTCCATGTTATTTATGTCTGAGGGTGTTACATAGTTTAACACGTGTCTCACGTTAATGTCTTCCAAGTTATTTCTGTCTGAGATTGTTACATAGTTCAACACGTGTCTCACGTTAATGTCTTCCAAGTTATTTCTGTCTGAGATTGTTGCCTACCTCAGCACTAGTCTCATGTTAATGTCTTCCATGTTATTTATGTCTGAGGGTGTTACATAGTTTAACACGTGTCTCACGTTAATGTCTTCCAAGTTATTTCTGTCTGAGATTGTTACATAGTTCAACACGTGTCTCACGTTAATGTCTTCCAAGTTATTTCTGTCTGAGATTGTTACATAGTTCAACACGTGTCTCACGTTAATGTCTTCCAAGTTATTTTTTTCTGAGATTGTTGCCTACCTCAGCACTAGTGTCATGTTAATGTCTTCCATGTTATTTATGTCTGATAGTGTTACATCGTTTAACACATGTCTCATGTTAATGTCTTCTGTGTTATTTATGTCTGAGGGTGTTACATAGTTCAACATCAATCTCACGTTAATGTGTTTCTTTACATTACACCTTTATATGTTGTTCTCAATTTGAGACTCATTCATTTATCTATCCATGCTCCCATTTATTCATTCATCCATCAATCCATCGATCCGTTCATTCATACACTTATTAATCAATCCATCATTCTTTCTATCCATCGTCCATCTTTTAATCCATCAATCCATCCATTAATTCATCCATCCATTAGTCCATCCATCCATCCATTCACTCATCAGTCAATCTATCTATCCATTAGTGGCATCACTACTACTTGGATGTGTTGGGGATCTACTAATGAGCACGTCCCAGTAAGTAGAGATTAGAATGGCCGCCGTCTCTATTGTATACATTTACTGAACCTTTTCTAAAAAGAGAGCCCTCATTCCATTAGTGCCCGGTTGTCATCTACATTATGGTCACCCCACTACCCATCCCTGCTCACTGTGAATCTAACTGACATCTAACTCTACTTCCAGAAACATCTAGCACGTGCTCAGCGCTTGCGAGACCAGATCTCTCCAGTCAGCACAGCCCCCACGAAGGTAAGACGCTGGCAGTTATTTATTTAACGCTTGTTTTCTATACAGTCTAGTTAGCCAGAAATAGAGGCATCATTTGAGGCTGCTAACTGGGTATCAATGAATAGCACACTACCCTTCCAGATCAGAAACCACAACTGTAAGAGCGAACATCGTCTTTGGCGACTGGTTCCTGCTAGGGGCATCTACCAGTCCTGGATGGTCCCAGTCCTACTTTACGGCTCCGAAACCTGGACATTGCTGAAACATGACATGTCGAGAAGGGAGGCCTTCCACATACGCTACCAGCGGCGTATCCTGGGCATTCTATGGCATGACTACATTCGCAACATGGAGGTCTCTGCTAAAACAGGTCTCCACCCAATCTCAGAAAGACTTGACCGACGCCGAGTTTCTTTGTTCAGTCATGTTGAACGGCTCGACAAGGAAACCCCTGCCCACAAGATACTAGGCAAGTCGTTCCTCAGCGCCAAAAGTCTTTCTCCAACCGCCTGGAGGCGCAGAAGAGGCCGTCCTCGCACAGTATGGCTCCAGCAGATATCAACCTCCTCCTCTGCCCTGGACGAGGCCTGAAACCTGCCACAACTGTGGTCATGGATGTGGCCGACCGACGCAACGGGCCTGACAACATTATTATTATTATTATTTAGTAGTACTAGTAGTGAAACTATCATTCGTAAGGACATACATTCAGAAGAAGAATTTGAGACAGGAGGACTGCCCAGCGTGGTTGGACGAACATGGCATCAACCAGTATGAGAATTGAGGGCTGGTTCAACATGGCATCTGCCAGTATGAGAATTGAGGGTTGGTTGAACATGGCATCTGTCAGTATGAGAATTGAGGGCTGGTTGAACACGGCATCTGTCAGTATGAGAATTGAGGGCTGGTTGAACATGGCATTTGTCAGTATGAGAATTGAGGGCTGGTTGAACATGGCATCTGTCAGTATGAGAATTGAAGACCGGACGTATATGGCATCAACCATTAGGAGAATTGAGGACTGGATGAACATGACGTCTGCCAGTATAGGAATGGACCGGTCCTACATTATTTTTTCCAGTATGAGAATGCATCCTTGAGACACTTACTTAATATCTGAGCAGGGTAAATGTAATACTGAACTCGCAGGCCACACTTCTGGAGACCCAGACTTGAAATCTACAAAATATTCAATGTATCAAACCTTCAAGGGTTTGTGTGGATTTACCGTACCCGGTGGTGGAGTGACCTGTCGAAGTCCGCGAACGAAATTTCGATCAATTTTTGCACTTCTTTAAATTCTTTTTTTTTATGCTTGAGTAAAACATATTCGCTATTCCCACTCTTAAACATACTTGATGCTATTTGCTGCTAATTATTAATCGCTCTGAGTGGAAAGTGGTTGAGGAGAGAGGAGCGGGCGTGATTAATTACTATTGGACTCGCTGGATCCATAATCCCAATAAAGTTTGAATGCTTCTATGTATCGTGCAGTTCACACATGCGCATTATCTGTTTATCCAATCTATATGAGCTTGACAAGCCCTGAGGTTATAATTTGTTCATCTTTCAGTGACGTCATATCCTTACGATTCGGCTATGCGCTATTTCTATCCAGAAGATTCTGCATACCTGTCTCACATCCGGGACAAACATAAAGGTATGTGTACATGTTCTATGTTGCTCACTTCATGTACTAGCTCCCACAGTCTTGTGGAACGTCTTCTTCTTGCTAGGCTCTTTCTTTCCGCACTAAAGACGTTTATATTTTTACATTTTAAGCCTTATTTGTTTGTCAGAAGGCGAAACACAATCCATACAATTTGTGACAATACGAAGGTTTACTGAATGTTTCAGGCAAACTCAAATAGTACGGTCACGTTTCAAGGTGAGATGCGATGAATAATACTCGCAGGAACAGTCAAGGTGTCAAGAGATTAAGAAAGACGAATGATGCGTTGATGCACATTCAGAAATGGACTGAAAACCTTTTGAAAGACTGGTGATGGTTTACACACGTTAAAACAAGCAATTCTTGATGATCCAACGGACTTTTAGGTCATGTGTCTAAAACATAAAAGAACAAAGGGAAGGTCGCGCCTGATATAACAGTTGGGCTGCGATTTCTGCGACATTTGGCCCCGACATATACCGTTCCGGCAAGTCCTTATTCTGGACAAAAAATTCCTGGCTTAATGGTGTTACCAGACTACCCACATGGCAGCAGTTCGTTTAAAGTCACAGTTTTACTTCTCCTACATAAATTACTATATATGCTTAAAGGGCTTAGTTTTACATATGGTATCCTGGTTCGTAGATCGCCATAGACTCGCACCTCGCCGCTTCTACTATTAAAATGTACAGTCCTGCCCACGTGCTGGTCTGTTGCTGTCAGGGGCTATGAGTTTCTCATGCGTTGTGAGTATTTACTTATTGAGCACATTCTCGATTCCAGTTCCGGTTAAGATATCATTTAGGAACCACATCGTTGATCCATGGATTCATTATTGAGGAAGAAAGAATAAGGCCACTGCCCCCTATAGTATAACGACATGACAACCCCACTGAGGATACTCCAGTTGAGGATGAGATGTCCATGATCTCATGATACAAGGTATCCCATTTTGTTTTGCCTTCCCTAGCTCTAATATAATCGGTAACCAATTAACAGGGTGGTTTAACCGATGTACGAGTCCATCTAAATAGACTCAAACATTATTGCTAAGGAGACCCGCAGTCAGTTAGGCGCCATCTATAGCTGCTCTAAACAATCCCCCTGGGGAAAGATTCAAATAACTTGGGTAGATTTTAAACTTAAATTTTGTACTGCCAAAAAATTTTTAACGTCCTCGGCACTGACATGGGAGTCCGATCTCACTACCGAGAGATCAGGCGTATTTTTACCAGACAATATACGTGAAAAAAATCCCGGTCTTCAGCGTGATTCCAACCCGCGACATCCGGTACCCGAGGCGGACACCTGCATGATACCTTCATCTCTCTCTCTCTCTCTCTCTCTCTCTCTCCTACTCTCCAAAACTACGTCCCTCTGGCTTTAGTGTAAATGTCATAATCAAATGGTTTATCGACACATATTTAATAAAACCGGCATTGTGGTTCTAGTTTGGTATGTCGGAATAAACCGAATGAAACACCGACAATGTGTTTATTCACGAATCGTGTGAGTTCTGGCGGGCCACATAAAATAGTCTCATGACCTGCACGTGGGTGTAGGTTGGACAGCACTGCCAAAGAGCATCTTCTACCTCGCCTCTCCAGTACTGTTCTCTTCAAATAAATGTTGGCCAGCCGACTTGCCTTTGACTAATGGCCGTGCAATATAAATTTCCATCCTCGGACAACTGTCTGGGGATCAAGATGCTGAGCAGCGCATGAGCTGCAGTGGTCAGCGACCCATAGCTGACTGCTTGCGTCACGGCCAGCGAAAAAGAGCTGCCAAGACCCTTCTACTCATCCACGCGGTGATCCTGGATAACAGGCTGCAGCAGGGCAGACTAGCAAAGGAGAAGGAATCGAAGAGGGAATGCTAACCCGGTACTCAAAAAATGCTTGCTGAAGTCGGATGTGTTGGACCGAAAGGTGCAAATATTGCAGTCAAGCTGTAAACTACGACACAACGCATTCCGTTCTCTGGACTACATTCTGCTACTTAAGCCCTTTCAGGGGTTGGTAGTCAGATATTGAGAACGATCGAAGCCAAGCCAGACAACCTTCTGTTGGTCTTTCAGTTGTTCAATATTCTGTCGATTTTGTATGTTGAAAACATATCAATCGGACTTTTTTTCATTACTGGTACTCTTTGATAGAGTCCGCCGCTTGTGCACGAAGTCGCCGCGTAATTGCATGTTCAGTTTTTAGATTCATCCCAGACAGAACAAATTTAGACCCTGCCTAGGTTTTGTCTCATGTCTTCCAGACAGACTCGTCCGCCCCCGGCTCCATAAGCTAAGGTAAATATTGAAAAAAATGTCTATTGAGTTGTTATCTCCCACACTTTATCAAACATATTTTTTCTAATTTTTCCCGCCACGGATAATAATTTGGTCTTCAGTGCACAAAGATCAAAAATTGTGCACACTGGTCCGAAATACTGAAATGAATTCGTGGTTCAAAGTTGAGTTTATCGTCAAACGAAGTGGGCAAGAATATAAATAAATATGGCTCAATTTCACCATGACCTACTTTAGATCTACAGCAGGCTGTGGTTTGACCATGACCTACTTTAGATCTACAGTAGGCTGTGGTTTCACAGTAAGTTTTTTGTATAACGTGTTAGATAGAATTATTTAGTTTTCTTCAGCAAAATGTATCAGCTTATCTTCTCTGCCATTACTGTCCCCCAAGTCTAAATTGACTTACTACATTCTTTTTTTTTTCTTTTAATTTACCTAGGCTTGGAGTTCATGTCTCTCATTACTATCGTAATATAACTGCATGCAATTGGCTTTTGGGGTATGTTGTGTAAGTCCTCATACCATTCATCTAGTTCTTCCTATTGTGTTTGAGAACGTGTGCATAGGTCTGTCACATTACAATGCCGAATGATTGAGTCACTTAGCTGGATAAGGTCTTGAGTACTTCTGTTTGCCCTAAACGTGAAAAGCTAAGTGAAAAGGCTCTTGAATATGATAAAGAGATGCATCTCTGCTTTTTGGATTTGGAGAAAGCATTTGATAAAGTTCCTTGGAACAAACTCTGGGAGTGCCTGACAAGGAAGAACATCTCAGGACCCCTGATCTCTGCAATACAGAGTTTCTATAAAACATGCAGAAATTATGTGCGGACATCAAATCAAAAGTCAGGAGAGTTCAAGACCACTAGCGGAGCAAGACAGGGGTACATTCTATCACCGTTTATTTTTCATACTCCTCATGGATGAAGTCATCAAAGCCTGCAAGGAACGGACAAAAAAGTATGAAGTAGGGTACTGGAAGATGAGACCAAGTTACATATCGGAACTAGCATTTGCAGACGATGTGGCCCTGATCACGAAAACCGAAGCACATCTCCAGATCAACTTGCAGGTCTGGGAAGAAGAGTTGAAGAAGAGTAATGCACATCAGCAACTCCAAAACAAAACCTATGGTGATCGCCAGAGATGAAAAGAGACATCAGATAACCATGGGAACACGAGCACTGGAGCAGGTCAGCAACTTTAAATATCTAGGAGTGGTAATAGATAGCAGGGGAGGAATCAAAGAGGAGTTAACTGCACGAAGGGCAGCAGCAGGTAGACTGTTCCATGCAATAAACAGAGGTTTCCTCAGTAGAAGAGAAATAAGCAGGAAAACAAAGATGGATGTATACCACTCTACCTATGTGCCTGTCCTGACATATGAAATTGAGTCATGGGCAATGACTGCAGTCCAAAAAAGGCAATTACAAACTTCAGAAATGAGGTTCAGGTGAAGAAAAGGGACAAGATCCGTAATCAGACAATACGTAGCAATCTTGAAGTTCAAAACCTGCAGACACGAATGGAGCAGTCCCAACTACAGTGGTTTGGCCATGTCTGTAGAATAGAAGAAGATCGGATACCAAAGCGGTCATGGGAGATCAAAAGTCAAGGACGCAGATCCCGAGGACGTCCCAAAGTACGTTGGGAAGACAACATACGACAGTTCCTAAGTGATAGAGGGCTGGATTGGAAAGAGGCCAGGAAAAAGACGGCGGATAGAGCAGGGTGGCGTTCTCTTTGCAAACCTCTACACCTCACGGTAGAAGAGGAGCGAATAAGTAAGTAAGGAAGTATGATTGAGTCATCAACTTCAGCTGCATTATGATATTATTGTCTGTCCAATAATCATAACCATACTTTTCTAGTGGTTTTCATTAAATCAAAGTTTCTAAGAGTTGCAGTAAGAAATCAGACTGGCTATGATAAACAGCAGATTAAACTATGATGTCACAATGGCAATAATTTATTCAGAAGGAAACAAATGTTAGGATCACAATGCTATAGTGATGAAAACAGCCATCAGACTGAAACATTTTTTTCAAAGGACTTCCAAATAGATATACGCGTGAATCAATATTACGAGGCGTGTTAAAATGAACCTGACTAAACTGTACCGAGTGAATATGCGGACAGTGCGCATGGAAACGTCACTTCTGGTGTAAACATCACATACCAACCGTCAAGTTTGCAAATTTTCATTATCCTCCGACTCATAGTTTCCTCAGCAGACCGTTGAAAACATCGCGGGTGTGATACGGAATCCGTCCAAAGTTGATCAGTGAGTGGTGATTCGGTTTCTAACAGCTGAAGGATGTCGACCAGTTGATATTCATCGCAGAATGCAGACAGTGTATGGTAAAAAAATTGTGTCAAAGACAACAGTGAAGAACTGGACAACGATATTTAAAGAAGGACGTCAGTTAACATTACAATTTGCGTCTGACCTGTCTCGGAAGATCTTTCGTTAACTCGCGTCCTTCTTTATACATCGTTATCCAGTTCTTCACTTTTGTCTTCGATGTTAGAAACCGAATCACACGGATTCCGAATCACACCCGCCATGATGTCAACGGTCTGCCGAGAAAACCTTGATTCGGATGATAATAACATTTTGCAAACTTGACGGTTGGTATGTGCTGTATACACCAGAGGTGACGTCATCATGCACATCGTACGTATGTTCTCTATGTTTACTTGTTGCAGTTTAGTCCGGTTTCATGTGAACACGCCTCTTATAACCGGCAGACATTAAACAGAAATACCTCGTTGAAGTAAAAAGGAATGTGGATAGTTTACTGTCAGAAGCCATGGAACATTATCAAATGGAAATCGAGAAGAGAATAAAAGCACTAAGTGGAACAGCCTAAAATAAGACACTCGAGCAGCAAATAGAACTACTGATAATAAAGATTACGAAAGGTCAAGCCTGATCAACAGACAAAATCTTACGTAAAATGATAGAAACAACAAAAACAAAAACAGCAAAAAATACTGCAGAATATAAAGTACTGGACAAGGAGAATTCAGGCTTGGAGAATAATACCAAGAGATGGTCAAGGAGAACCTGCCAGAGCGTGACATCTAAGCAACAGACAAATGTCTCTGGGGAACCGTTGCAGTCGACTTTCGATGTGGAGATGGAAATTGTACTCCACTGAGCTGAACTGCAGACATACCACAACGCTAGGAAGTTTAAGAAATAGGAAAGAAGCCCAGTACAAGAGCTATACATGCACAAATAAAACATCTTTCAGCCAATACGATGCTGACTCAAGAAGGACTATAAAGGAGATATCTTTTGATGAGAAAGAAATTTTAAAAAGAGAGAACAAACCATCAACATTTGAATTAATGGTAACCCAAGCATTCTCGGAGCCGCGTAGCGCAGTGGTTAGCGCGCTGGCTTCGCATCTGAGTGGTTCTGGGTTCATTCCCCAGTTGAGGCGGTAAAGTTTTTTTGAGACCGCAATGGCTCCCGGGTCGACCCAGCCTTAAATGGGTTCAGTCCGGGAAGTAAAAGCGGCGAGGGAGAGGAGATGGCTACCGCCCTCATATAGCCGAGCCTTTGAAATGTGAGATCGCTAACACCTCCCACCCCTACGGCAGAAATGCTATGGGATACTTTACTTTACTTTTTTAAGCATTCTCAGATCAGAATTATAGAAACCAATAAAATATATCAGGAAGGGGAAAGCAACAGGCATGGTCTCAATAAATATAGAATTTTGAAAGAGGCTATAGAGGATTTCCCATTAGATATAATCAATTATCTGTGTAATGCTATCTACGCTGCAGGATTAATATCGCTTGACTTTATTTCTGTAGTCATCATCATTAAGTATCATGTTCTTTATAGAACGTCGCTCCCATCACAATCTGTCTGAAACACCAGCCTCCGCCACAGTCATACCCAGGCATGCCTGGATATCTTGGTGCCATCGTCTTCTTGGTCTACCTCTTTCTCTTTTGCCTGGCACCATACCTTTCATCACTGTTCTATCAAGACCGTTGTGTCTCTTGATGTGACCAATGTATTAACATTTTTATTAACATTAACATTTAACATTTTTCTGGCCATAATGGTTCTCCATAATCCAGTTCTCCTCTATGCTCAACTCTTGCTGAATATCTACATTTATCTTTTTCTCCGTCCAGGGTATTCTGAGGATCTTTCTGTAACATTTTGGCTCGAAGGATTCAATTTTTTGTCTGGAAGTTTTGGTAATCGTTCATGATTCGCAGCCATAAGTTGCCACAGGAAAAACACAGGCTCTCGGGCTTTTGTCGTTTTGTTGATGTTCTGTCATAATTTATTCTGGCTGTTTAGTTTCTGCATTGGCATGACTATTCTTCTTCTGATTTCTTATCCAGCAGTCGCCATTCTTGTCAATTCTGGAGTCCATATATTCAAAATGCGTGACCTCATCTATTTTCTCACCATCTATTGTAAATTTATGTTGACATTGTGTTTTGTCGGTGGTCATTATCTTTGTTATCACTGAAGTACAGTTTTCAAAACACTGCCAATCTAATCTCGTGCAAGCGAATGTTCCGATTTTAGTACAATCACCCTGATGAGTCACACTATTAAGATAATGTTTTAAATTATGCAGGTGAGAATTAAGCGTAGAGTAGAAAGAGTAGTTCCAAGTTACAAACGTGGATTAATCAGAAAAGCAAAACAAGGAAATCAATTTCCTGTAAAAGACACTAGCAAAAAAACATACATAGAAGCAGAAACGTAGAATAGTATTTGTATGACTAAATTTGTTTTTTACCAACATGAGAGTTAAATTTTGACATCCAAAAGAAATCTCTCACAAATTAAAAATGAGAGTGACGAGATTTGACGAGAAATGTGAAAACTGAACACGCAGACGGCGAAGAGAATTGATGTCTTTGAAATTTGATTTAAATAGAAGATATGAATTATCTTGTGGTAATAAAAGAAAACAAATAAGTAAGGCTTAGAGAAATTAGGCAGGGAAATCGAATTGATGACCGAAACCAGAGACAGTTCAGATATTTTCGTCACATGAAAAGGGGAAACAGCTTGTTGAAAATAAGACTGGAATGAAAGATACAAGCATGTCAGATGTAAACAAGGCTACAAGTGGGAAGATAACATTAAATGATGGACAGGAAAAACTTATCACATTGAACTATCATGGCAAGAGCCAAAAAGCAATTGAGATCCATTATAACCGATCTTCGCTGTGGATACGACATCTGAACTGATGTATCCTTGCCATCTAGATTAGTTAAATGTGTCGGGTTCAATAATTATCAACAATACGATCCAGCTTACCCAGCAGTAAATATTGGTTTAGTATATTATTATGGAAGGAACTGCCATCATCATCCCAGAAAAAAGCTAAGGCATATTGAAATTATGTCTTGAACACTTTATCCCCGACAACAGTGTCTGCCAGGCACCAGCTTTACCTCTACTTATTTTCATTTGTGTTGTGTCTTGCTCCTGACAAAGACCTTTAGGTTGATCTCTTAAGTTTGCGCACACACCATATTGAACATCACTTGTTGATGTTACTACCAACCTCAATTACAGACCAATACCACATAAGAAGAAACGAGACCTGGAGGATGTCATGAAATGATTCAAACTGTAATAACTTGAAAACAATAGATGGGATAAGCTCGATCACTAAACTGTCCAGATCAAGGATGGGTCTCTCAATCCGGTCTTAATTATGACATATGCATCATTAATAACTAGCAGTAAGTCCATATAACTACTTCAATATACGAGGTTTGCTCAGAAAGTAATACCTCACATTTCTTTCTCATCCCCCAAAAAGATAGCAAAGGAAAAAATATATATGCAATACTGATGTTTTGGACGTACGTGTTTGTAGTTGCATGGCATTGAGAACTGCAGTGCAACCTTGGCAGTCCGCTAAAATTGTGTCTGCATGCGTCACACGTTTGTGCGATGTGTATGGAAATTGTGCAGCCGATAAAAGCAACGTTGTACGCTGGGTTCAGACGATTAAGGCTTTAGGAAGTGGAGTGAAGGAACTGCACGATCGGTTGCGGTTTGTGCGTCCTTGTACAGCCAGCAAACGTAGACATTTTACAGTGCGCTGTTGGTATTATTCGTGAAGATCATCGCCTCTCAATTCGACAATTGTCCCTTCAGTTTTCAGTCAGCAATGGAATTACGATTGAAATTGTCTGCGATCTTGGATATTCGAACGTTTGCACAAGATGAGTTCCCCGAAGTCTCACCACGGACCATAAACCTCAAAGGAACATGGCTTCGATGACAGGAAACGAGCTGGTTAAGGAAACGCATGCATTCCCTTGTTTCGCGTCTGCGTACGGAGAGACATTCTGTGGTAAACTAGCATATGTAAAGGCTAACATTCAGTTACACTGTGCGTGAATTTTATTGGTTGTGGATAAAAAGTTTCAAAGAAAACTAAATTGCGAGGCACTGGTCATTTGAAAATATTGTTCAAGTCAATTTAAAAGAGCTTTAGTGACACAATTTTTTGTGTAAGTGCATTTGTTTTTTTTCTTAGAATGTCCCATGATAAAATTTTTTTTTAATAATAACTTTCAAGTTCTCATGACTTGTTATTCAAGTTAATGAAACACACAACTAGGCGTGTATAGCAACAATGTCAGATGAATGAGAATGATTGATTTCTTCAAAAATGTAAAATATTGATGCTTTTTTTTAGAGTCGCATCTCTCTCTCTGTTCTCGGTCTCTCTTTCTCCTTCTCGCTCTCTCCCTTTTCTCTCTCTCTCTATCTCTTTTCTTCTCTCTCTCCCTCTTTCTCTCTCTCTCCATCTCCCCCACCGTCTTTCTTTCCCCCCTCTTTCGCTCCTTCTTTCTCTCTCTCCCTCTTTCCCTCTTTCCATCTCAGTTTCTCTATTTTTCTCTCTCTCTCCACCTTTCCTTCTATCGCTCTCCCTCTTCTCTCTCTGCCTATATCTCTCTATCTCTCTCTTTCTCTCTTCCCCTCTCTCTCCATCTTTCTCTCACTCTGTGTTCCACAATTCACCGACTCCAAAATATAGCAGCGTAAAATATTCAGTATATACAAATTCAATTCTGAAAATTGAGAAATGAATTGTACGACTTCAATAATGGTTTTTTAAAATGAAATTGTACAAATTATAACAGTTTAATCAAACAATTTTGAAACAAAAAATATTACGATGAGCGGAATTCAAAGCTGCGACCTACGGATTTAGAAATTGTCCTTGGCGAGAATTATACGAGTTTGATATGAGTAGATACTGAGGATCACGTGGTACTGGGACTGAAAAACAATACAAGCGGCCACGGTGATGTTATTTAGATTGTTTCCCAACCTTTGGTAGCTTATCGGACCATTACCACTAACGCTATATCTGTGACAACTTGTATTCAATCATTAAATCAATGATTCAATCTTCTTCTTCTTCGTACGCTGTCAGACGCAATGATTCAATCAATCATTCCATACTTGTTCAGCTCATGTGGAGGCATAGGCTTTCAGCAAACACGTACCATGCCCCACAATGCTTGCTTGTTCATATAATTTGGTGTTTTATAGTTAAAAGTCTCTTCAGGATGGGGTGCAAGCCCCATGTTCAACCTTCCTAGTCGCCTCTTACGACATGCATCACGGGTTACAGTGTTACTATTCATACCTACTCGTGCGTGCCTTCTGTTTGTCTGGGTTAAGTAGAAGCCGTGGTCGTCCCACAGTGATGTAGAGCAGACGTATGAGTGACTATTGTATAACACATCTTCCTTGACTTGCTGAACTCCACCAGAGTCCTTAGGCCATCGGAATGGCACTTCGTAGCCCTTGATTAAACCGCTGTGTTTGAGCCATCATTATTGTTTTGTTGCCGCTCTTTTAATTTCAAAATATGGCCGTTGAGAAACTGAACTTGACTTTATGTGAGCCAGATGTTGGTTTCAGTTTCAGATGGTCCTAGTTTCATGTTTGTGACTAACATACTTAATATTACTAAAAAGAAGGAAACGGGACAAAGAAGACTTGCACTGTTTAAAACTGCAACAATTTGGAAGTCGTGGATGGGGGAGGAGTCGATCACCCAGTCGCCCGCCCAGATAAAGGGCCGGTCTCTCTATCTGTTCTTGATTATGCCACGTGAATTATTGATAATTTTTGCAAAGGGACACAATTTCAGCCGCGAAACCCCCCTCTCTCGCGCATGACAGCCAAATTATCGCTCGGAGCGAAGACTTCGCCATTCGCCTTTCTCACTCACTCCACATGCTCAATTGACAAAGTGAGTGCACGCGCGGTCTACCATTCCTTCCGCTTCCCTTTATTTTTCGCCATATTTCATTGTTGTTCTCTTTGAGCAGCGAAGTGGGCGACAGGGCAGTTCAGATATAGGTCTCAGTTTGGAGTACGAGTTCGAACCTCAGTTAGGCGTTTTTTTGTTTTCGTTATGGTCGAAAATAGAATTCTAACCTGTTCACTATGCGTCGACTGCTGGGATGAATGACCTTATTCATCAGTCACATTACCCCTCCACCCCCCTCCCGTCCCCTCATCCTGCCGATCTAAGTTATGCTATTAATCATAGTTTGATAAAGAGAATGTATTGTTATCTGTATCTATATCGCTTTCAATATGACACTGTCCAGACCATACAGGTGGTGTCAGAATGAATGTTCACTTTACTATTTAGAACTGTGCTAACATTAATTGTTACCGTCAGAATTGTACTAACATTAATTGTTACCATTAGAATTGTACTAACATTAATTGTTACCATTAGAATTGTACTAACATTAATTGTTACCATTAGAATTGTACTAACATTAATTGTTACCATTAGAATTGTACTAACATTAATTGTTACCATTAGAATTGTACTAACATTATTTTTTACCATTAGAATTGAACTAACATTAATTGTTACCATTAGAATTGTATTTACATTAATTGTTACCATTAGAATTGTACTAACATTAATTGTTACCATTAGAATTGTACTAACATTAATTGTTACCATTAGAATTGTACTAACATTAATTGTTACCATTAGAATTGTACTAACATTAATTGTTACCATTAGAATTGTACTAACATTATTTTTTACCATTAGAATTGAACTAACATTAATTGTTACCATTAGAATTGTATTTACAATAATTGTTACCATTAGAATTGTACTAACATTAATTGTTACCATTAGAATTGTACTAACATTAATTGTTACCATTAGAATTGTACTAACATTAATTGTTACCATTAGAATTGTACTAACATTATTTTTTACCATTAGAATTGAACTAACATTAATTGTTACCATTAGAATTGTATTTACATTAATTGTTACCATTAGAATTGTACTAACATTAATTGTTACCATTAGAATTGTACTAACATTAATTGTTACCATTAGAATTGTACTAACATTATTTTTTACCATTAGAATTGTACTAACATTAATTGTTACCAACATTTCAGATATTTATAATATTCGCAAACATATTCTTAATACTATTGTTTCCGTCTTTTGATCTTATTTCAGAAAAATACAATTATTTGTTTTCATATTTTGAATATATATTGTTATAATATTTTGTTTGTTGAAGAGCGGATGGCTGAGCTGTTAGTATACAAGTCTCATGAAAATAGTTTCAAAACATCAGTAGGGACTACATTTACTCTATTGCAGAAAAAGTACAACCAAACATGCACATTTCGAGATGACTGCCAGATGGAACGACCTTTATTCCCCAGTTCTATAAAATAATCCGTCGAAACCAGCATTGGGAATAAAGGTCGCGTGTTCCACTGTGATGTGTTTGCTAGTTGGCTGACTGACTGACCTTGTCAATCCCCTCAGCTATGTGTAAAGCCTGCGTGTTGTACTGTGACATTGTTGGACCGCTGGCTGACCTCAGCTAAGTGTAAACCTCACGTGTTGTACTGTGACATTGTTGGACGGCTGGCTGACCTCAGCTAAGTGTAAACCCCACGTGTTGTACTGTGACATTTTTGGAAGGCTGGCTGACCTCAGCTAAGTGTAAACCCCACGTGTTGTACTGTGACATTGTTGGACGGCTGGCTGACCTCAGCTAAGTGTAAACCTCACGTGTTGTACTGTGACATTGTTGGACGGCTGGCTGACCTCAGCTAAGTGTAAACCCCACGTGTTGTACTGTGACATTGTTGGACGGCTGGCTGACCTCAGCTAAGTGTAAAACCCCGCATATTGTACTGTGACATTGTTGGACGACTGGCTGACCTCAGCTAAGTGTAAACCCGGCGTATGGCTGGCTGACCTCAGCTAAGTGTAAACCTCGCGTGTGGCTGGCTGACCTCGGCTAAGTGTAAGCTCCGCTTATTGTACTGTGACATTGGTGGATGGCTGGCTGACTTCAGCAAAGTGTAAGCCCCGCGTATTGTATTGTGACATTGTTGGACGGCTGGCTGACCTCAGATATATGTAAACCCCGTGTGGTGTACTGTGACATTGTTGGACGGCTGGCTGATCTCATTTAAGTGTAAGCCCCGGGTATTGTACTGTGACATTGTTGGACGGCTGGCTGATCTCAGCTAAGTGTAAGCCCCGCGTATTGTACTGTAACATTGTTGGACGGCTGGCTGACCTTGCCAATCTTATGAGCTCTGCCAGAGGAGATTTAATTTCTTCGTGTGATCACCAAACTGAATATGTTAGTATGGAAAAACTGGACCCAGAATGGCTGACAGACGAAAAAAAAGAGGACCCAGAATGGCTGACAGAGGGAAAAGACAGGACCCAGAATGGCTGACAGAGGGAAAAAAACTGGGTCCAGAATGGCTGACAGAGGAAAAAAACTGGAACCAGAATGGCTGACAGACGAAAAAAAAGAGGACCCAGAATGGCTGACAGAGGGAAAAGACAGGACCCAGAATGACTGACAGAGGAAAAAAACAGGACTAAAAATGGCTGACAGAGGACAAAAAATGACCCAGAATGGCTGACAGAGGAAACAAAACAGGACCCAGAATGGCTAACAGAGGGGGAAAACAGGATCCAGAATGGCTGACAGAGGGAAAAGACAGGATTTAGAATGGCCGACAGAGGAAAAAAACAGGATCCAGAATGGCTGACAGAGGGAAAAGACAGGATTCAGAATGGCTGACAGTATTTCAGATTCAAGACTTTGGTCATTGCCAACAACCACGGCTTGTACAAATAAATGAATACATCAACTGTGCCAGGTGAGAAAGCCACGAACAAGGTTTCAATCATGATCATCATCATCATCATCATCATCATCATCATCATCATCATCAGTCCTGCAACCTGAAAGGTTTTGGGGCACCAATACTGCAGATTGTTGGACCTCTTCCCGCCACTTCAGGCACCAATACTGCAGATTGTTGGACCTCTTCCTGCCACTTCAGGCACCAATACTGCAGATTGTTGGACCTCTTCCCGCCACTCCACTCGGTTTTTTGCCAGGATATTTGCTCTAGCTAAGGATATTTCCATCCACTCTCTGATGTTGTCTTCCCATCTCTTTTTCTGCCTCCCCCACTTACGCTTCCCAGGCACATTATCTTGCAGGATCGTCTTGGTCAACCCAGACAATCTTGAAACATGCCCATACCATGTGAGCTTGCGTGCTTTTACCATAGTGAATAGGTCTTGATTTTGGCCGACCTCTCTCTTAATGTGTTCCAAGCTGCGTTATTCGTGACTTGCTCTAGATACGAAATGCCGAGAATTCGACGCAGACAGCAGTTCTTCAGCGAAGAATTTGTACAATGTTTCAATCAATCAATTGCAATTATGAGACCATTACAGAGTTTCTCAAATTGTTGAATCATCAAGAGGAGGAAGATAATGTTTATAAAGATAAGGAATACATTGTGCTTGCCCTAGTAGTAGACGCACAGTTGGTGAAAGTTGGATGTGCCTCGCCTGTAGATAAAACACTAACACAATATTAAGAAAGTCTGCAGGTTTGGGTATCATATTCTAAGGTATCACATTCTAAGGTATCACATCCTAGGGTATCACATGTTGCAAAATCACAGGTTAGGTAATCACATGCTAGGGTATCACAGGCTAGGGTATCACATGGTATCACCGGCTATCACCGGCTATAGTATCACATGCTAGGGTATCACAGGTTATGGAATCACAGGTTATGGTATCACAGGTTATGGTATCACAGGTTATGGTATCACAGGGTATCACCGGCTATCACCGGCTATAGTATCACATGCTAGGGTATCACAGGTTATGGAATCACAGGTTATGGTATCACAGGCTAGGCGTGTCGCAGGTTATGGTATCACAGGTTATGGTATCACAGGTTAGGTAATCACATGCTAGGGTCTCACAGGTTATGGTATCACAGGCTAGGGTATCACAGGTTATGATATCACAGGTTAGGTAATCACATGCTAGGGTCTCACAGGTTATGGTATCACAGGTTATGGTATCCCAGGTTATGGTATCGCAGGTTATGGTATCACAGGCTAGGCGTGTCGCAGGTTATGGTATCACAGGTTAGGCGTGTCGCAGGTTATGGTATCACATGCTAGGGTCTCACAGGTTATGGTATCACATGCTAGGGTCTCACAGGTTATGGTATCACAGGTTATGGTATCACAGGTTATGGTGTCGCAGGTTATGGTATCACAGGCTAGGCGTGTCGCAGGTTATGGTATCACATGCTAGGGTATCACAGGTTATGGTATCACAGGTTATGGTATCACAGGTTATGGTATCACAGGTTATGGTATCACATGCTAGGGTATCGCAGGTTATGGTATCACATGCTAGGGTCTCACAGGTTATGGTCTCACATGCTAGGGTCTCACAGGTTATGGTCTCACAGGTTATGGTATCACAGGTTATGGTATCACAGGTTATGGTATCACAGGTTAGGCGTGTCGCAGGTTATGGTATCACATGCTAGGGTCTCACAGGTTATGGTATCACATGCTAGGGTCTCACAGGTTATGGTCTCACAGGTTATGGTATCACAGGTTATGGTATCACAGGTTATGGTATCACAGGTTAGGTAATCACATGCTAGGGTCTCACAGGTTATGGTATCACAGGCCTGGGTATCACAGACATGGGTATCACATTTTAGAGTAGCAGCTTTTCCTCGGTAGAAATAAACATTATTGGTACAAGTTCCCTCTCTAGACTACATTACCTTTCTAGTCAGGTACCCATTTACAGTTGGGCAGACTGATCAAATTCAAGATGAAAAGCTGATCTGGTCCTTACACAGTTTGAACGAAGCACCGAGACTGTAGCTATACAATTATACCAGCAAAACCAGAAAATATCGAGTCCCATTTGAAAGTTTAGCCAAACTTACGTCACCAGTTAAGCTTACCAACACTTCAACTTCTTCACAAATCTGACAGACACGTGTATAAACAGCCGACATCTCGTAGAACCATTTTCTTGTACGTCTTCGGACCAGCAATTTGTACACACGTCTGCTTACCTTCACGGTGAGGAAACGCCTTTGGTGTTACCCCAGATGTTTACAGACAGACACTTGGTGCCCATAGCCTGGAATAATTATTTCGATTTCTCGTGTGAAGTCTCAACTTTAATCTGGCCTTTGATACTTCAGTCTGCCAATTAATAGGTGCCCTGTTTGGGTGTCTCGAAAGTGAAACGATTTAAACAATCTGATTGGTCGTTTGAAGAGAGTATTAACACTTGTAGTGTACACACGCATTGGGCATGTTCTTCTGTTGCCTCTCTTTTACCATCTGCCTTTCCATTTCTCTTTCCCTTTCCCTCCTTGTATATCCCTCTTTTTATAAATTTTTCCTGTTTGTGTCATCACTTCTCTCGCTTTCCCCTTTTCTTTCTCACACATCTTTTATACGCTTTCTCTCCCTTACTTTGCTTTCTCCTTTTTCTCTGTCTATTTTTCTATTTGTCTCTCTATCTCTGTCTCTCTATTACTGTTCACCTTTTGTCTCTTTATTTCTCAATTTGTGTCCCTCTCGCTCATTCTTTACATTCTCCTTTTTTCCCTTTCTTCCCATCTCTGTCTCTATTTTCATCTTTTCCATTGTCTCTCCCCTTCTCCACCCCAGGCCCCACCCCAACCACCCAATTTCCCTCTCTTTCTTTTCTTTCCTTTTCTCATTTATCTTTCACTATTTTCTTTTCTTCCGCTTTTCTTGTTTCTCTTTCGCTTTCTCTTTTATCCTCTCTATCACTTTGTATCTCTTCCTACTTCGTTCTTTCTCTTCGTTTGTCTCGCTCTTTATCACCTTTAGCTGCCTTTTCTTCTCTTTCATTCATTCTCTCTCTCCCTCCTCTCTCTCTCCTCTCTCTCTCCTCTCTCTATCTCCTTTCTCTCTCTCCTCTCTATCCTCTCTCTCTCCTCTCTTCTCTCTCTCCTCTCTTTCTCCCCTCTTTCTCCTCTCTCTCCTCTCTCCTCTCTCTCTCCTCTCTCTCACTCTCTCTCCTCTCTCTCTACTCTCTCTACTCTCTCTCTCCTCTCTCTCTCCTCTCTCTCTCTCCTCTCTCGCTCTCCTCTCTCTCACTCTCTGTAGCTATCTTAGATAAAACACATCTGATCATTAATCACAACATGAACATGCCACCAAATATCAAGTACGAGCGATTGATAGCAGATGTCAACAATCCATATGCCATGTCTCTGGATATTCCTTTAGCTGTAAACAATTGAAACATTAATATTGTTCTTCGTCTGTTTCTTCTATTTACTTTAATTCTTCATCTTCTTCTTTTTCTTCTTCTTCTTCTTCTACTTCTTCTTTTTTCTCATTTTTCTTCCTCGAAAAACTACATTCTGCTTGCCTTTAGTATATGAAAGTAGACTTGAAATGACCGATCTTGACTGTGCTTGCGGGCCCGAGCATGTTTTGAGATGGAGACCACAGCATAGTTGATTTCACTGAGTTGGGGACATCACATAATTGTTGCCTGGTCTACGTCCAACACTTGAAAGAGTCATGTAATCCTTGACCGCAGTCTAGACCAGACTTTATCAACGTTCATGGAATATGTCTTCTTCTTTCGCCCTCAGACTGATCCATGTACGACTCCAATAATAAGCAACAGTCAGTTCAGGGTTCAGGATGCCTCGATGCCAGTGTCTCGTGAAAGGAAACCTGTTACTACCAGGTGTCCCCTCTTTCCTTGATCTAGTCAAGTCTTTATCATCCTTTATAGCAGAGGAACCAATGAAATAAGAAACCAAAGTTTAGTTCAGCTCCAGTGTCTTATCCACGTCAAGGGATCTGCAATTGGCTCTGTCTCTTGCCTTGATACTCTAATCTGCCACTTTGCTCTGCACTATCCATGTTTTGATGTTATTCTCCAACTTATAACCCTTGTTTGTTCACTACATTTCCTTACAGTTTTGTTTCCATGAAGTTGCTACATAATGCCACTGTTACATGGCGCATCATTATCATCATCATCATCACTATCATTATCATCACCATCACCATCATCATCATCATCATTACTATCATCATCATCATCATCATCATCATGATCATCATCACCAACATCATCACCATCATCATCATCATGATCATCATCACCATCATCATCACCAACATCATCATCACCAACATCATCATCATCACTATTTTCATATTCACTATCATTATCATCATCATCATCACTATCATTATCATCACCATCACCATCATCATCATCATCATTACTATCATCATCATCATCATCATCATCATGATCATCATCACCAACATCATCACCATCATCATCATCATGATCATCATCACCATCATCATCACCAACATCATCATCACCAACATCATCATCATCACTATTTTCATATTCACTATCATTATCATCACCATCATCATTATCACTAAAATCATCATCATCACTATCATCATCATCACTATCATCATCATCACTATCATCACTATCATCATCATCACTATCATCATCATCACTATCATCATCATCACTATCATGATCATCACTATCATGATCCTCACTATCCTCATCATCACTATCCTCATCATCACTATCATCACCATCACCATCATCACTACCATCATCACCATCATCATCATCATCACTATCATCACTATCATCACTATCATCACTATCATCACCATCATTACTATCATCACTATCATCACTATCATGATCCTCACTATCCTCATCATCACTATCCTCATCATCACTATCATCACCATCACCATCATCACTACCATCATCACCATCATCACTACTATCATCACCATCATCACTATCATCATTACTATCATCACTATCATCACCATCACTATCATCACCATCACCATCATCACCATCATCATTATCATCACTACTATCATCACCATCACCATCATCACCATCATCACTATCATCACTACTATCATCACCATCATCACCATCATCACTACTATCATCACCATCACCATCATCACCATCATCACTATCATCACTACTATCATCACCATCATCACCATCATCACTACTATCATCACCATCACCATCATCATCATCATCATTATATCCTCCCTTTCTTCAATCAAAGATCAGTTCGGCGCCACTACAATAGTTGGATTTCACACATTAAAAAAATGCATGAGATCTTGTATTCTTCTTCAGCAATATATTGAGTATGATAAGCATGCTAGCTACATTCACATCTCTCTTTAGTTGTCTCGTTTTACCAGCTTGAAATGTTATGAATGCATATAATGTTTATCTCCTGTAGCAAAATATCTGAGTTCGATCCTTGACGTTCTTCAGTCAACCTAGCTGTAAATGGGTACATGACTTCCACTTAAGGAAGTCGAGGATAACAGCTGGTCGCCTCATAAAAAACAATATTCCGGCGTAATGTAACGATCTCTAAAACACTTCATCCCTAAGGACAATATTTGCTGTTTAGACAACATCATTTTTACTTTTTGGCAGGTTGCAGTGGCTCTGTTCTGTTCTGTTATGTTATGTTAAGAATCAACAGAGCTGTCCTCCACACAGATCTACATATGATCAGTCTCTCTCTGCAAATGTCGATCATTGACGATCCGATATGGCCTCCATAGCTCGTTGGTTGGACCCACTCCTGCTCCGTTCTCTCAACCAACTCTCTCTGCTGGATCTACATTTGATTTCATCACGCTGAAGTCTGTGAACATATTCTTTCCTCCTTTTGTATCATATTCAAATCTTCATTTGACTCCTAACAAAGCATAGGCTCACCATTGTAGATTTAACACTACAGCAAGCCTGTGCCTCATCACTTATCATGCTTTGACAGTGGGAGTTTCGCTAACCATTTGCTTTACATAATGAGATTGCTAGCACTATGCACAACTCTCTAAAGTTTGAAAATAATATTTAAAAATCATCTCAGATGTCCAAATGCTATCGTGGCAGGAAGTGGAGATGAGGATGAGCTCTTATCAATCCAACTAAATGATTCCAAGTCAATCTTTACATATAGTCTCTGGCAGCAGCAGGTTAGTTTCTAGACTTGTAACAATACGACTGTTCTAACATCTAGTCTCTGGCAGCAGCAGGTTAGTTTCTAGACTTGTAACAATACGACTGTTCTAACATCTAGTCTCTGGCAGCAGCAGGTTAGTTTCTAGACTTGTAACAATACGACTGTTCTAACATCTAGTCTCTGGCAGCAGCAGGTTAGTTTCTAGACTTGTAACAATACGACTGTTCTAACATCTAGTCTCTGGCAGCAGCAGGTTAGTTTCTAGACTTGTAACACCACGACTGTTCTAACATCTAGTCTCTGGCAGCAGCAGGCTAGTTTCTAGACTTGTAACACCACGACTGTTCTAACATCTAGTCTCCGGCAGCAGCAGGTTAGTTTCTAGACTTGTAATACTACGACTGTTCTAACATCTAGTCTCTGACAGTAGCAGGTTAGTTTCTAGACTTGAAACGCTAGGTGTGTTCTAGACTTTGATAACACTCATTCAAATCCTTGACTTGTAGCAGCATGTCTGTGTCTAATAACAGTAGCCATGTACAGCATACAATCAGATACCGCGTTCATATGCTCTTTTTCTCCGTAAAGGTCACTGCATCAATATGGTAGGCCCTTATTACCTTGCTCATCATCACAGCACGCCTACATCCAGACTGGTCTGGCTATACGTCCGAAACAGCAAACTAGTCAAGAAATGCATTCATCTGATGAGTACCGGTGTAAATCAGCTCCGCACGCCATTTCCTCATGGATTATCCTGGGGTTAATAGAGTGTGAAGAACAAGCCAGGCTGCCATGCCAGGAGCACCATTAGGATTGTTTTTATTCATTTAACACGGTTCAGGATTTTCTAGCGTGAATGTTCGACCTTCATGTGCACGTGCGTGATATAACGTGCAATGTCATAAAGATGGAATGAGCATGTGTTATTGCATTGCCTAGGTGACGCTGTCATTGATAATATTTTGTCCTCAGGCTGGTACTCACGCGCAAGTATTGTTCTGTTTGTACGAAGTTGCAAAATTGTTTACTCTACTAGAGTCACGTTTTCGTGAGAACGTACAGTATAGATAGCCAAAACAAAACATGGCGTGTATGAGTGTAATTAGTCCGAAGTCTATGTCTTTTTTTCAAATATTCTTCGGGTGTGAAAGCTTTCTATTTCCATTGAATGATTTCATTCATTTGCAGTAATCATTTTCGTCTACGCTTTTCCCATTCATTTTACGTCTACGTATTTCGTCTTTGCATTCTCAGTCTTTTTCTTCTTCTTCATCATCTTTATTTTCATCGTCTTCGTCGTCCAATTTTTATCGTCCATTGATGTTGTTCTCATCTTTGTCATTTTGTTCGTCCACAGTCTTCGTCCTCTTGTTTTATGTATTAATGTTAATCAAGTTCCTTACTTTCTTCTTCTTCTTCTTCTTCTTCTTCTTCTTCTTCTTCTTCTTCTTCTTCTTCTTCTTCTTCTTCTTCTTCTTCTTCTCTCATTCTCAATATTCAGTTGTTTTGTGCTTAGACAAAATCTACGTGTACTGGAGAGCGACGAGTCCTAGATATGTTTCTATATACTAGAATGTAGCCATTCACATAATATAAACGCTTTAACCATTCTATCAATATAAACGCTTTAACCATTCTATCAATATAAACGCTTTAACTATTCTATCAATATAAACGCTTTAACCATTCTATCAATATAAACGCTTTAACCATTCTATCAATATAAACGCTTTAACCATTCTATCAATAAAAACGCTTTAACCATTCTATCAATATAAAAGCTTTAACCATTCTATCAATATAAACGCTTTAACCATTCTATCAATATAAACGCTTTAACCATTCTATCAATATTAACGCTGTAACCACTCTATCAACATAAACGCTGTAACCATTCTATCAGCATGAACGCTTTCACCATTCAAACAACATGAACGCTTTCACCATTCAAACAACATGAACGCTTTCACCATTAAAACAACATGAACGCTTTCACCATTCAAACAACATGAACGCTTTCACCATTCAAACAACATGAACGCTTTCACCATTCAAACAACATGAACGCTTTCACCATTCAAACATCATGAACGCTTTCACCATTCAAACAACATGAACGCTTTCACCATTCACGTGTTATGATCGCTTCCATCATTCACATGAATTGACTGCATCTTATTTAATTCTTTGTCATATTCCTTCTGTCTTCATAGTTTTCGTTGTGTTTGTTGTTGTGTTTTTCATCATAATCACCTTCCTCATGGTCGGCCCTTTCGACTTATGTTTATTCTGTTACATGTTCTTCTTCATCTTACTGTTATTAACCGTAATCTCCGACACCTACTTTTCCTCTCCTCCGCATATTCTACGCACTTTTCTTACGTTTCCAGGTCTTGTTGTTTCTCTTGTGTTCCGTAGGGAGCGCAACAGGGACAAGAAGTAGAGCCAAGCAGCAGACTAGCAATTTGATCAGCTTCTGTTGTCACCTTATTGATTAACATTAAAATGATTATTATCATCATCATTATCTGCCTCTTTTGTTCTGTCCATCGTTCTTTCTTCTCTCCGGGCGGAAGAGAGCATTGTTCCGAGTGTAAGACGGACAACCACCAGGAGAGACTCGACAGTGTGGGAGGGAGGGGGCGGGCTATGTTGGAGACAGGCGTCGTCTAATGGAGCAGCCAGGTTCTGAAGGTTGAGTGCTTGCCAGCCATTGAACAGGTCGGCACCGTCGACAGCCAGCCTGCCAAGGTCTTGTACAGTGTTTGTTTTGATCCAATATCACTTCATTAGAGCTTCGATCGGAGCACACGCCAGTCTACCCAGATGTAGACATGTACTTGACTCGCCAGTTAAGGGCACACCAAATAATGAGATTGGGGTCTAGTAACTCTACTTTAAAATGAGTGATACGTGAATAATAAAAATCTCTAGACACATCTTCCTTTACATGATATAGCAATAATAGAAATATCTAATTCTTTACATGATACAGGAATAATATAAATATCTAGGCACATCTTTCTTTACATAATATAAGAATAATATAAATATCTAGGCATATCTTTCTTTACATAATATAAGAATAATATAAATCTCTAGACACATCTTTCTTTACACGATATAGGAGAAATATAAATATCTAGACACAGCTTTTCATACAAGATAGATCCAAAAAAAAGAAAGCTCAAGCACTTGTATCTCCTCTTCTTCTTCTTCTTCTTCTTCTTCTTCTTCTTCTTCTTCTTCTTCGTACGCTATCAGACGTCAAATTGAATTTGTTCGAATAAAGCAGCGGTAATCCTGTGGCTGTCGACACTGCCATAGAGCTTGTCTAGTGCTGCCACTGGTGATAGCCACATGTGCTTTCTCTGGCCCTCGTATGTCGGGCAATTTTGCAGCAGATGTTCAGCGGTTATTTTCCCTATACCACAGGTGCATTCGTCAGTGCCACCTATCTTCAGTTTATTGAATAGATGGTACCTCAGTCTGTTGTGGCCTGTGCGGAGTCTGAAGACCACGACCTGCTCTCTTCTGTTTAACTGGTAGTAGGAATAATTTTTTTGTGTAGCCAGTATGTTCTGTTTCCCATTTGGCCATGTATCTGGCCCTCATAAACCTATTGGACTTTTCGTAGGTCACACTAGAATCTGGTTGTGGTAGTCTTGCACCTTCTTTTGCCAGTCTGTCTGCCTCGTCGTTGCCTTGGATGTTACATTGGGATGGAACCCACTGTACCACTACTCTTTTTGGTGTGGACTGCTGACATTAAGTTCAGTATTTTTCTGGCTTTTTAGTGCTGTAACCACGGCCAGGGCATCTGTAAACATGACTATCTGGCTTTCATTGCTTTCGCCTGTCAGCATTGCTTTTATTGCAGCCTTCAATGCCTCTGCCTCCGCTCTGAAATTGCTTGAGAATTTTCCAGTTGCCACTGACAGTGTTATTTTTCTACCATTTGTTAGGCTCAGGAATACGCCCTCCCTCCATTCTGTGTTGTGTTTGTTACAGAACCGTCGGTGTATGCATGGGTCCATGCTTGGGTAGTTTTTCGTTATGTAATAATAGCTGTCCATCGTTGTCGATGAGGACCGCCGACATCATCCTTGTCACAGATTTTCCTGTTGGGTGTGGGTGCGCATGTGGCTTCGTTATGTACCTCAGAGTTATATCTCTTCTTTCTTTTTCAGTCTGGCTGTTCTTGTTTCCAATACCTGGTATATTTTCTACCACCTCCGGAATGATATGCTGCTTCCATGTGGGTTTGCGTACAGTAGGGATGGGCTTTGGTGTTGTTATGGTGTTCATAGGGTCTTCGCTCATCTTTGCTTTGGTTATTTCTGCAAAGTTTCTCCGCTTTTATCTCATATGATACAAAGATTAAGATAGTATTTTACTCGTTTTCCTGGTGATCAGCAACAATAATAATTTTTAAAAACAAAGGTACATTCCCGACAGCATCATCTGTGCTGTCAATCAACATTGTTGTCGACCATCTTCAATGACGTATGTTCAATATCAAGAATATCTCCTCTCACTAGTGTCGTTACATGGTGCTCTCTCTCTCTCTCTCTCTCCTATCACTAGTGTCGTTACATGGCGCCGTCTCTCTCTCTCCTCTAACTAGTGTCGTTATATGGTTCTCTCTCTCTCTCCTATCACTAGTGTCGTTATATGGTTCTCTCTCTCTCTCTCTCCTCTAACTAGTGTCGTTATATGGTTCTCTCTCTCTCTCTCCTATCACTAGTGTCGTTATATGGTTCTCTCTCTCTCTCTCTCTCTCCTCTAACTAGTGTCGTTATATGGCTCTCTCTCTCTCTCCTATCACTAGTGTCGTTATATGGTTCTCTCTCTCTCTTTCTCTCTCCTCTCACTAGTGTCGTTACATGGTGCTGTCTCTCTCTCTCTCTCTCTCTCTCTCTTCTCTAACTAGTGTCGTTATATGGTTCTCTCTCTCTCTCTCTCCTCTAACTAGTGTCGTTATATGGTTCTCTCTCTCTCTCTCCTCTAACTAGTGTCGTTATATGGTTCTCTCTCTCTCTCTTCTCTAACTAGTGTCGTTATATGGTTCTCTCTCCTATCACTAGTGTCGTTATATGGTTCTCTCTCTCTCTTTCTTTCTCCTCTCACTAGTGTCGTTACATGATGCTGTCTCTATCTCTCTCTCCTCTCATTAGTGTCGTTTCATGGTGCCGTCTCTCTCTCTCTCTCTCTCTCCTCTCACTAGTGTCGTTACATGGTGCCGTCTCTCTCTCTCTCTCTCTCTCTCCTCTCACTAGTGTCGTTACATGGTGCTGTCTCTCTCTCTCTCTCTTTCTCTCTCCTCTCACTAGTGTCGTTACATGGTGCTGTCTCTCTCTCTCTCTTTCTCTCTCCTCTCACCAGTGTCATTACATGGTGCCGTCTCTCTCTCTCTCCTCTCACTAGTGTCATTACATGGTGCCGTCTCTCTCTCTCTCTCTCTTTCTCTCTCCTCTCACTAGTGTCATTAAATGGTGCCGTCTCTCTCTCTCTCTCTTTCTCTCTCCTCTCACTAGTGTCATTACATGGTGCCGTCTCTCTCTCTCTCTCTCTCTTTCTCTCTCCTCTCACTAGTGTCGTTACATGGCGCCGCCTCTCTCTCTCTCCTCTCACTAGTGTCATTACATGGCGCCGCCTCTCTCTCTCTCTCCTCTCACTAGTGTCATTACATGGCGCCGCCTCTCTCTCTCTCCTCTCACTAGTGTCATTACATGGTGCCGTCTCTCTCTCTCTCCTCTCACTAGTGTCATTACATGGCGCCGCCTCTCTCTCTCTCTCCTCTCACTAGTGTCATTACATGGCGCCGCCTCTCTCTCTCTCTCTCCTCTCACTAGTGTCATTACATGGTGCCGTCTCTCTCTCTCTCTCTTTCTCTCTCCTCTCACTAGTGTCGTTACATGGCGCCGCCTCTCTCTCTCTCTCCTCTCACTAGTGTCATTACATGGCGCCGCCTCTCTCTCTCTCCTCTCACTAGTGTCATTACATGGCGCCGCCTCTCTCTCTCTCTCTCCTCTCACTAGTGTCATTACATGGTGCCGTCTCTCTCTCTCTCCTCTCACTAGTGTCATTACATGGTGCCGCCTCTCTCTCTCTCCTCTCACTAGTTTCATTACATGGCGCCGCCTCTCTCTCTCTCTCCTCTCACTAGTGTCATTACATGGTGCCGTCTCTCTCTCTCTCCTCTCACTAGTGTCATTACATGGTGCCGCCTCTCTCTCTCTCTCCTCTCACTAGTGTCATTACATGGCGCCGCCTCTCTCTCTCTCTCCTCTCACTAGTGTCATTACATGGTGCCGTCTCTCTCTCTCTCCTCTCACTAGTGTCATTACATGGTGCGGTCTCTCTCTCTCTCCTCTCACTAGTGTCATTACATGGTGCCGTCTCTCTCTCTCTCCTCTCACTAGTGTCATTACATGGTGCCGTCTCTCTCTCTCTCTCTCTTTCTCTCTCCTCTCACTAGTGTCATTACATGGTGCCGTCTCTCTCTCTCTCTTTCTCTCTCCTCTCACTAGTGTCATTACATGGTGCCGTCTCTCTCTCTCCTCTCACTAGTGTCGTTACATGTACTGCCTCTCTTCTCTTATTAGTTGCAGCACATTTACTAGTCGTTACATGTACTGCCTCTCTTCTCTTATTAGTTAGACTTCTGCTTCTATTCCCACCTTATGACACTACTCCCAACCTCCTTTCCTCATCACAAAACAGATTAATTTATTATAATGTATGTAATAACATGTCGTTTATCGTGATAAGTTGTAATGAATTGTGATCACATATTATAAGTTGTCATTAGTTATAATAAATTGTCACAAGTTGTAATAAGTGGTCATTAGCTATGATAAAATGTCATTAGTTGTAAATAAGTTGTCATTAGTTTTTATAGATTGTCATTAGTTTTAATACGTTGTCATAGGTTGTCATTACTTGTGATAGGTAGTCATTAGTTGTGATAGGTCGTGATTAGTTATAACAGGTTGTCATTAGTTATAACAGGTTGTCATTAGTTGAAACAGGTTGTCATTAGTTGTAACAGGTTGTCATTAGTTGTAATAAGTTGTCATTAGTTGTAACACGTTGTCATTAGTTGTAACAGGTTGTCATTAGATGTAACAGGTTGTCATTAGTTGTAACAAGTTGTCATTAGTTGTAACAAGTTGTCATTAGTTGTAACAGGTTCTCATTAGTTGTAACAGGTTGTCATTAGTTGTAACAGGTTCTCATTAGTTGTAACAGGTTTTCATTAGTTGTAACAGGTTCTCATTAGTTGTAACAAGTTGTCATTAGTTGTAACAACTTGTCATTAGTTGTAACAGGTTGTCATTAGTTGTAATAAGTTGTTATTCGCTGTATGATAGGATGCCATGGGCTATCATGTTTGAGAAGCAGGTAATCGCTTTAAAAAAAACTATCATTCTGAGTAAGGGGACGCAGTCTGTAAAACCACTGTAATACGTCGTGCTTTGTTCTTTTATCATCAAATAAACACCTTGACTGTAATCGCCGTGGCGATTCCACAACACAATAGACACCCCCACCCCCCTCAATTCGCTCCCCCAACCTCGGGACCATCCCAATAATGGGAATCAGCATGGAATAATATGTTATGTTGATATAATACGTAATCATTGTATAATGACCTATCTGATGACAATCTCGTTTACTGTAACAGTTTCCCATGTTATTGTAACAATTCTCCTTCAATTTCCGACATTGATCTTCTGATTTTGTTTACTAATTGCCAACAATTCATTTCCCAGCGACAGATACGTCTACATAGCACTTAAGCGATGTACGTCATCTAGAGAGACTGAGTGGCATGATGATTGCGAGTTGGCTTCTTTCGCCAAATACTGGGTTCCAATCAATCCAGCTGTTCGGAAAAGAAAAGGCAGCGAGGAAATAAACTGGCACAAACAGTTTTAAAAAGCTGAGGTCTAATACGATAATCATCAGGTGTCTTGCCGATTGGCGTTGGCGATCATGGACCATCCTCTTCTATCACGTATGTCGTTTTTCAACTGTCTTGTTGATTTCCGCTCGTGACCTTCTCTTAGGCTGTCAAACATCTTTTCAATCGGCCTCTATCTCTTTCTTGGCTTACCTCTGTCTCTCTTTCCTGCTGTCTTTCACGTTGTGACAACGGACTCCAAACCGCCTATTCTCATAATCTGTCCGAAAAATGATGACTGCCTTGTTCTGATCTTGTCTAACACTCCATCTCGACAGCACTCTCTACAACAGAATACGCTTTTACTTATTTTCGATTGTTCGACAGCCAGAGTGGTTATAGCGCTTCTCTCGTACAATGGAGTGGCTGGGGTTTAATCCTACCTTCAAAATTGTCCAGTTTACACAACTGAACAATAGAAAGAAGGAGGAGTGGGAAAAGACACTACAGCAATTAACACAGCTGACAACCTATCACAAAGCAAGGAGGAAAAACACTGCCCACACTCGTTTACGCAACTGGCAACCTAGCACATGACAGAGGGAAAAGTCACTGTCCACAGGGCTCGGTTTTGGGACCAATTTTGTTCTTGATATATATAAATGATTTGGACATTGATATGGGATCCATGATTGCAAAATTTGCTGATGACACAAAACTATGCAGTAGTGTCTCATCTAAAGCGGAAGTGGATATATTGATGTCAAATTTAGATACAATTCGAGAATGGTCTGTAAGCTGGCAAATGGAGTTTAATGTAGATAAATGTACAGTCATCCACATGGGTAGATCCAATATGGAACATAATTACAGAATGGGAGAAAACAATATTAGAAAGATAGATAAGGAAAGGGACCTAGGGGTTATAATAGATCATACAGGACAGTTGAGTGAGCAAGTTAAAGTAGCAGTGAAAAAGGCAAATACAATGTAAGGTATGATAAAAAGAAATATTAAACATAGGAGCAAGGAAGTGATCGTCAAACTGTATAAAGATTTAGTTAGACCTAGATTGGAGTACTATGTACAGGTGTGGAGTCCTTATCATAGAGGGGATATAAACATGCTGGAAAGAATACAAAAAAGATCGACAAAGATGATAGTGGGATTCCAGAATTTCAGTTATGAGGAACGACTCAGAAAAACCGGCCTACAGTTTCTCGAAGAGAGAAGAATTCGTGGTAACTTAATACAGGTTTATAAGATGATCAGAGGAATGGATAAATTAGACTATAACACGTTTTTTAAAATACAGCCACCCACAATAACACGAGGGCATAGCTACAAGCTGTCCAAAGAGAGGTCCAGATTAGATATTAGGAAATATTTTTTTAGTCCGAGAGTGATGTCTGCTTGGAATGCATTTCCAGGGGAGGTGGTGGAGGCAGGGACGGTTAATCATAATGCATTTAAGAATAAACTGGATGAGCATAGCTTTTAGAGCAAGATGATGTAAATGAAGCTGATTTTATACAGACTCTGCGGGGTCTTCTAAACCAGTATAAAGACGTTAAGTTAAGTTAAGTTAAGCAGTTCAAACAACCTAGCACAAAGTAAAGGGGAAAAACACTGACTACGCCCGTTCACATAACTGACAACCTAACAAAGGACAGAGGGAAAAATCGCCTCGTCAGTTCACACATCTGACAATCTGGCCCAACGCAGCGGGAATAAACACTGATCACGCAGTTCACGCTTAGTCACATCTAGATGAAATACACTTTACCGCTCACTATACACTTAGTCACATCTAGATAAAATATAGATACCGCTCACTACACACTTAGTCACATATAGATAAAATACAGATACCGTTCACTACACACTTAGTCCAATCTAGATAAAATATAGATACCGCTCACTACACACTTAGTCACATATAGATAAAATATAGATACCGCTCACTACACACTTAGTCACATATAGATAAAATATAGATACCGCTCACTACACACTTAGTCACATATAGATAAAATATAGATACCGCTCACTACACACTTAGTCACATCTATAGTCCGTCTTTTCATTCATAAACAAGGTCCGAAGCAATTTTCTACTAAACTGCATGTTAGATCCAAATGATTTTTCACATGCAGCCTTAGAATATCCATGACGTTACGTAAATATTTCTTTTTCTCTAAGAAATGTGATGTATTTTGAAGAAAAAAATGTATTCATTAGGCTATATTGAAAGCAACTTCGCTGAATTAGACATAGTTTTTAACATGTATACATTTCACAATCGTGCTGTTTTTAAAATTGATGTTTTGACATTCAAATTCAATGAGTAAAAAGTTCTTGATTATCTCGTGCGCCTATTAGACACTTTGTCGAGTGAGGAAAACAACAAAGACCATTCATGTGAAACTGACCTTCATTATAGACGTATCCCGATATTATAGTTTGTGGTGTTGTTAATGTGACATATAGCTGCTTTTTTCAAAAGTTTCATTGATATCAATTTCAAAATGAGTTTGAAGTCTACATTTATAACGATGCAGAAGGTTACCGTTTTACTATACCAGTTTTTCCGCAGGAAATCTAAAATGGGTCATTTATTTTGCCAATTCCATGACCCAGAGAAATATACGCAAATGGTACTTGATTTGGATAGATGATCCTTTTACTGTTGGATTGTCCAGCGCTCAGAGTGCACTTATCAAGAAAGACCGGAAAAGGAAATTTGACGATTTCGACAGAGTTGTCATAAAATGGGAGATTTTGAAACGGTTGACGAAAAATCAACTTGCTACTTTCCAGAAACTAAAATTAACATTGCATTCCGAATGCAGTATTGAAATTTCCAAAAGCACTCTTTGGAAAATTGTAAGAGCCGCCAGGCCGCCGGCTGTACATTCAGGAAAGCTTCAGGTGGCAGGAATATTCTATGTAAAAAGCCACATTTGATTGCTGTCAGAAGCAAATACCTGAGACAGTTACGTGAACGGCGTAGGCAAGGCTATGATATTGTATACTTGGACGAATCCTGGGTCAATGCTCACCACACCTATGGTCAAGAGTGATAATGGTGGTGAACATAAAAGGCAAATTCCAAGCAGCAAAGGGCAGCGCATTATACTAACGTTGCTGAAAGCAGTGAAAAACGACTTGTCCAAGACGCTCAACTTATTTTCCAATGCAAAAGTACTGACGGTAGAGACTATCGCACTTAAATGGATGGACACATTTTCAGGCAATGGAAGTCGAATGATCTACTTCCAATTCTGGATAGACCGTCATGCCTAGTAAAGGATAATGCATCTTATCACAATGCAGTATCGGAGGAAGACAACGTACCAACTTCATCAAATACAAAAGCTCAAATTAGGACATGGCTAAATAAGGAAAAAGTGAATTTCAATGACACGTATGTGAAGCCAGAGTTGTTGCAGCTTGTGAGGAAGACAAATAAGACAGATGTGATAAAATCATTGACGAGTACGGCCACACTTCTCTGCGACTACCTGCAAATCACGCGCATCTAAACCCTACAGAGCTTGTGTGGGCTAAAGTTAAAGGACAAGTTGCCGAATAGAACAAGACATAAAACGTGTGATGTTGAAGTGCTGACACGCGAGCACCTTTTAAAAATAGACATTCAGTTCTGGAAGAAGTGTGTTGAACATGTGCTCCGGCAAGAAGAACAGTACTGGCAACAAGATGTATTACAATTTGTCCAGCCAGTAACAATTATCAACCTCTTTGAATCGACAGATTCGGAATGAACAATATCATCTTTTCTGAATATACTGATTATCAGAATTGGATGAATTAGTGTATGTTTATCAAAACAATTAAGTGTAAATGCAATGACAACAAGCTGTAAGCTACCACACAACACATTCCGATCTCTGGACCACATTCTGCTACTTAAGCTCTTTCAGGGTTTGGTAGCTGGAGATTGAGAACGTTCAGGGTTTGGTAGCGGGAGATTGAGAACGAACGAAGCCAAGCCAAGCGAATGACAACAAATACATTTCAAAATTCAAATGCTTTAATCAACATAAATTGATACAACATTAGGGTCTAATGGTGACAGAAGAGCTGTACTAACTGTTGCATATTGGTGCCATTTTTGCGATTGTACATAAAGGGCAACACAAACAATTCATTGATCCATCAAGACATTAAGGTGATACGCCTTTGAACAAAATAGGACTAGAAATTCATATGTGTATTGTAAAATCTTAAATTTAACGCCATTTCTTTGCAACGGACCTCAAAGATCAAAGGAATTCGCTGATGTCCAAATTCTTAACATCTGTGGACTAAATAATATCAACGTTTTAGCGTCATGGATATTACAAAGGTGATTGCGAAAAATTATTTGGATTTGACAGTTTTGTAAAAAATTGCTTCGGATATTGTTCATGACGGACTATAGATATGTAATACATTTACCTTTCACGGAACACCTTTTGACCTTTCACTGAACCCCAGCCACCTCTCATTGAACCCCTTTACACCTCACACTGACCCATAACCACCTCTCACAGAACCCCTATCCACCTCCCGTGACATCCCGTTTGACATTCTCTAACAGTTTCTTCATTGGCACCCACCTCCCCTTCTTGTTTTTCTTTGCAAGTTATTAATTGCAGTAATGGGTCCTGTCTGCTGTTATTGGTCTCGTACGACAGTCGCCAACAGTATCTCTACAACTGCCTGTCTTAATCCTAGGAAACAGTCCTGTCTGCCGTTATTGGTCTCGTACGACAGTAGCCAACAGTATCTCTACAACTGCCTGACTCAATCCTAGGAAACAGTCCTGTCTGCCGTTATTGGTCTCGTACGACAGTAGCCAACAGTATCTCTACAACTGCCTGACTCAATCCTAGGAAACAGTCCTGTCTGCCGTTATTGGTCTCGTACGACAGTCGCCAACAGTATCTCTACAACTGCCTGTCTTAATCCTAGGAAACAGTCCTGTCTGCCGTTATTGGTCTCGTACGACAGTAGCCAACAGTATCTCTACAACTGCCTGACTCAATCCTAGAAAACAGTCCTGTCTGCCGTTATTGGTCTCGTACGACAGTCGCCAACAGTATCTCTACAACTGCCTGTCTTAATCCTAGGAAACAGTCCTGTCTGCCGTTATTGGTCTCGTACGACAGTAGCCAACAGTATCTCTACAACTGCCTGACTCAATCCTAGGAAACAGTCCTGTCTGCCGTTATTGGTCTCGTACGACAGTAGCCAACAGTATCTCTACAACTGCCTGACTCAATCCTAGGAAACAGTCCTGTCTGCCGTTATTGGTCTCGTACGACAGTCGCCAACAGTATCTCTACAACTGCCTGTCTCAATCCTAGGAAACAGTCCTGTCTGCCGTTATTGGTCTCGTACGACAGTAGCCAACAGTATCTCTACAACTGCCTGACTCAATCCTAGGAAACAGTCCTGTCTGCCGTTATTGGTCTCGTACGACAGTCGCCAACAGTATCTCTACAACTGTCTGTCTTAATCCTAGGAAACAGTCCTGTCTGCCGTTATTGGTCTCGTACGACAGTAGCCAACAGTATCTCTACAACTGCCTGACTCAATCCTAGGAAACAGTCCTGTCTGCCGTTATTGGTCTCGTACGACAGTCGCCAACAGTATCTCTACAACTGCCTGTCTTAATCCTAGGAAACAGTCCTGTCTGTCGTTATTGCTCTCGTACGACAGTCGCCAACAGTATCTCTACAACTGCCTGACTCAATCCTAAGAAACAGTCCTGTCTGCCGTTATTGGTCTCGTACGACAGTCGCCAACAGTATCTCTACAACTGCCTGACTCAATCCTAGGAAACAGTCCTGTCTGTCGTTATTGTTCTCGTACGACAGTCGCCAACACTATCTCTACAACTGCCTGTCTCAATCCTAAGAAACAGTCCTGTCTGCCGTTATTGGTCTCGTACGACAGTAGCCAACAGTATCTCTACAACTGCCTGACTCAATCCTAGGAAACAGTCCTGTCTGCCGTTATTGGTCTCGTACGACAGTCGCCAACAGTATCTCTACAACTGCCTGTCTTAATCCTAGGAAACAGTCCTGTCTGTCGTTATTGCTCTCGTACGACAGTCGCCAACAGTATCTCTACAACTGCCTGACTCAATCCTAAGAAACAGTCCTGTCTGCCGTTATTGGTCTCGTACGACAGTCGCCAACAGTATCTCTACAACTGCCTGACTCAATCCTAGGAAACAGTCCTGTCTGTCGTTATTGTTCTCGTACGACAGTCGCCAACACTATCTCTACAACTGCCTGTCTCAATCCTAAGAAACAGTCCTGTCTGCCGTTTTTGCTCTCGTACGACAGTAGCCAACAGTATCTCTACAACTGCCTGACTCAATCCTAGGAAACAGTCCTGTCTGTCGTTATTGTTCTCGTACGACAGTCGCCAACAGTATCTCTACAACTGCCTGACTCAATCCTAGGAAACAGTCCTGTCTGTCGTTATTGTTCTCGTACGACAGAAGCCAACAGTATCTCTACAACTGCCCGACTCAATCCTAGGAAACAATCCTGCGTGTCGTCACTGCTATCCCCTAAATGCCATCATCATCATCTCTATACCTCACTATCGCAAGTGTGTGAAACGGTCCTGCCTATCGCCAATGCTCTCTCGTCCAACCCTCACCATTGTCGTTGGCTTGCAGACAGACAACTCTTTCTGTCTTCTTGACTCTGAATGCTCCCTCCAGAGCTGCTTGGCTGAAAGGTCGCGTACTCAATAAAGGTGGTCACACGTCTCGGCTTTTTACCTGGCTGTGTAGTGGTTTCAATAGACGATGAAACTTTAATGAACCCTAGATTCATTATCTGCATGTTGAACTTTGTGGATAAAAGGTCATGACCTCTTTCGTTTGGCCAACAAAGGTACTATTTCGGGCCGCGTAAGAACACACGGTTGCAATTAGATCAGTTGATGGCGCTATCCTGAAGTAGTGCTCTTCAGAGATTAATAGCCAGGAGCGGGAAACAGAATTGTAATGGAGAACACGGATGGAAGATGAAGCAGAACATGAAAGTGACCTATTTTTTTCAACTCTTTTCCATCTCTTCTTCCTCTTCTTCTTCATCTTCTTCTCCTTCTTCTCCTTCTCTCCTTCTCCACCTCTTCTTCCTATTCTTCCCCTTCTGTTTCTCTCCTTCTCCATTTCTCCCCCTTCTTTCCTTATCCTACACCTCTTTTTCTTCTTCTTCTCTCCTTCTTCATCTCCACTTCTTCTTCTCTCCTTCTTCATCTCCACTTCTTCTTATTACCTTTTTTATCTTCTCATTCACCTCTTGTTCTTGATATTTTCCTCCTCCTCTTCTTCTATTTCGTCTTCTTCTTCGTTTTCCTGTTCTGTTACTTATTCTTTTGTAAAGTAAAGTAAAGTAACCCATGACATTACTTCCGTAGGGGTCTGAGGTGTTAGCGATCTCACATTTCAAAGGCTTGGCTATATGAGGGCGGTAACCATCTCTTCTCCCTCGCCACTTTTACTTCCCGGACTGAACCGGTACCCATTTAAAGCTGGGTCGACCCGGTAGCCATTGCGGTCTGAAGAAAACACTACCGCCTCAACTGGGGAATGAACCCATGACCACACAAATGCGAAGCCAGCGCTCTAACAATTGCACTACGCGGCTACCCTATTCTTTTGATCCACAGAGAAACGAGTTATTTTCTCATTGTCATTGCATTGTTTCGCGATTTTTTTTTCAAAAACAGAAGGCTAATCAAAATACGACGACTGGAGACCTATAGATCCTTTTGCCCTAGACGGTTCAAGTTATTTGAACACTAGACGAAATGATTGATTTCAAAGTTGAATTGAATATAAGGCAAACGACTCGAGAAGTGAACAGGGAGGTAACAATGTGGGCCAACTGTAAACTTCCGAGCATGTCGTAAAGGGAATTCAATGTGGGCCAACTATAAACTTCCGAGCATGTCGTAAAGGGAATTCAATGTGGGCTAACTGTAAACTTCCGAGCATGTCGTAAAGGGAATTCAATGTGGGCCAACTGTAAACTTCCGAGCATGTCGTAAAGGGAATTCGATGTGGGCCAAATGTGAATTTCCTAGCATGTCGTAACGGGAATTCAATCCGGTTGTGTATGGGAGGTGAGGGGGAGGGGCAACCTCATCATGTACAACCATTTGATGCGGTTGTCCCCAACGGCAAGCGTTCATGTCAATACTTTCATTCAGGTTTCCTGTAACGAGACTAGCTGTAGTAGTTGTTGTTGTTGTTCATGCTGTTGTTGTTGGAAGCTACTCGTACTGAGTTAGCTCTTGACGACGTTCCATTTGTAACGGAGGGTGCCCTATGGGGGAAACGTTCGTTTCACAATTTCAACGGACCCGGTTAAAATCACGCCTTGTCCAGTTGGCCGATATGAGTTTGTTTGTCCTCAGTGCGATCGCGCGTGTGCATGCATCTCGAGTTACCCCAGCCGTCTTCACCGATAGTCTTGCCACTAGTCCAATGTAGCTCCGGACAAGCGATCGAGGTTGAAGATCAGCGCATTTCTTTCTCACTATAATCTAAATACAGCACACGTTACATCATTAAGACAAACCCACCGTCTCATAATGTCACCATCATGGCTTGCTATGGGCAGTTAACTTTTCTTTGGTAGCGGACTAAAGTGTTATATTTATGGATATGGATCGGAAGGTTCCTCCTGGCTGTAGTGTAATGTGAGACTCCTCAGCAAGTTCCTCACTATGGGGATTACAGTGTCGACTCCTACCTGGTTGACAAGACTGTTATGACACAGCCTGTTTTCAGGAGCCCGACAAAAACATCAGGTGGTGTTTTGATCAGTATGTTTTACCTGACACTGGCATACGGAGGGATTTCTATCAGAATGGTTCATCTGACACTGACCACGAAAGGGTTTTGATCATTATGCTTTACCTGACACTGACGTACGGAGGGGTTTTGATCATTATGTTTTACCTGATACTGACGTACGGAGAGGTTTTGATCATTATGTTTTACTTGACACTGACGTACGGAGGGGTTTTGATCATTATGTTTTACCTGACACTGACGTACGGAGGGGTTTTGATCATTATGTTTTACCTGACACTGACGTACGCAGGGGTTTTGATCAGTATATTTTACCTGACACTGACGTACGGAGGGGTTTTGATCATTATGTTTTACCTGACACTGACGTACGGAGGGGTTTTGATCATTATGTTTTACCTGACACTGACGTACGGAGGGGTTTTGATCAGTATGTTTTACCTGACACTGACGTACGGAGGGGTTTTGATCATTAAGTTTTACCTGACACTGACGTACGGAGGGATTTTGATCAATATTTTTTACCTGACACTGACGTACGGAGGGGTTTTGATGAGTATACTTCGCCTGATGCTGTGTACGAAACGAAAATGAGACAAGAGGAGTATAACAAAATTGGAACAAACGTGAAGTAAGTAAAAAATGCAAACACCTGGACATACTTTTTTTATATACTAATAACTGACTTGATTTTTCTGTCCATGAATTCAGTAAATCTGTTGTGTGGAACTAACGATTTCACGCCTTATGGATAGAACGTCGTTGACTGTTTTTTTTATGTCTGAGATTCTCTGCACAAAAGATATTGCAAACGTTTAGTTGGTATCATTACTTTGTCAATTATTGTGTTTTACATATGCAGACATTACTTATTGTGTTTTACATGTGCAGACATTAGTTATTGTGTTTTACATGTGCAGACATTAGTTATTGTGTTTTACATATGCAGACATTATTTATTGTGTTTTACATGTGCAGACATTAGTTATTGTGTTTTACATATGCAGACATTAGTTATTGTGTTTTACATAGGCAGACATTAGTTATTGTGTTTTACATATGCACACATTAGTTATTGTGTTTTACATATGCAAACATTAGTTATTGTGTTTTACATATGCAGACATTAGTTATTGTGTTTTACATATACAGACATTAGTTATTGTGTTTTTCATATGCAGACATTAGTTATTGTGTTTTACATATGCAGACATTAGTTATTGTGTTTTACATATGCAGACATTAGTTATTGTGTTTTACATATGCAAACATTAGTTATTGTGTTTTACATATGCACACATTAGTTATTGTGTTTTACATATGCAAACATTAGTTATTGTGTTTTACATATGCACACATTAGTTATTGTGTTTTACATATGCAAACATTAGTTATTGTGTTTTACATATGCACACATTAGTTATTGTGTTTTACATGTGCAGACATTAGTTATTGTGTTTTATATATGCAGACATTAGTTATTGTGTTTTACATATGCAGACATTAATTATTGTGTTTTACATATGCAGACATTAGTTATTGTGTGTTACATATGCAGCCATTAGTTGTGTGTTTTACATATGCAGCCATTAGTTGTGTGTTTTACATATGCAGCCATTAGTTGTGTGTTTTATATATGAAGACATTAGTTATTGTAAAAGAACAAAAGCAAAGTTACAATCAAAACGTTTATAATATTTTTCAATTGCTCATGACCGTAAGGTGAAAGTCAAAGTAGTCCCATAATAGGCACTATTGTTGGGAATGAAATGCTAGATAGTTTACTATTTCCTGCGGCAATGCATTTCAAGCATTCACCACTCTCTGACAAATATTTCCTAATATCTAATCTGGATCTTTCTTTAATTAATGTGCAGGTTTATTTACTTGTTCTTGTAGCCGACTGAACCTTGAAAAACTTGCTATTCTAATGTATCCTTTCCTTTAATTATCTTATCTGTATTAAGTCACCTTGGATTATTCTCTTTTTTAGTTACTGCAGGTTGATTTTATGGCGTCTTTGCTCATACCTGTAATTCTGGAATGCCACTTTCATCTTTGTTGTTCTTGTTTGTATTCTTTCCAGCATGTTTATTCCTCTCTACATTAAGGTCTCCACACATTGAAAACTCTTATCTATGCCTAATGCTTTATGCAGTTTGACTATCACGTTTAATGTTTCTTTTTATCATCCTTAACAGGCGTTTACCTTTTTTCACTGCTACCTCGACTTGCTCACTCACCTTACCTGTATGATCTATTATAACCATTAGGTTCCTTTCCTCTTTTGTCTTGCTAATATTGTTTTCTTCCATCCTGTAATTATGTTCCATATTGGATCTACCTAAGTGAATGACTACCTTTATCCACATTAACATCCATCTTCCAGCTCTAACACCATTCTCTAATGTTATCTAAATCCGACCTCAATATATCCACTTCCGCTTTAGATGAGACACTACTGCATAGTTTGTGTCATCAGCGAATTTTGCATTCATGGATCCGATATCAATGTCCAAATCATGTATATATATATATCAAGAACAAAATTGGTCCCAAAACCGAGCCGCGTGGCACCCCATTTTTACCTCCGCACTCAGAGAAACCTTATTTGTGCCCACTCTCTGTTTTCTTCAGGTTAAACAATTTTCTATCCATTTGGAAGCTTTGCCATCTATTTCATCTATTGCAACTTCATTAGCAATCTGGCTTGGTTTCGTTCGTTCTCAATCTCCCGCTACCAAACCCTGAAAGGGCTTAAGTAGCAGAATGTAGTCTTAAACGCACATTTTATAGACTGAAGAAACATTTCTTCTTCTTCTTCGTTCGTTCTCAATCTCCCACTACCAAACCCTGAAAGGGCTCAAGTAGCAGAATGTAGTCAAGAGAATGGAATGCGTTGTGTCGTAGTTTACAGCTTGGCTGTGATATTTGCCCCTTTCGGTCCAACACATCCGACTTCAGCAACCATTTTTTGAGTACAGGGTTAGCATTCCCTCTTCGATCCCTTCTCCTTAGCCAGTCTGCCCTGCTGCAGCCTGTTATCCAGGATCACCGCGTGGAGGTGTAGAAGGGTCTTGGCAGCTATGGTTCGCTGGCCCTGATGCTAGCAGTCAGCTATGGGTCGCTGACCACTGCAGCTCATGCGTTGCTCAGCATCTTGATCCCGAAAAAACATTTGAAAGTGGGGATCGAAATACTCTTTTGGCGGCTGTTGAGACGCTATGCAATACCAGAAATGCACATAACCATCACACAGAGCATGTACGAAGATACAATTAGTAGAGTGGTTGTGAAGTAGCACTGACAGATAGCTTCGAGGTGTAAACAGGGATGACATGAGGATCCCTTTCCTCGCCCTTTTTGTTCTTGTTGGCTAAAGATTGAATAATGAAAACATCGAAAGAGAACTTATTCAGTGGCCACTATTGTCACAATTGGAGGACCTGGATTACGCATATGATCGTGTACTTTTGTCACATAGTCGTAGCCAAATGCAAGAGAATTTGGACAGGGTGAAAGAACATTCAGCCAAATCGGAACTGAATATCAACATGAAGAAAATCACACTCCACAAACTTTACCCGAATAATAAAGGATCAATCATGTTGGAGGGAGAGCAGTTGGAAAAGGTAGATGCCTTTACTTATTTGGGCAGCCCAATTGCCACTACAGGGTGTACATATGCATATGTAAGGACCAAAATCAGAAAGGCAAGAGTGACATTCCTGACACTAAACAGCATGTGGAGATTGAAAGAAATCAAGATTTATTTTCAAAGTTAGAATATTCAACAGCAGCGTTTAGTTGGTGCTGCTTTATGAAGCGGAGACATGGAGAAAGACCAAGGCTTTATAACAGCGACTCCAACCTTCCGCTAACAGTTGCCTATGACCAAGGCTATATAACAGCGACTCCAGCCTTTCGCTAACAGTTTCCTTAGACCAAGGCTATATAACAGCGACTCCAGCCTTTCGCTAACAGTTTCCTTAGACCAAGGCTATATAACAGCGACTCCAGCCTTTCGCTAACAGTTTCCTATGACCAAGGCTATATAACAGCGACTCCAACCTTCCGCTAACAGTTGCCTATGACCAAGGCTATATAACAGCGACTCCAGCCTTTCGCTAACAGTTTCCTTAGACCAAGGCTATATAACAGCGACTCCAGCCTTTCGCTAACAGTTTCCTTAGACCAAGGCTATATAACAGCGACTCCAGCCTTTCGCTAACAGTTTCCTATGACCAAGGCTATATAACAGCGACTCCAACCTTCCGCTAACAGTTGCCTAAGACCAAGGCTATATAGCAGCGACTCCAGCCTTTCGCTAACAGTTTCCTTAGACCAAGGCTATATAACAGCGACTCCAGCCTTTCGCTAACAGTTTCCTTAGACCAAGGCTATATAACAGCGACTCCAGCCTTTCGCTAACAGTTTCCTATGACCAAGGCTATATAACAGCGACTCCAGCCTTTCGCTAACAGTTTCCTATGACCAAGGCTATATAACAGCGACTCCAGCCTTTCGCTAACAGTTTCCTTAGACCAAGGCTATATAACAGCGACTCCAGCCTTTCGCTAACAGTTTCCTTAGACCAAGGCTATATAACAGCGACTCCAGCCTTTCGCTAACAGTTTCCTTAGACCAAGGCTATATAACAGCGACTCCAGCCTTTCGCTAACAGTTTCCTATGACCAAGGCTATATAACAGCGACTCCAGCCTTTCGCTAACAGTTTCCTATGACCAAGGCTATATAACAGCGACTCCAGCCTTTCACTAACAGTTTCCTTAGACCAAGGCTATATAACAGCGACTCCAGCCTTTCACTAACAGTTTCCTGTGAAAAATGATGAGCGTAAAGTAATAAGATGGGGGGGGGGGGAAGTCCCGTGAGAAAGGATCGAACAACGGTTGCTGAAACAACACAATTTAGATACGAAAATGGAGCTGGATAGGAAACTCGATAAAGAAGGCACCGTTCAACATAGCTAGGCAGGCTCTCGCATGGAATCCACAGCGGGAGAAAAATAGGAGTGAACCTAAAATTATATGGAAAAGAGGATATGAAAGGGAACTAGGATCAAATGGTTACACCTGGAGATAGACAGAAGGACTGGACCAAGACTGTGTCTGCTGGTGAAATGTCCTCAATGACGTATGCACCGAGAGTGTCGGGTTTGATTAATTGATTGATTTACTGTCGCAACTTTGGTGTCCTTACAAATACAGTTGCTACTTTGTTTGATGTATGTAAACTGAGTGCCAGACACTCTTTGTCCTTACAGTTGCTACTTTGTTTGATGTATGTAAACTGAGTGCCAGACACTCTTTGTCCTTACAGTTGCTACTTTGTTTGATGTATGTAAACTGAGTGCCAGACACTCTTTGTCCTTACAGTTGCTACTTTGTTTGATGTATGTAAACTGAGTGCGAGACACTCTTTATCCTTACAGTTGCTACTTTGTTTGATGTATGTAAACTGAGTACGAGACACTCTTTGTCCTTACAGTTGCTACTTTGTTTGATGTATGTAAACTGAGTGCGAGACACTCTTTGTCCTTATAGTTACAGTAGCTACTTTGTTTGATGTATGTAAACTGAGTGCCAGACCCTCTTTGTCCTTACAGTTACAGTCGCTACACACTCTTTGTCCTTACAGTTACAGTCGCTACTTTGTTTGATGTATGTAAACTGAGTGCGAGACACTCTTTGTCCTTACAGTCGCTACTTTGTTTGATGTATGTAAACTGAGTGCCAGACACTCTTTGTCCTTACAGTTGCTACTTTGTTTGATGTATGTAAACTGAGTGCGAGACACTCTTTGTCCTTACAGTTGCTACTTTGTTTGATGTATGTAAACTGAGTGCGAGACACTCTTTATCCTTACAGTTGCTACTTTGTTTGATGTATGTAAACTGAGTGCGAGACACTCTTTATCCTTACAGTTGCTACTTTGTTTGATGTATGTAAACTGAGTGCGAGACACTCTTTGTCCTTACAGTTGCTACTTTGTTTGATGTATGTAAACTGAGTGCGAGACACTCTTTATCCTTACAGTTGCTACTTTGTTTGATGTATGTAAACTGAGTGCGAGACACTCTTTATCCTTACAGTTGCTACTTTGTTTGATGTATGTAAACTGAGTGCGAGACACTCTTTGTCCTTACAGTTGCTACTTTGTTTGATGTATGAAAACCGAGTAGCACACACTCTTTATCCTTACAGTTACAGTAGCTACTTTGTTTGATGTATGTAAACTGAGTGCGAGACACTCTTTGTCCTTATAGTTACAGTAGCTACTTTGTTTGATGTATGTAAACTGAGTGCCAGACCCTCTTTGTCCTTACAGTTACAGTCGCTACACACTCTTTGTCCTTACAGTTACAGTCGCTACTTTGTTTGATGTATGTAAACTGAGTGCGAGACACTCTTTGTCCTTACAGTCGCTACTTTGTTTGATGTATGTAAACTGAGTGCGAGACACTCTTTGTCCTTACAGTTGCTACTTTGTTTGATGTATGTAAACTGAGTGCGAGACACTCTTTGTCCTTACAGTCGCTACTTTGTTTGATGTATGTAAACTGAGTGCGAGACACTCTTTGTCCTTATAGTTACAGTCGCTACTTTGTTTGATGTATGTAAACTGAGTGTGAGACACTCTTTGTCCTTATAGTTACAGTAGCTACTTTGTTTGATGTATGTAAACTGAGTGCCAGACACTCTTTGTTCTATAGGTTTCTCATTGTCTGTGCAAATTACTAGTCTCGAAGTTAACCGATTTTCTTACTTGTCTTACAAGACTACAGGATACGAATCAAATTGCAATTAAGGTTTACTGGAGCGTACCGCGAACTTAGCTCGAACCCAATGCATTTGCTGTGAGAGACCAATGCTCTAAAAACTTTGAAGTGTTAAAATGATAAACGAAACTAAAATTTCAAACATGTTTGAGGATGCACGGCAGACGAAATAATAGTCGCACGTGCACACGTCCTAACAGACAGACAAAATGACAGACAGAGGTCACTGTCATCAGAATAGAAGTCTCTGATTGGATGCAATCTACACTCTAATGAAGCGGGCAAGGGGCGACAATGACGACCGTCGTCAGGGGCGGCAAATCCTGTCATTGTGCGGTTCCACGCTGAGGTGGGTTTCTCCCGATGCGGCCAGATGTCATGTGGAACACCCTTGTCGTGTGTTGGACAAGGTGCTCGATCATTTCCTTTCACTCTAACAAAGTGTCGAGGTTATGAAGATGTTCTTCGTCACGATATGAAAACGACGGGTTGTCGGACTAATCCATGACGGATAATATCAGGCCTGCATTGACGCAAGCCCGTACAAATAGGATAATTATTATTTTTGTTAATATCGTTTTAAAAAAATAGTTGACGATATTAGGGAGAAGAGATCTCGCTGGGTTCTGTTCTAAATGTGGAGCTGATTGAAACATTGATGATGGTGATATTATATTTGCGCTTGTCCTTGTTGGTTTTCTATTTACGACAGAGGATCTCAACCCTTGCTGTGGCACGAACCCCTACGCTAGTTTGGTAACTACTGTTGACCCATTGACGGTCTAGTGAAGTATGTGTATTCTTTGGCAGCCATAGAGAAGCTTATGTACCAGTGGGCAGTCAGGAGAAGTATGTAAACTATTGAACAGTCAGGAGAAGTATGTGAACTATTGAACAGTCAGGAGAAGTATGTGAACTATTGAACAGTCAGGAGAAGTATGTGAACTATTGAACAATCAGGAGAAGTATGTAAACTATTGGACAGTCAGGAGAAGTATGTGAACTATTGAACAGTCAGGAGAAGTGTGTGTACCAGTGGTCAGGAGAAGTATGTGAACTATTGGACAGTCAGGAGAAGTGTGTGTACCAGTGGTCAGGAGAAGTATGTGAACTATTGGGCAGTCAGGAGAAGTATGTGAACTATTGGACAGTCAGGAGAAGTATGTAAACTATTGGACAGTCAGGAGAAGTGTGTGAACTATTGGACAGTCAAGAGAAGTATGTGAACTATTGGACAGTCAGGAGAAGTGTGTGAACTATTGGACAGTCAAGAGAAGTATGTGAACTATTGGATAGTCAGGAGAAGTGTGTGAACTATTGGACAGTCAGGAGAAGTATGTGAACTATTGGACAGTCAGGAGAAGTATGTGAACTATTGGACAGTCAGGAGAAGTATGTGAACTATTGGACAGTCAGGAGAAGTGTGTGAACTATTGGACAATCAGGAGAAGTATGTGAACTATTGAACAGTCAGGAGAAGTGTGTGAACTATTGGACAGTCAGGAGAAGTATGTGAACTATTGGACAGTCAGGAGAAGTATGTGAACTATTGGACAGTCAGGAGAAGTGTGTGAACTATTGGACAATCAGGAGAAGTGTGTGAACTATTGGACAGTCAGGAGAAGTATGCGAACTATTGGACAGTCAGGAGAAGTGTGTGAACTATTGGACAGTCAGGAGAAGTATGTGAACTATTGGACAGTCAGGAGAAGTATACGAATCATGTAAAAGCCAAGAGAAGTCTATGTAAAAGTGACAGTCTGGTAAAGTCTATGTACTAAATTGACAGTCTGGTAAAGTCTATATACCAGTTGACAGTCTGGAGAAGTCTATGTACCACACTGATAGTCTGGTAAAGTCTATGTACCAGTTGGCAGTCTGTTGAGTTCTGTATACCCCTTCACAAATGAATCCTTTTAAATGCAAACTATAAAATATAAAATCTTTCAAAGGACATCAACTATACAACGCACTTTTTAGTGGCACGTCTAATAACTGCCTTGATGTCCATGGAAATAGTAAGTAATCCGATGGGAAGTAGCCCCATTTGAAACACAATAAGTGAAGTTGAGCCGAAGGGGCATAACACAGTACAACCCACAGCGCATTAGGTAAAAAAGGCAATAAACATTTTTTTAATGTGTTTTCATGCTAGTTGTATCACATTCAAAACAAAATTCCCTGTACAGATAGTTTGAAACTATTTTATGCTGGAGAATGTGTCAAGTGTGGCCTTGTAGCAGCAGCTGTAGACGTGTGTCCAAACATATATCTTCAAACAGATACTTCATACTTCTTATTCTTAACCTTCTTCTTCTTCTTCTTCTCCCTCTTCCTCTTCTTCTTCTTCTTCTTCTTCTTCTTCTTCTTCTTCTTCTTCGTACGATCTCAAACTCCCGCTACCAAGTCCTGAAAAAGACTTTGCAAGTAGCAGTATGTAGTCCGGAGAACTAAATGCGTTGTGTTGTAGTTTACAGCTTGACTGCGATATTTGCATCTTTAGCATGGTATTTTATCGTACCGGTTAGCATTCCCTCTTAGATCCCTTCTCCTTAGCCAGTCTGCTCTGTTGTCCAGAATCACCACGTGTAGAAGGATAATGGTCTTGGCAGCTCTGGGTCGCTGGTCTGACTCTAGCAGTCAACTCTGGGTCGCTGGTCTGACTCTAGCAGTCAGCTCTGGGTTGCTGGTCTGACTCTAGCAGTCAACTCTGGGTCGCTGGTCAGACTCTAGCAGTCAGCTCTGGGTCGCTGGTCTGACTCTAGCAGTCAACTCTGGGTCGCTGGTCTGGCGCTAGCAGTCAGCTCTGGATCTCTGACCACTACAGCTCTTGCACTGCTTAACATCTTGATACCAAACAGAAACAATTTCTCGAATAACTGTTACTAGGAGAGTCGAAAGACTGGCACTGAATATTGATGAGACATTAATAGCAAAGTTGGCTTTGGATGTAAGCACATATTTTAACGGTACAGCCTAGTTGGTTATGTTCATTGGTTGAATTTAATACGAATTTAATGTCTTTTAAGGACTGTTGATTTAATGTCGTCTGAAAGAAAACAATAAAGAAACATAAATTATGGAATCTACAAAGAACGATTTTTGCCAGATATCACCTCAATTTGAAAAACCTCACAGTTGGCGGGGGATAGAGTCTATAGTTGGGGCGAATGCAGGATTAGTAGCACTTTTAACAACAAATTAATAACCCCAAAAAAGACACACACAAAACAAACAAAGAGCGAACTAATGAATAGCAAGAATAAATTATAGTGTTTTCGTGGTGGGATGTCACGTTTAAGAATGACAAATTGTCACTAACATCAGCAGAGTTACCGTTACTTGTTGTCGTAAGCCTGTGGTGCGTCATTCGAAACTTTGTGAAACAAAAGTGTACCACTTAAAAGGTCCTGATCATAACATATTCCACATTTTTTAAAGCCTTGATTGTTAGCCTTTCATGGTGTATGTAGACTAGGTAGAGAAATGCGTAGTCTAGCGATTAGCATACGTGTCTCTTAGTCAGGCACACACTGTTTGAGATCCTGGTAAAGACGTACGATCTGATAGGAGATCGATACAAGCTAGTCTGCACACTACGTGGCTATCTATATTCCTCAGTTATTTAAACCAGCGGACTACGGAAATCTGAAAAATGCTTAGTATATAACAATTTGGTAACACGTAGACCACTTAAAGGTAAGATAGTCTCCTAGTACACACTGCTGTCGTGGATGAGACTTCATTGCACAGCTTATTCGTGAGATGAAGTGGTCATTTCCCATGCCCCTTACCTTCCCTTCCTTAACGTTAAACCATGTACAAATTTACAGTTATCTTGACTGGAGCGTATTTATAACAAAGATCAATCACGGTACCTATGCCGCGAGGCACTCGGCTACTCAGTTCAAACATATTTTAAAAAAAAAAGTAAAATGGCTCGTAGAAGCGACTTCATTGCACCAGGGCACACCATATGCACTCAGTCCCTTCCATTGCACAAGGGCGCCCCCATATGCACTCAGTCCCTTCCATTGCACCAGGGCGCCCCCATATGCACTCAGTCCCTTCCATTGCACCAGGGCGCCCCCATATGCACTCAGTCCCTTCCATTGCACCAGGGCGCCCCCATATGCACTCAGTCCCTTCCATTGCACCAGCACGCCCCCATATGCACTCAGTCCCTTCCATTGCTAAAGGTGCCGTCGACAGATCACGAACTCCGTAGCTCCCGCGGCAGCTCCAAAATATGTCCTGCCTTCACCAGGTACCCATTTACAGTTGGGTCAACTTGACAAAGTGGTCGTACCTGAAAAAAACAACTCACGGCATATCTGGTCTGGCAAACCGAACCAGAAGTGATTTTAACATAGTACGTTGGGATTGTAAACCAGGTTCACAATCTCTAAACCACAAGCTCCTACCCTTCCCCACACACACACGCCTCATATATGTACACAAATATCAGTGTTTCGGATGGACGTTATTGCAGACGTTGACCGAGAGATATCAAAGTTACACATACGGTTGTGTTCTCAGTGCCCAATCACAGCGGTCAATTCTAGAACTCGTCTTCGTCTATTAGCAGACAACTTGACAGAGAGGGATACTGCCAGTGCACAGGAGGAACGAAGGGAGGGAATTTTATTCCTTAGTGGTTTCTTTGGCATTTGAACTAATTCCGACTCGGCGCAGCCTTGGTTCTCCAATAATTGCAGACGGGCAGAGTTGAACCATATGCTTCTCGTCTGGCGGAGCAACCATTTGAGTGTTCTTCTTGGCAGCGCGTGGAACTCACAGGGGAATCAAGGACTTGCTTAATTTGAGTGTGAGAAGGTTTCTTGAGGAGGAATTGAGAAGAGAAGGACAAGAAGGAGAACGAAGAACTACTGAATGTCATTTTATTAATTTTGTGTGTGTGAATGGAACGCCAGGATTGAATATTGGTGACGTATTAATAAATAATCTAAGATATGTGGATGACCCAGTTCTGCTGGCTGAAAGCGAAGATGCATTACAAGAATTAGTGAATCAGGTAAATTAACAGACAAGAATTAGTGAATCAGGTAAATTAACAGACAAGAATTAGTGAATCAGGTAAATTAACAGACAAGAATTAGTGAGTCAGGTAAATTAACAGACAAGAATTAGTGAGTCAGGTAAATTAACACACAATAATTAGTGAGTCAGGTAACTCAACATACCAGAATTAGTGAGTCGGGTAATTCAACATACCAGAATTAGTGAATTAGTGAGAATCAGGTAAACAACTAATACGTACGCCAAGAACATGGATTATCCGTTAACATTGAGAAAACAATAGTTATGATAAATAGCAAAGTATACACGAATTATGTTCTACAGGAACAAATAAAACATAAAATACTAGAACAGGTCAAGAGTTTCTCCTTTTTTGGAAATGTAATAACCGTAGGTGGAAGATTTAAATCAATAATATAATAGGGGTGGATATTTGTTTTCCCCAACTTGCTACAAATGTTGACATGCAAACGTAAAGTGATGTCGGCTTTGCTTAATTAAGACCAGCACATAGACCAGATAAACTACAAGATAGACTGTCAGATTTTACAAGATGGCTGAGAAGGATACAGATTCTAGACACTTCTAGTCAGATTGGCAGATTTACAAGACATATGAAAAGTATACGGAAAAGAGAAGAATTCGATGTGACTTAATACAGGTTCATAAAATCAACGGAGAGGATGAATTAGACTATAACAAGCAAGTTCTTCAAAATACTAGCCCCTTCAAGAACAAGAGGCGCAGCTACAAATTAATTAAAGTCAAATTGAGTCCGAGAGTGGTGAATACTTGGAATGCATTGCCAACGGAAATAGTGGAGACATGGTCAATTAATGCATCCAAGAATAGATTGGATGCGCAGTTTTTATATCACTGAAATGTAAAAGATACTGGTTGTATGCAGACTCTGCAGAGTCTTCTAAACCAATATAAAGACGTTAAGTTAAGTTATTACATGCGCTACATAAAAATGATAATAACAAATGAAAGTATGGGCTGGTATTGAAAACAAGATTCTTTACAAATAAACAAAAGAAAGGAAGTCAGTGCAATAAAAAAAGGAATAGATTTGGGACAGGAAGACAGAACGACACAATCACAAAGCTAGCAGTAAACAAACACGTTGACCGGAATACTGGAAAGGGCAGGATAAGAAATGTGCGTCATCGATGGCCGCAGGAGGGACAGTGAACCACCAAGTTCATTTCTTCAATATCAGGTCACTCTATTCAGGGTGTCTTCGATGTCCAACAGTGGAAATATGTTTCACATTTTGAGTCATAATTAGAACGTTTGATACCGTACATGTGTTCTCAGTTATAATACAGATTGGGAAATACATTTCATAGAACTTTTTTTCTATTCTTTGTCGTGAATTGTAACAAAAGAGCAGATAAAAAAAAATAAATGGACAGATCTTTATTCTTGCCTTAAAATACCCAATAATGTAGCGAAAAGGAGGCCTCAGGGCAGAGAACTCTCTTGGACCTGTCAACAATTTTTACAGCATCGTCACCTCCCCTTGTTTTGTAGCGCCCTCTAGGTGCTGAGTTTTGGCGCGAACGGTGCTACGTAAATGACACCCTATTACGTGCGAGACGCTGGTGTTGCCATGGTTTCCAGAAGGCGAATGTGTAACATTAGACTCCAAGAACCGATCCGCTGACGGGCTGGCGAAATTTATCACGTAGGAACTTGGTAATTATATGTCCCATAATTTGCCCCGACCGCTGGGGACAAGCGCGACTTTATTAGAAGGGGAAGATGTTCGGATTTCACATTTTTTCCACACTAAACCGTAATTATGCAAATTAGCTCGAGGGCTCGGCTGGAAGAGAGTGACAGCGAAATGGAGACATGGTATTCTGTAGCCTGACATAAAATATAAGGCTTGTTCATGGCGGCTAACTAACTGTTTCAGTATAAGGAGAATAATGGCGCGGTTAATAGTCATTACCCACAATGTGATTCAATTGTTTTTACTTTTGCTTCTCTGTTGCCTTAAAGCTATACATGAGCCTGCAAACAAGATATCAATTTAAAGTTCAAAACAAATAATTGACAAAATCCTCCTTCGTTGTTTGCACCTATAGGAGCATGAGGTTACAGCTGCAGCGGTCCTATTAACAGAGAACAGCACAAAGCATGGCTCTGCATTTGTAGTTGTGGTTCCTGTATAAAGTGTTTAACATGATGAGACAAAAAATCCATGTCTTAGTCTAGCATTTCGACATACGAAAGAAGGTTATGTTGTCTAGTTATTTTCTCTCCAATTATTGAGCAAGAGAACCACAGGCTACAATTATCATCATCATGTTGCGCTGCTATAGGATCGTTCAGTCAGCATTGTGGTTGGACAATGTGTCTACACCACAGCTCACATTACGATGATTATTTACAACTTCATGTTGCATGATGAGTTTACTAGTCCGATGTTGCAGACCTTTTCTCAGCCGCTTTTCTTTTCCTACAGAAGACCTGCCTCAAACTATATGATAGGACATGCCCGGTCTGTGCAGTTCTTTATTGAATATGATGCTGCCACTAACCCAATGCGCTACCCACACGACACACGTGTCCCTCTTGTGATGTTGATGGGGGTGCAGGTGCTCTGTCCCAGAGAAAGAGGCCCCGGGAATCATAGGGACAATTGTTAAAGTAACTCAGTGGTTGTTGTTGAATGCCCACAATGAGTAAAGTTTACTTTAATGTGCGACCTGAAGAGGGCGTTACGTGGCGGGTTGTAGTACGTTTCCTCACATCCCGAGCGTGATGATAAAGGCGGATTGCGATCCTCCACGCGGTTGTGCTGTGCTTGGCTTTATCTGCGTGACGCTCGCTACTATGGGGATCACGTCGATCCACATCTTGTCAACCAGAATGTCTTGAAAACAACCTGTTTCCATGGAACGTTACATGTAAGAGAGACAGTCGTCTTGGTCAGTATGTTGTGCCTGACCCTGCCTCAACGTCCCTGATAGGTTGTCCTGGTCAGTATGTTGTGCCTGACCCTGCCTCAACGTCCCTGATAGGATGTCCTGGTCCGTATGTTGTGCCTGCCTGGACTGTCAATACGACTTTTTTCCAATTGATGGGGTAGTTGAGTTTGTTTTTTGTTAGGCTGAGAACTACAGACCGCTTCGCCACTGCTGTCTCCACGTCGTGTGCTGGCTATGTTACTTTGTCTCAATTCCCCAACTCAGTGGAAACATTGAGTTTGTTTGCCCTAATTGTTTGTGTTTACAATGTAAAGTGTACAGGTTTCATCAAGTAGCTCACGTGGACAAGGTATATTTTAAATTAATAATAAGTGCTGACGGATAGATGACATAAGAGTAATTCTTCAACAACATGGAGTTACAAGGACCGGCGCAATACAATTGACACAAGAACGACTTAATCTTAAGACGGATCTCACCGGAAAACGGAAGTCAAGAGGTACTCATATTTGGTCAAGCTGCTTAGGAGAAAAGGGACATTTGGAATTAATTTTAAGTATCCCTTTTTGATGAGTTGGCTAATAGAATAGCAATGGCTAGCACATATTTTTAGTCGAATGCGGTCGACAGAATGGGAACGTCCAGGAACCAGCATATCTACTATGCTGAACGCCTACTATACCGCTATTCTCCACAAATTGCTCTTCCTGTGTAACAGCTGGACTGTTTACGTAGGAGGCTAAATCACGTCCCCGTCACCTGTCTGAGACGCACACACCATATTCGCTGACAAGACCATATCACACTTCCACGTGACTTGTTTAAGACGCATACACCATATTCGCTGACAAGACTATATCACACTTCTACGTGACTTGTCTGAGACGCATACACCATAATCGCTGACACGACTATATCACACTTCCACGTGACTTGTCTGAGACGCATACACCATATTCGCTGACAGGACCATATCCCACTTCCACGTGACTTGTCTGAGACGCATACACCATATTCGCTGACAGGCCCATATCACACTTCCACGTCTCCTATCTGAGACGCATACACCATTTTCGCTGACAAGACTATATCACACTTCTACGTGACTTATCTGAGACGCATACACCATAATCGCTGACACGACTATACCACACTTCCACGTGACTTGTCTGAGACGCATACACCATATTCGCTGACAGGACCAAATCACACTTCCACGTGACTTGTCTGAGACGCATACACCATTTTCGCTGACAGGACCAAATCACACTTCCACGTGAATTGTCTGAGACGCATACACCATTTTCGCTGACAGGACCATATCACACTACCACGGGACTTGCCTGAGACGCATACACCATTTTCGCTGACAGGACCATATCACAAATAATGAATTCATATCCCCAACCATCATTAATGCACTTCTGCAGAAAGCCCAAATGAGATGGGCTGGTCACTTTGCATGAATGTCAAGCGAGAGGCTTACACACATATTTTTTGCAGATAAATGTGGGAAAAAAGATCGCGAGTACCATCCAAAAAAGTGTTTCTGTGGCAGTCTAAAGGAGTCCCTTAATTTCTGTAAATTAGACATCAGCACCTAATAAATAACCTGGTTCCAAATTGTTCAACTTGGAAATCGAATGTTTACCAAAAACACCTGACAATTATTTCGATAGAAAAAATCTGCAAATCCATTTAAAAACAATGGACACGGTGTAAATCGACGTACACAAGAAATAGTGACGCAGATGTCTAGTGTTGATTTGACTTGACGAAAATTCAGCAGATGTGTCGTTTTAAACTCTGTTTAAAAACAGTGTTAAAGAGGCAATCGTTGTCTTGTTTTCGGGAGGGGTGGGGGTTCAATCATTGAGACAGACTCTGCAGACATCCCAGAATAGACCCGCAATCAGCGGTGGCCTCCCTGTGCAGACATCCCAGAATAGACCAGCAATCAGCAGTGACCTCCCTCTGCAGACATCCCAGAATAGACCAGCAATCAGCAGTGACCTCCCTCTGCAGACATCCCAGAATAGACCAGCAATCAGCAGTGACCTCCCTCTGCAGACATCCCAGAATAGACCTGCAATCAGCGGTGACCTCCCTCTGCAGACATTACAGGATAGACCAGCAATCAGCGGTGACCTTCCTCTGCAGACATCCCAGAATAGACCCGGAATTATACATTCTAGAGCAGAAGGAATACCAGTACCAATTGCAGTTTCAGATCATGTTTTCCAGTCCGGCCATAGAACTTTCTGCTCTCCCATCAGTCTCTAGCACAGCCACGGCCTCAATGAAGTAGTATGACCGGATAATAATGTTCACGGCCCTCATCGATGACAGTGGACAACAATTAATATGACTTTATTTGAACTAGTAACTAATAATAGCTGTCCATCGTTGTCGATGAGGACCGCCGACATCATCCTTGTCACAGATTTCCCTGTTGGGTGTGGGTGCGCATGTGGCTGAACAGGCCAATGCGAGCACGAAAACATCTGCTACATATCGGGCACACGAGGTTTGTAGAAGGGGAGTAACTAATAAGAAGTGGGATAACTTAGTTTAATTTCCAGTATCCAGATTTGATTTAGGAACGAATAATGGAAAGATATTTTAGGAAAAGTTCGGTATGAAAAGTCTTTGAAGACCGGTTCTTATTTTTGATTTTCCATACTGGCTGCTGTTTTTGGTGTCTTTCAGTGACGTTGTAATGATTGTCTTTTTTTATGTATTATCATATGCTTGTCTGGCTTAAAGAAGTGTGATTGTTCTTTGCCTGTTTGTGGTTTATCGAATTGTTCATTGTAGTTCATGTTTGTCTGTCATCTGCTCATCTGCTTGTGTTTCTCCATTTATATGTATTTAACTTTGTCAATGTAGTACATTTTTACAATGTCTGTGCTGGTTTGCCGACATGTTGTTTTCAAAATACAACCACCTTCAAGAACAAGAAGGCAAGAATTAACTAAAGAAAGGTCCAGATTAGATATTAGGAAATATTTTTTAGTCAGAGGCTGGTGAATGCTTGGAATGCATTGCCACAAGAAGTAGTGGAGGCATAGACAATTAATACATTTAAGAATAGATTGATGCGCATAATTTTTTGAGTAAAGGAAATATAAAGGAAACTGGTTGTTTACAGGCTCTGCAGCTTCTAAACCAGTATATAAACGTTTAGTTAAGTTAGTTAAGTTATGTGTGTCTGATGACTGTTTCTTTCTGCCTTAGTGTCTGTTCAGGATTATCAATTTATCTTTGTCTGTGTAATACAGTGTTACATGTAACGCTGTTGGTCTGCCGACATGTCTGTCTGATATCTTAGTGTGTGTCCAGAGTCATCCATTTGTCAGTACGTGAATTACATTGTGACATTACATGACTGTTATTCTGGTCTATATGCCTGCTCCCTATCTCTCTCTCTCTCTCTCTCTCTCTCTCTCTCTCTCTCTATCTATCTATCTATATATCTATCTATCTCTCACTCTGTCTGTCTCTCTCTAGGCCAGCTGCAGTGATGGTTTATGTTTCACATTGAAGCGAACAAGTCAATGATTGACAGCATAATAACTTAATGACAACGCTGAGCAGTACCAATGCTAAACTTCAAGATAAAAACAATATAATACATTGTGTCTGAAGTATGATAGTCAAAGAAACATACATACAAGTAGCATATAGACAATTGTCTATAAGCAGATAGATAATTCAAACATTTGCATTACGCAAACAAAGACCAATGGATAGAACTGGACATAGAAGGGAGAGAGAGAAAGAGAGAGAGAGAGAGCGAGAGAGAGTGAAATAGAAAGAGAGAGAGAGAGAGATAGAGCCCTCTATATATCGATCATAAGTTCATGAATAATAATTATTTGATTGTTATGCAGACGACCTACTGGTCTCGCTAACAAACCATGAGCTGTATATTACATCCAGCTAAAGTCGGTGTTCCTCGACACCTGAAAGTTATTTCGAGGGTTTCTCTGTGATAAAAGGTTTGAGAAAATCCGGCCTAGGCTTGTCCATTCTTGCCAGACAGTTCAATAAACAACTTTTCATTCGTATCCACACTTGCAAGCATATTAACTTTATACCTACCGGCGTACACGTACGTCTGTCCTGACGATCATTTTTGTCCTTGTCTGTCCATACGTAAAATTTTGCCCATGTCTGTCCAGAAGCATATATTTGTCCTCGTCTATCCAGATATATATATCAGGCCTTGTACACCACATTTATTGATTTGACAAAGGCATTTGATACAGTAAACAGAGGAGGACTGTGGATGATAATGTCTAAGTTTGGCTGCCCCAACAAGTTCATAACAATGGTGAAACAGCTACACGAAGGCATGTGTGCTCGTGTACTGGACAGCGGTGCAATCTCTAAAACGTTTCTAGTATCAAACGGAGTAAAACAAGGATGTGTACTCGCCCCGACTTTGTTCAGCATGATGTTCGCGGCCACGATGACAGACGCTTTCAGATCATTGGGGCTTGGAATACCCATAAAGTACCGCACAGATGGCAAGTTACTCAATTCCAGAAGAATGAAGGCCAAAACCAAAGTGGCTGGCGACATAATCAGGGAACTTGTATTTGCTGACGACTGCGCTCTAATGAGCAACTCAGAACTGAACATGCAGGTTGGAATGGACCAGTTCTCTGCCGCATGCGAAAATTTTGGTCTGACCATAAATGCCAAAAAAACAGAGGTCATGTACCAACCAACAACAGGCATGCCGTACACAAAACCAGAGACTACAGTCAGCGGGCAGACGTTGAATGCCGTAGACAAATTCACATATCTGGGCAGCACGCTGTCGAGATCTGTCAGCCTAGACGATGAGATGGCAAGCAGAATGGCAAAGGCCAGCACAGCCTTTGGTAGAATGCGCTCGATGGTCTGGGCACGTCGTGGCATCAGCGTCAAGACCAAACTCAAAGTCTACCGTGCAACCATCATTCCAACCTTACTATACGCTTGCGAAAGCTGGACTGTATACTCTGGACATGCAAGGAGGTTAAACCACTTCCACACAGGTTGCCTGAGGCGAATATTTCACATCCGATGGCACGATCGTGTCACTGACATCGAGGTTCTCTCGAGGGCTAACATGCCCAGCATCCATGCACTGCTAGAAAAAGCACGACTAGGATGGGCCGGACACCTAGTCCGTATGTCAGACGAGCGGCTCCCAAAGAAGCTTCTCTACGGCGAGCTGAGAGAGGGATGGCGCGAGAGAGGGCGCCCAAAGAAACGTTTTAAAGACGGTCTGAAGGACTCACTAAAAAGTTGCCAGATAGACATCGACACCTGGGAATGTCTTGCGAAAAACAGATCTGACTGGAGAAGCGCAGTCAAATCGGGTGTAGCTGCTGGTGAAGATGACCGTGTTGTGAAAGCCCAGAACAGACGCGAGACGCGGAAATCCCGAGCAGCGGGAACACCATCCCCTTCTACAAACCTCGTGTGCCCGATATGTAGCAGATGTTTTCGTGCTCGCATTGGCCTGTTCAGCCACATGCGCATCCACACCCAACAGGGAAATCTGTGACACGGATGATGTCGGCGGGCTTCATCGACAACGATGGACAGCTATTATATTATATATATATATATATATATATATATATATATATATATATATATATATATATATATATATATATATATATATATATATATATATATATCCTATCCTAGCTGGACATATACATTTGTCCTTGTCTGTCTAGTCCAAGGGTCTCCAACCTTGTTTGTGCCACGTACAATTTTCAAAATGTCATTCCCCACTTTCCAAAGTTGTCGTACTGAAAAAGGTATTATTTCAAATAATATTCACTAAACTTTTTTATATCAGTAGCCGTGCATTTCCTTCGATTAATTGTATGTTTTACAAACTTAATAGCTATGGAAAATCTTGAATAAAAGTAGTTAAAAAAAATATTCGTAACTGATTACTTAACTGACGAAACTAGCACAAAACCAGTTATATACGAGGCATGTTCAATTGAAACCAGACCTTTTTGAACCAAGTCAACATACGCACAATGCGCGTGATAACGTGACTTCTAGTGTATATAGCACACACCAACCGTCAAGTTTGCAAAATGTCATTATCCTCCAACTTATAGTTTCCACAGCAGACCGTTGAAAACATGGCGAGTGTGATACGGAATCCGTCCAGAGTTGATCAGCGAGCGGTGATTCGGTTTCTAACAGCTAAAGTGTGTCAAAGTGTGTCAAAGACAACAGTGAATAACTGGACAACGATGTTTAAAGTAGGACGTGAGTTAACGAAAGATCTTCCGAGACCAGGTCAGGTGCACATTGTTGCGTAAGAAGATATCATCGCCAAAATTGATGCAGCAATTCGGGTGGACCGTCGCGAAGCTTACGTTCGCTAGCAGAAGAATTCGCTGTGTCGCTAGGGACATTTCAAATGATGGTTAGCAAGAGACTGAAGTATCGGAAGGTGTGTTCATAATGGGCACCTCGGTTCCTGACCAACCACCATAAGGAAGAACGCATGAGATGGAGTTTGAACCACTTGCTGCAATACGAAGAGGAGGGTGATTCGTTTATTTTGTGCGTAGTGGCAGGTGAACAGGCCTCGGTCGACATCCTTCAGCTGTTAGAAACCGAATCACCGCTCGCTGATCAACTCTGGACGGATATCGTATGACCCCCGCCATGTTTTCAACGATCTGCTGAGAAAACTTAAAAATTGTGCAAACTTAACGGTTGGTATGTACTGTATACACCAGAAGTGACGTAAGCATGCGCATCGTACGTATGTTCACTTGGTGCAGTTTGGTCCGGTTTCATTTGAACACGCCTCGTATGTGTGTCCTAGTCTGCCTTGTATATTTGTGGTTTTGTCTGTCTAGACCTACACATTTGTTGTCCTCTACAAAACTTAACCGCTAATGTCTGTTTAACTATGCCACTGACATTCAAATCTAACAACCCCCAAAATCTCTCCTCCAGGTCTCGAACTCAAGCCAGACTTCTATCGCGATTTCTACCTCGAGCGGTTCCACAGAGAGGGGCATGCATCATATCAGAGACGAGGATCTCTACAGCTTTGGCAGTTTCTTGTGGCTCTCTTAGATGACCCATCAAACGCATCCTTTATAGCCTGGACAGGAAGGGGGCTAGAGTTCAAGCTTATAGAGCCTGAGGAGGTATTCAATGTTTGCTTTCTTCTAGATTTTGGTCATCCGCAATGTTCGTTTTGTTGTTGTTGTTTGTTTACTATTAGATAAATCTTTCTACGATCTCAAAAGATTCACTTCACTTAATCGCCTCTCTTCTACTCATGGAGGGATAAGAAAATAAACGTCTGGTCAAGCAACACATACTGATCAGACATGTTAGTCAGGGTCAGGCAAAATGTATTGGCCAAGACACCCTACTCACTTCAACGTAGGTCTCCCTGGAAACGGGCTGTTCTTATTGGCAGTCTAGCTAACAAGGTGGAGCATCGACGTGATCCCCGTAGTAGCAACACGCAGATGAAGTCAAGCATAGCACAATCGCTTAGAAGACTACGGTCCACATTCATCAGCATGCTCGGAATGTGAGGAGAGCTACTGCAACCCGTGACTAAACGTCCTTTTCAGGGGGTAAACAAGAGTAAACTTACTCATTGTGGGCATTCACAACAAAAACCACTCCTGGGGTGTAAAAGTCTTTTCGTAGATACTTGCAATAGATTGTGCAGACAAACAAGTGATTAGGTTTACTCCTAAATTGTCACATACTATTCTTTTTCTTCCTGTCCTGTTTTCGCTCTAGTCGGAGTGTAGAGCCACCACTACAGCTGGCCCATTTACAGGAAGCCTGTAATATAAAATTTGCAATGGTGGTTTCATAGGATTGACTTTTTATATGAAGAGGTTGCTAACCACTTTTAGCAATCCTCGTCAATCGGCATTTACGACATGCCTTGCAGGTTACAGTGGCCTGTCTTGTAAGTCTTGGTACCACTGATGTGAATAATAGCTTTGTTTAGGTATTATTCCTGGACAAACAGACGATTCTAGACATTTATGACACCTGTATGTCCGTAGTTCATGAGCATCTAGACAGTGTATGTATGTGTACTGTGCTTCCTACAGCCACGTAGCAATGAATTCAACACCGGTGAATACACTGTATACTGACAAAAGAAGTAGCATTTGGCAACAGCCAGTGTCCTTCCACGAGAAGCTGTACGGAAGAGTACAGAGCCTTGAGTCGACTGCTGCCTTCGTTAGAGTCATTGAAGTTGAGGACTGAAGACGAGTGAGGAAGAAGAAGAAGAATATAGTTGAAGTTCAGGCACAGAAAGCACAGAGGAATTAGGCAAGCCTTCGGAATAAAATATAGCAAATTAAATTTAAAATGGCTGGACAAAGAAATCAAGTTACATGGACCCTAATGAAGGTTGCTCAAGATGGCGTCATTCACTGTCTCTCGCCTCATTGTAAAAATCACTTGAGCAGTTATAGAAGTACCTAAAGCAAATAATACCGGGAACTGAATTCTCATTTCTACATTCTCTCAATACACCAGTCGTCTTGACTGATCATCTTGCCAATGGTAAAATGTAGATTGGGACGAGAGAGTAATGCTAATGACCAGTACAGTTCTTTTCCTCGGAATAATCCAAATACAGGGCAAACACCGTCTGGTGATGTCGCCATCATCGCTTGCGATGAACAACTCACGTGTATGAATGTACGTATGATCAGACTAGCATTAACAGAAAGAAAAGGAAAACGCCGACGCCATGAAGAAGCAGGCTCGTAAACAGCATAACGTCCAGGACACCACTACACGTTGGCCATTTAAAACGTCAAATAGTTTAGACGAAAGGAATAATACTGAAGGGTATGTGACTTTGACATCGAGACAGATGTAGATAGAAGAGATGACCGACACGCGGTATCAAAGATGTTCTGAAGAGGACAATCACCGAGGTCGGAGAACCGAGCAAAGAACGACAATCTCACAGAGCGGCTATAATGAGAGCGGATGTAATGAGAGCAGCCGTAATGAGAGCGGCTGTAATGAGAGCGGATGTAATGAGAGCAGCTGTAATGAGAGCGGATGTAATGAGAGCGGCTGTAATGAGAGCGGATGTAATGAGACCGACGTTATATAAAGAGCATGCTCATCATCATCATGTAGAGTGTCATTTATAGAATGTCGCTCCCATCACATTCTCTCTGAAAGAAACTCTTTCTCTTGCCCAAACTCCAGCCAACCGTACAGTCATACCCAGGCATTCATGGATATCTTTGTGCCATCGTCTTCGTGGTCTACACCTGCCTATTTTGTCTGGCCCCATACCTTCCATCACTGCTCTCTCGAGACCGTTGTGTCTCTTGATGTGACCAAAGTGTTTACATTTTCTGGCAAAATGGAATTGATAAACCAGTTCTCCTCTATGTTCAACTCTTGTTGAATATCTATATTTGTCTTTTTCTCTGTCCAGGGTATTCTGATGATATTTCTGCAATATTTTGACTCGAAGGATTCGATTCTTTTCTAGAAGTTTTAGTAATCGTCTGTGATTCGCAGCGATATGCTGCCACAGGAAAAATGCAGGCGCTTAAGACTTTCATTTTTGTCGTTTTGTTGGTGCTCTGCCAAAATTTCTTCAGGATGTTCAGTCTCTGCATTGCCATGGCTAGTGTTCTTCTGATTTCTTTCGAGCAGTCGCTATTTTTGTCAAGTCTGGAGCCCAGATATTCAAAATGTGTGACCTGATCGATTTGCTCACCACCCACTGTCAATTTATGTTGACATTGTGTTTTGTCGGTGGTCATTATCTTTGTTTTATTTATGTTTATGTACAGGTTTTGATCTTTACTGTGTCCATTTACGGGTGAAATTCGCTTTTTCAGTCCTTCTGCACTTCTTGATAGCATCACTGTGTCATCTGCGTATCGTAACTCTGGAATCTCGTGACCGCCAATCGTAAATGTATCAATACTTTCAATATTCTCGTCTTCTCTAGCATTTCTCATTATACATTTGGCAAATATGTTGCATAGATGAAGTGATACATCTCTGTCTTACTCCCTTTTGTACTGCGAACTAATTTGATGTTTGTCCAGATACTCGGACAGCGGCTCGTTGATCTTGATATATATAATGTTTCAATGAGATTTTTTTGCTCACACTCCACCACTTCCTAAATCGCACCATGGGCAGACAGCACCCCTGCTCCCCCCACCCCCGTCCTTTTCCCCGTTAGACCGCTAACTGATCACCAGCTAACGCCTCTGAACAGCATTAGGAGTCAGTAGCAGATAACAATGATGGCAGAAGAGAAGCTTCACCAAGCAAGACACGCAAGAAGGTGTTAGGATATGAACTGGGAATAGATAAGTATCGATTCTAGTGCAGCTTGTTTGTTGGCACAAAACAAGGATGACGAATTGAGGCATGAAACAGGCAGATAAATACTGAGCTAGAGGTTACAGGTAGAAAGTATACCTTGGTTCAGGTGCATACTCAAAGTGCAGAAAAAACATAGCTAAAGTTTAAAATATAAAACTTTATTTGTTATTATTAAAACTTTATGAAACTTTTGAATAATATTTAACCAAATATCGATAATGAAATATTTATAATCAAATATTGATATGGATGGAGAAATGGGTGAATGATACCGCAAATCTGTCGGCGTAAGACAATGATTTATACTCTCCCCGACACTCTTCAATATAGTCCTTAACAAGAATTATGAGTGATGCCTTTGTAGATCATGTTGGATAAGGGATAGAACGATTACCAACTGACGATTTGCTGATAACATTGACGGGCTTGCGAGGAAGGAGACAGAGCCAAGAATTGATCCAAAGACTGGATGTGACAGCACAGGGTAATGGCATGAAGATAAACGCAGAAAAGACCAAATTGATAATTAACAACACTGAAGGAATCAACGTTGAGATAAAAGAAAATGGACAGGAGCATGGAACAGTGAAACATTTCAAATATCTGGGCTCAACAACCAGTGACGAGGGGAGAAAACCAGAGGTCCTGACCAGAATAGCAGAGACAACAGCAGCGCTTGCACGATTTAAACATATATGGAAAGATAAACGACTCTCCCTCGCCGTAAAGGTCAGACTAATGCTCTCACTGGTTCCTTCGATATTTCTCTACGCAAACGAAACGGACTATTACAGCAAAACAAGGCCATGGAAATGAAATGTGTTAGAAGACTCCTAAATGTCACCTACGAAGACCGTATCACAAATGATGAAGTTGGAAATAGAATCGAGAATGCAAGTGGACTATACGACGACCTCCTCACAACGATCAAAAGGCGAAAGCTGACTTGGTTTGGCCACGTCTCGAGGTCTAATGAACTTACAAATACCATACTACAGAGCATAGCACAGGGCAAAATAAGGTCAGGACATCCGAGAAAACGATGGGAAGACAACATCCATGAATGGACTAATCTACGACTCGAGGAGGCACATAAATCAACCACAGAGAGGGATGGAGGTTTCAGCAGGGGTCCCCCAACGATCTCAAGAGGTCACGGGATGAACTGAATATTGATAATCAAATATTGATCATCAAATAATAATAATTCAAATATTGATAATCCAACATGGAACAAACGGTGAAATACAATGTAAAAAAATCATTCACATTTAACGATAAGGTGGTAGGACATTGTACTTTTTTTTCTCCCACCTGGGCCTTGCTCTTCCTTGAGCGTTCCTGCGCCACCTCTCCTCTATGGTTGAATGTAAGCACAACCTAAACACACTACAGCATAGGGAATAATAGTCTCAATGATACTCTTAACAAAATCAGATTACTTTCTTTTCTTATTCTCATAACTTAGTCCTCGTCGATTGCATTTGGCCCTGCTTGATTTGCACAATTAAACGTACATTTTGAACACACAAAAACGTTTATATTCACAAGAAGATATTTATTTTAAACGGTAGGGCAATTTTATTAATAACAAATAAATATTACAATTGTGAGACATTACATGCTTCAGGTGCTACTTGTATTTTCTTGCTATTTCAAGCGCACCTTGCAGCTATTTTAAAACACATTTTTGAAAGCTTAAGATCCTTACACTAACTACTCCTAGCAAACGTTACTGCCATTATGACAGGCGAACAGTTCGACTAAAATCGCATCTGCACCCCCCACTCCAAAACAAACAAACCCCACTAGTACACATCTGTCGTGAGACTGGCAGAAATAGCAGTGGCTCAACATGAACAGAGAGAAGCGCGTTGCCATCTTGTTACTGGCCCAACCGCCAAGTGATTCAATGTCATTGATTTGACTACAGTAAATCAATGAATGGTCGCTTGAGCGACGGGAATTGTGATCCAACACCTATAGGTTATTTGTGTACAACCAGCAAGTTACATGAATCATTAGTATACATAATCGTCGGCATTTGCTGAAGAGAAAGAGATTTACATAGATAGATAAATATATATATATATATATATATATATATATAGAGAGAGAGAGAGAGAGAGAGAGAGAAAGAGAGAGAGAAATAAAGAGTTAATGTGTACTTGTGAATATGTCCAAAGTGTAGCTATATCGATTATATATAACATCATAAGATGATGAAGATAAAAATATATAACATCATAAGATGATGAAGATAATAATATATAACATCATAAGATGATGAAGATAAAAATATATAACATCATAAGATGATGAAGATAAAAATATATAACATCATAAGATGATGAAGATAAAAATATATAACATCATAAGATGATGAAGATAAAAATATATAACATCATAAGATGATGAAGATAATAATATATAACATCATAAGATGATGAAGATAAAAATATATAACATCATAAGATGATGAAGATAAAAATATATAACATCATAAGATGATGAAGATAAAAATATATAACATCATAAGATGATGAAGATAAAAATATATAATCCATCTATGCCTGATCTGGGAGCTCTCAGTTTGAAGGTCAAACTCTGGTCGTTCGAACATTATTAGATAAATGGACATGCAATCTGCTGACGGAATTTACAACCTTGGCTGATGTGTATCTATCATCGTCCTTGATTGACATATACGAGTATATCTCATCTTCGTTGATTGATATGTATATCTCATCATTCTTGATTGACATATATATCTCATCTTCCGAGTGGTCTGCCTGGATCTTTGTATATGACCTGGACACGAATAGCACCACTGCCTCACAGAGAGCATGTCATAAGAGGCCACTAACTGTGTGACGTGGCATAACATCGGCCACGGTTAGGTGGTTTGTTTAGAGCAGCATATATGGCGCCTAACAGACTGCGGGTCTACTTTGCTCTTGTGTTTGAGTCTATTAAAATAGACTCGCACATCGGTTAACCACCCTCCGTAAGCGCTTGTCCCATTAAGCAGGAAGCCATTCTTTCGGCTACATCCAGCTCATACCAGAGCTCGGACCTGCACATGGGCGTCTGTCCCTGTAGAAGTACAGGTCGATTGAGAACTAAAGACTAAGAAATCTCATCTTCATTGATTGACATGTATATCTCATAACCCTTGATTGACATACATATCTCAGACAATTATGTTGCTTTACCTCTCAGGTTGCCAGAAGATGGGGCATGCAAAAGAACCGGCCCGCAATGAACTACGACAAACTCAGCAGGTCCCTTCGCTACTACTACGAGAAAGGCATCATGCAGAAGGTGGCTGGTGAGCGGTACGTTTACAAATTTGTATGTGACCCAGAGGCACTCTTCACAATGGCATTCCCTGATAATCACCGACCAATACTGAAGACTGACGGCTCTTCCAAAGACGATTTATTCAAACCAGCGCCTCAGTTTACAGAAAGCCAACCGTTAGCGTTGACATCGTCGCCTACGTCTGTTCATCACCAAATGACGACTTCAGCAATGCGTGGTGCGTTCAGCATGTCAGGGCCCGCTACAGCTCACCCCCACATGGGCCACGTAGCGGGCCCGATGACACCAGAACAGCACAGGCTTCAGTACGTTCAGGAGTTTCAACGGATGTACGGAGCTGGGCCGTATATGGAAGGATGTGTGTACTAGAGGCTGGCACTATGTGTGTAAGAGAGGCTAGGATTGATAAGTAAGGTTGGGAGGATGTGTTCGAGAGGCTGGGACTGATAAGTGAGGTCGTGTAGCTTGGGAGGATGTGTGTACGAGAGGCTGGGACTATGTGTGTACGAGAGGCTGGGACTATGTGTACGAGAGGCTGGGATTGACAAGTGAGGTCGTGTAGCTTGAGAGGATGTGTGTACGACAGGCTGGGACTATGTGTGTACTAGAGGCTGGGATTGATAAGTAAGGTTGGGAGGATATGTGTACGAGAGGCTGGGATTGATAAGTGAGGTCGTGTAGCTTGAGAGGATGTGTGTACGAGAGGCTGGGACTATGTGTGTACGAGAGGCTGGGACTATGTGTGTACGAGAGGCTGTGACTGATAAATGAGGTTGCGAGGATGTGTTTACAACAGGCTGGGACTGATAAGTCAGGTCGTGTAACTTGGCAGGAAAGTAATGGTGTAATACACACAAATTCTGAGAAATGTTCACGTGACTTGGTTTCTAGAAAACTGCCAACTTCTAGACGTTAGTGAATACCTCTTCCAGAAAAGAAAGGCAGTCCCACAGCATAAACTGCTGTCAGGGATAAAGTGTTATAGACTTCCACAGCTTCTTTATGAGATGGGGTGATCAGGTCTCATCCGCTCTGCCTTTCATTTCCTAACAGTAAGATAAGTAATCATTTACAGGTGGGCCGACTGACGCGTGCCGCAACAGTTCGCTCTATAACTGCAATAATTAGACGCTCTTGTAATTTGCTATTCTATAAACGACTTGAAACGGACAGCTGTCCTTGCGAACCTCCGGACGATCATATATTATTAGATTGTGTGACATTCGACAATCTATCAGAAATTAGATATTATTAGTTTATACGATGTCATCCAAAGTTGTATATAAGTTTCCACTAGCTATTATTAGAGTATCAAATATTTTTTATCAAGATGAATACGTCTGAGTTTCTGTACTAGTAAAATTGGGTGACTGTTGAAAGTAATGCATAGTCAAATCTAGGCAGGCTTACATGCTAGTCTCAGTATAAGACCGACCACATAAAATAACGCATTGTCCGACCTAGGCAGGTCTACATGATTGTGTAAGACCTACCACAGAAAGCAATGCATTGTTTGACCTAGGCAGGTCTACATGATAGTCTCAGTATAAGACCATCCACAGAAAGTAATGTCCGACATAGGCAGGTCTACATTATAGTCTCAGTATAAGACCTGCCACAGAAAGTAATGTGTTGTCCAACCTAGGCAGGTCTACATGATAGTCTCAGTGTAAGCCCGACCACAGAAGTAATGTGTTGTCCGACTTAGGCAGGTCTACACGATAGTCTCAGTATAAGACCATCCACAGAAAGTAATGTGTTGTCCGACCTAGGCAGGTCTACATGATAGTCTCAGTATAAGACCGACCACAGAAAATAACGCATTGTCCGACCTAGGCAGGTCTACATGATTGTGTAAGACCTACCACAGAAAGCAATGCATTGTTTGACCTAGGCAGGTCTACATGATAGTCTCAGTATAAGACCATCCACAGAAAGTAATGTGTTGTCCGACCTAGGCAGGTCTACATGATAGTCTCAGTATAAGACCGACCACAGAAAATAACGCATTGTCCGACCTAGGCAGGTCTACATGATTGTGTAAGACCTACCACAGAAAGCAATGCATTGTTTGACCTAGGCAGGTCTACATGATAGTCTCAGTATAAGACCATCCACAGAAAGTAATGTGTTGTCCGACCTAGGCAGGTCTACATGATTGTGTAAGACCTACCACAGAAAGCAATGCATTGTTTGACCTAGGCAGGTCTACATGATAGTCTCAGTATAAGATCGACCACAGAAAATAACGCATTGTCCGACCTAGGCAGGTCTACATGATTGTGTAAGACCTACCACAGAAAGTAATGTGTTGTCCGACCTAGGCAGGTCTACATGATAGTCTCAGTATAAGACCTGCTACAGAAAGTAATGTGTTGTCCGACCTAGGCAGGTCTACATGATAGTCTCAGTATAAGACCTGCTACAGAAAGTAATGTGTTGTCCGACCTAGGCAGGTCTACATGATAGTCTCAGTATAAGACCTGCTACAGAAAGTAATGCATTACCAGTCCTAGATAGGAAGTAAAAGACGTGTCTCCTGTCTCATCTGTCCATCTTCGGCCGCTTTCAGGCTCCATCTAAAATATATCTAATGAAAGATGCGGTTAGCCTGAGGTTATAGTAATGTGTTGTTATACAAGATTAACGTCGCTGCAATTCAGACAGACCCATAATTACGCAGTCTCATAACAAATGGCGATTGGAATGGAAACAAATGGTTCCTGTAGCTCGCTGTTGTACACACATTTGTGATTCCCATTGAAGCAAGAAACAGGTTAATTGTATGTCCATAGAGTGTGTCCAGGTATGTGACTGGAGATGAATGTCTGACCTTTCTCTGTTCATTTATAACAGGTGTTTGTAAACTTGAATTGGCAGAGCCCACAAGCCATCAGTTGGTATGTGAGTGTGTCTGCGCACCTGCCACTGTATCATGTTATAAATATCGCAAAAGATGGAGGATGGTTATAGATTGTGTGAGTAAGCCCACAAAGACCTGCATTGATTTAGGAGACGCGATACAGCCATGTCAATCAAGTATATCACCAAGAATATCACCATGATATATGAACAGACACTTCGATACCCCCCCCCCCCCCTTTACTCTTGTATGACTATAACTAGTTCTGAAGCATACGGCCATTACAGCAGTGCCTCCCAACCGCCACCCCTTCCTTCCAACAACCCAAGTGGACGCCTGTGTCAAAACTATGTGATTTCTTGCTACCACCAAACACATCCCTTTCTTTTCTTTTGTCGGATTTAACGACATGCTTGAAAGACCGTTGTTCCCAGAGGTCCACACGAGTGCTAAATAATCTAGGAGACGCATTCACACTACAACTATAGAGGAATGTGCATAAAACAGGCAATATCACCTAATAAAACAAGGTAAAACAGCATCTCAAGAGCACATACATACAATGAAGTAGACTTCCAACAAGAAAGCTAGCTACATCTATGACCCCGTGCCGCTCTTGCATGGGAAAGAAGAAAGCTTAATTCAAAGACAAGGACGTGGCAAATTCCACATCAATATTTTTGAGATTAATGGCACTCCAGACTAACCATTTTGTTTTGATACACATCCTTGATACTGACAGCACCCCTTTGATGCACGTCTACCAAAAAGCTCAAGCTCGGGCATCAGAGTACATCATCTTCTTCGTGCACTTTCAGACGTCAACTTGTGTGCATCTATAGTTAGAAGTTGGTGAAAGCTGGAGATTTTTAGTCATCTCCATTGAGCTTCTCCAGAAATGGTGCTAATCAAGGTTATGGTGGGGCTTTCTCTTGTCCTTCTTATATAGTCCACTTCTGCGGCAGATGTTCAGCGGTCATTCTACCACTACCACAGTTACATCTATTGGTAGATCATGTGATCCCATACTACCACTACCACGTTTACACCCATCAGTAGATCATGTGCTCCCATTCAGCCACTACCAGTTATACCTATTGGTAGATCATGTGCCCCCATTCAAACACTACCACAGTTACACCCATCAGTAGATCATGTGCTCCCATTCAGCCACTAGTTATACCTACTGGTAGATCACATGCTCCCATTCAGCCACTACCAGTTATACCTATTGGTAGACCATGTGCTCCCGTTAAACCACTACCACAGTTACACCTATCAGTAGATCATGTGCTCCCATTCAGCCACTACCAGTTATACCTATTGGTAGATCATGTGCCCCCATTCAAACACTACCACAGTTACACCCATCAGTAGATCATGTGCTCCCATTCAGCCACTACTAGTTATACCTACTGGTAGATCACATGCTCCCATTCAGCCACTACCAGTTATACCTATTGGTAGACCATGTGCTCCCGTTAAACCACTACCACAGTTACACCTATCAGTAGATCATGTGCTCCCATTCAGCCACTACCAGTTATACCTATTGGTAGATCATGTGCCCCCATTCAAACACTACCACAGTTACACCCATCAGTAGATCATGTGCTTCCATTTAACCACTACCACAGTTACACCCATCAGTAGATTATGTGCTCCCATTTAACCACTACCACAGTTACACCCATCAGTAGATCATATGCTCCCATTTAACCACTACCACAGTTACACCCATCAGTAGATCATGTGCTCCCATTCAGCCACTACCACAGTTACACCCATCAGTAGATCATGTGCTTCCATGTAACCACTACCCCAGTTACACCCATCAGTAGATCATGTACTCCCATTTAACCACTACCACAGTTACACCCATCAGTAGATCATGTGCTCCCATTCAGCCACTACTAATTATACCTACTGGTAGATCATATGCTCCCATTCAGGCACTACTAGTTATACCTACTGGTAGATCATATGCTCCCATTCAACCACTACTAGTTATACCTACTGGTAGATCATATGCTCCCATTCAACCACTACTAGTTATACCTACTGGTAGATCATATGCTCCCATTCAACCACTACTAGTTATACCTACTGGTAGATCATATGCTCCCATTCAACCACTACTAGTTATACCTACTGGTAGATCATATGCTCCCATTCAACCACTAGCACAGTACAACTTTAGGTTGATCATGTCCTCGTTTAGATGATTAGATTTAGTCTGTTGTGGTCTATAGGGAGCCTGAAGATGACCACTTGTTCCTCTCTGTTGTGCTGCTATTAATGTATCATTTTATGTGTGGTTTGAATGCTCTGCTTTCCCCTAGTTCCTGACGAACCTCTTGGTCCCTTCATAAGTTACACTTGTGTCAGATTTAGGTAGCTTACAACCTTCCATTTGGCAAAACATTAACACATGCCCCAAAACTGATATAAGAAGACATGAATATATGTCAAACATTAACATAATGTTGCTCCAAAACTTATATAAGATATGGACATATGTAAAAAATTAGCACAGTTTTACATCAAAACTGATATAAGAATATGGGAACACATAAAACATTAGCACAGTTTTATGTCAAAAGTGATATAAGAATATGGGAATATATGTAAAATGTGGAGCGGGTATGAAAATGGAAAGCCATATCAAGGCAGCTAGACCACTTAACTTTACAGTACTTGCAATGTCACGTCAAACCTGTGTTACATTCATCCCGCTTACCTTCGGGTTTGATTTGCGTGGACAGTTCGAGGGTGGGTGAGATTTTTGTAGAATACGACGGACTACTGTGTCTAGTGTCATCACTTACGTAAGCTTCACCATCTGTAAGTCATGTTTATTTGTCAGATATTGTCCACGTTTATTGGAATCAGCTTCATAATGTACACATCTCCCTGATGGGTAGGATAACAGGAGTCAAGCAGGACATCTTTACTAGGAGAAAAAATTGAAAACAAACAATTGTTGCTTTACATGTGGATTGGGTACAACCAAATGCTGCGGAAGAGGAACAACTGTTGTAGATATTAACAGAGAAGAGGCAACTTTTCTAGTGAGTAAGAAGGTCTATATTGAAAAAACTGTTGTAGATATTAAAAATCTATTGGAAAAACTGTTGTAGATATTAACAGAGAAGAGACAACTACGCTAGTGAGTTAGAAGGTCTATATTGACGATCAGTTCCCAAATTCTGTCGAAAGAAAGCCTTTTAAGTAAAATTTTGGATGGACGAGCCTACAAGTTAAAATCAGGAATGTCAGAACATTGAACGGATTAAGAAAGATGGACAATTTTATCTCAGAGATCAGTGATATGAACTTTGATATATTGGAGTGGAAGAGACAAGACTAACAGATGCTGAATACTTGAGGACAGTGCAATACACATGTATACACTCAGAATGTATAAATCAGGAAGGAAGAGTAGAAATATTGATTTAAAAACAACTTAAAAAATATGTGTGGGGTTATTTGACACACAATGATCAAATAATGCTAATGAAGATGAGGGCTAAACATTTCGACATTGCTATTTTACAAATGCATACACCAACTCAAGAACACAATGATAAAGAAATAGAATAATATAATGGGAACCATGAACAGGCCCTAAAATCAAACAAATCTAATAATGTTTCTGAAAGTAATAGCAGATAGGTACACCAAAATAGAAAAAAAAAAGGAAAAACAAAAGTATAGTAGGCCAATTTACACTGAGAAAAAAACAACAACAGAGAAGATAGGGTGAAATATTTTTGTGAAGAAAACAATATAGTTCATAGGTAATACATTTTTCCAATAATCTCCCAGAAGATTATACATGTGGAAAAGCCTTAGAGATATAATAGGAAATCAATTGACTTTATTACAGTAAAGGACAGTTTCAATACATTTCGTATCACAACTGCAAAGACCTATCCAGGTAAAAATGTGAAGACATGAATTCCGATCACAATCCTGCAGTGAATAAAATAGCAATCAGATTGAAAAATATAAAAGCTATGCAAAGAGCCTCTAAATAGATATATCAGCATTAAGGCAAACCAGAAATATCTTGTGGAAGTCAAAAGCAAATATGATTCCCTACAGTCAGAAAGTGTGGAGCAACATAGAAGATAATATAAACATTAACTGAAACTTTCTAAAACCAAGCATACAAGTATAAAATAAAACTCTACTAACAACAGAGTTTAAGAAAAATCAAGGAGAGAAAATATCAAAAGCATTCCAGAATATAGAGAACTGAACAATACAATATGCACAATGTGCCGGCATGTAGAAGAACAATAGATAGAATAGAAATGAAAGAAAATAGAAGGCATGAGAAATAAGCTCAAAATGAGATCTATGCATGCAGAAATAAACTATCTTTCAAATACGACAATGCTGGCTGAAGGAGGTGGAAAACTTAAGAACAAGAATGGAGACATCCTGCTGATGAGAAAGATATATCAAACAGATGAACAGTATATAAGTGAACTGTTTGACGACAACAGAGATAGCAAACCATCAACATTGAATAATGACAGCCAAATCATTCTCAGATAAGAGGATATACAGCAATCACAGATCTGAACAATGGGAAAGCAACAGACATGGACACAATAAATATGGAAATGACAGATTCTCAATAGGAATTAAGTATAGATAAAATCAATGATACAGGCTATATACCTTGTGACCTGGTCATAACACTACCAACAATTGTGTGCAATAGAATGTTCAGATTTTAGATCAATTACCATTAAGATACTGCCCATAATTATGCTGAAGAGAAATAGGTGTAGAGTAGAAAATGAAGTTCAGGGTAATCAATTTATATTTTGACATGACTGTGGCAGAACAAGAAACAAAGTATTACGTAAAAGGAAAATGAAATAAAAAAATATTTTGAAGCACAAAAAAGCATTTATAAGTTTTTTATAGACTGCAAAAATACTTCAGTACAAGAAAGTACAGTACAACACAGTTCAGTACAAGAAACTTATTCAATTTCTTGAAAAAATAAGTATGTATGGAAAAAGACAAATGAATACTCAGTAACTTTTACTGGGAGAAAACTACCTCTGAAACACTGATAAAATAAAAACAGCGAGAATTAGCAAAGTAGGCTCAAAATCTACTCTACAATTAAAAACAGATGATCAAACACTACAGCAGGTCAAGAATTTCTCTTTTCTTGGAAATATAAAAACCGAAGATGGAAGATGTGAAATAGAAAATAGGGATAGGTAAATCTGCTTTCTCCAACATGAGTCATATGTTGACATTCAATCAAGTAACTGGGGATAGAATGACAGAGTACCAGAGAGTCATCATAACATTAGGCAAGGAATGCAGAGCGTGTGGCAACGGGAAAGCAGAGCACGAGGTGAATCATCTGATAACTGAGACTGCGCAAGATAGTGATCCCGTCATATACACTGACGGATCAGTGCTACGCAGTGGGACATCAGGATGGGTCTTCTCGGCTAGAGTGAGAGGACAGGTCATTGCCGAGTGTAGTGAAGCATACATGTCAACAACCTCCAGTTTGAGAATGGAGATGGGAGCAGTGATTTCAGCGGTGAGATGGATATCTGAGACTTCTTTAACAAGGGCAGTCATTGTGCCAGACGCGCAAGCCGTAATTCAGAAGGTACAGAAGGGATGGCTTAGGTACAAGTGAACAGCAGCTGTTGAAGCCTCAAACCTCCAGAGGTTGACATGGATCTGCTGTCCTGGTCATGCCGGGGTTCAGGGCAATGAAAGAGCTGACATCTTGGCTTCATAAGCTCCCATCATTAGCTTGTTAGTGATGGATAGGAATGACATTTTGAAATCAATAAATGACCGCCTGTTTGATGAGGGCACCACAATAGATGAAGCAGCAATCCCCAGGCTACAAAGTTTCTCCATCAAATGAAATTCAAATGGAGTAGGGTGCATGATCTAAGAGAGTGTACAACCAGCCATCTGCAGGGACTTACGGCATCCAGACCCTGCGCTATTTGCTGAGAGAGACTGAGCAACTATGAGTATGCCAGGTGTACAGTGACGTTAAATTTTAGAAACAGAACAGAACAAGTAACTCATAAATTAAAAATAAGAATGATTAAGTGTTATGTATACTCGTCTTTACTGTAAGGCATAGAAATCTGGACAATGAACAATCAATTGGAAAAGAGAAGTGATGACTTTGAAATTTTAATAAATAGATGATTGGGGCTCATCTCGTGGAAAGAAAGAAAACAAATAAATTAAGATCTTGAAAAATAATGAGTGTAAACAGTAATGATAAAGTAAGAAAATATGTGGTGCAAGGAATAATACAAAAGTATGGTCACATACCACTCTAAGATGAAAACACAAACTAAATCTACGTTACGAGCAATAGGCCTTCATCAAGAACAACGAACAACAACAATAATAATAATGAACTAGCAAATCATAGAAGAAAGGAAGAATACATTAATGGGGAATGTCAATTTATAAGAGGAAATTAGGGTACTTAACTGAGTAACAGTCTTATCACAGCTCTCAGGTCAGATGGACGATCTCAAAATCAGTAATGATGAACGGAATTAGTCAGACAGGATATTTTGGTCACAAAAATACAACACCTTGCTGAAAACAAATTAGAAGTAAAGGTGCCAAAAATAAACAACTCTACAAGTGGGAGGATAACATCAAAAGATGGACAGAGAAAAGGCTGAGACAGAGGCAATAGACAGGAAGATGTTGAGGATCAATTTCAGCAGTCCTTTGCTATGAAGATGACACATGAACTAAACCAATAACATGTAAAGCTTTAATAAAAATGTACCTCTAAATTTATATAAGAATAGGTAATCACATGTAAATCATTTATAAACTCCAAAATGTATATAAGAATAGGTGTCACATGTAAAACATTAATAAACTCCAGTTTTTTTTGTATGAACAAGTGATCACATGTAAAACATTAGTAAGCATTACCCCAAAACTTATATAAGAACATGTGATCACATGTAAAACATTAGTAAGCTTTACCCCAAAATTGTTATAAGAACATGTGATCACATGTAAAACATTAGTAAACTTTACCCCAAAATTGATATAAGAACATGTGATCACATGTAAAATATTAGTAAGCATTACCCCAAAACTGTTATAAGAACATGTGATCACATGTAAAACATTAGTAAGCTTTACCCCAAAATTGATATAAGAACATGTGATCACATGTAAAACATTAGTAAGCTTTACCCCAAAATTGTAATAAGAACATGTGATCATATGTAAATCGAATAGCTACAGAAACAACCACACGGCAACATGAAAACATGTTAATACAGACTTCCTGTAAGATGACAGGTGCAATGGTCACTATGCTTCATTTGGAGCAAAAAGGAGACCTGAAAAGGGGGAGGATCATAACAATTGTCAAGGCTCAAATATGTAAAGGCGGTTACAGACAATGCTGTTAGTGATGAAGTGTTAGAGACTTTATTGTAGTAAGGTGAGTGTCATCATTTCCATTTCTCGCTGTCTTTTCTTCCTTAAATCTAGGTTATGTATCAATTTTCAGATTGGTAGATTTGAGCATGAAATAGTTATCTATTGTACTGTCACTAACATTTCTGTCACAAATGTACTCAATGCAGCAGCACCAGGTTATGAAGTTTATGTTAATAACAGAGTCTCATCAATTCATTCCTTGCTTCTATGACACTGGTCGCTTTAACTGACTGACCTTTGCATGTGAGAAACTGTAGTCAAACATCAATAATATAGGGGCTGTGATACAAACAAGGTTAACATTAAGTTTAGCATGAGAACAGTAACAGAGATGTGCTGTAGGATAACAACAAAACTACAATAGACCTTTATCTAGGATTAGAAAATGAAAAACATGACAAATGAAAATAGCAAACTAAGAATGTCACTACTGAAAAAAAAAAATAGAAGCTTAATTTAAGTTAAATCAATGTTGTACAATTCAGATGTACCATGATTTCTATTTTTGTGTTACGTAAATATTAGAAGGCTCACCACATCAGTTAGTATGTTTGAATCCACAGTTCGGAGAGCTTCCATAGCACATATGCATGCTCTTCTTGTTGTAGTTGCCGTAACAATTTGATACTTGTGAGCTTGTTAGTCCCATATATTGCAACCCTCTATAGTGGCCATTTTACGACAAACTTGCTTTCACAACTTCACAAGATTACCATGATTCAGTTTGGATCTAGTCAGTTGAAGATGATATAATTCCTTTAACTGTGAGCTGGTAACACTTAACAGTCTAATGCCTCTTGTACAAAAGCACATGTCTTCCTTAGTTGAAGTTCGCATGAAGTATGCTGTCTTAGAGGCATCATAATATCAAATGTATGGGCGCATATTTACAGTATCCAGTCAGTTGAGCATGATATGTTTAGTTGAGAGTATTTTACAGCATTCCATATTTGATTGGTTAAGTGCAGAGGTCACCACTACAGTAATCGTGCTTACATGAAACTTGTATCTGATCTGTTGATTGGTTGGTTAAGTGCAGAGGTTATTGATTGGTTGGTTAAGTGCAGAGGTCACCCCTAGTTATTGTGTTTGTGTCTGATCCATTGATTGGCTGGTTAAGTGCAGAGGTCAACACTACAGTTATCATGCTTATATGAAACATGTGTTTGATCTATTTATAGATTTGTATTGTTGCTTCAAGTCAAGCATATGCCCGCTACTACAGCTGTATGCAAATGTGTGTACAAATGAGTTTATTATACATGAAATTGTTTGCTCAATTTTGTGAAATATAATTCTAGTAACAATATTACCTTCGCCCAATATGGAACTCTGCAGCATTTTCCATGATGACTACAATTAGGCTGTTTAACGTGAAAGCAAAGTCAGCCCTGCTATATGGCTCTGAGACATATCATGTTACTAAAGGTATCACATTCAGTCTGCAGACCTTCATTAACAAGTTTCTTCGTCTCATACTTTGTATCAGAAGGCTTGAAGTAATGGCAAATACACATCTGTGGGAAATAACATGGCAACAACCAATGCAGCAGGAGATAAAGTGTGGATGGATAGGACACACTGTCAGAAAGAAACTGGACAGTATAATCAGACATGTGATGAATTGGAACTTACGAGGGAAAAAAAGGAGTGGGAAGGTCAAGAAACACCAGGGGGCGAACAGTCGAAAAGGAAGTCAGTTGAATCTGGGTCTCGTGGGCAAAAGTCAAGAAGATGGCACAGAATAGGAATAAATGGAGAGCATCTGTTGAGGCCCTATGTTCCAAGGGGAACAAGAAGATAAATTTAGATGAACCGATGAACAATATTAGCCATGACATTGAAACTGTTTAGGACAAATGGTAGTCCTTGACATGAAGCCTCTATACTTATTCTTTTTCTTCTTCGTACGCTGTCAGACGTCAACTTGAATTTGTTCGAAGACAGCAGCTGTCATCCTGAGGCTGTCGACACTGCCATAGAGCTTGTCTAGTGTTGCCACTGGTGATGGCCACATGTGCTTTCTCTGGTCTTCGTATGTTGGGTAATTTTGCAGCAGATGTTCACCGGTCATTTTCCCTGTACCACAGGTGCATTCGTCAGTGCCACCTATCTTCAGTTTATAAGCCTCTATACAAATATTTGTATTGTGAGGGCTTCAACAGCAGTGGATTTACACGGTAATGTTGTTATCCCATGCAAAATTATCTTTAGTTGTCTTTTAAGATATTCTTGGGAGTTTACAGTGATCCAATTTTTTTTAACAAAATCAAGTTCAAGCTGTTGCAGTTATGATTAAACAAAGTCTTACTGGAAACACCACGACAAATCTTACAAATGCTTTGTCTCAGGGTTCCTGCTTGGAGACCAAGTGCCATACTCAACCCATGCTCCCATTGTAGTAACCACAGTGATGGATAATGAGGATGAAGAACATACAAAAACAACTGTCAAGCGGAGACACTTACACAACAAATAAAACACATTTGGATGAGTTATCTCCATTCACACAACAAATTCAGCATATGAGAAGGAGAAGGAGAAGAAGCAGGAAGAATATAAGGAGAAACAGGAGGAGGAGGCAACAAATAACCATAGTATCACAACACATTCTGTTCATAAAAACATATTAAGGTACTTGTTGAGTCCCCCTTGTCATTGAATGATCTATAGACACTGATCTAACAAATACAGATCAGTTCAGGTCCTATCTCCTCATCGAAGGCCGGTGGCAATGGATCTCTAACTTCATTTCTCATGCCTTGATGGTACAATCAGCTAGGCTTTTCCCTGTCCACCCTTTGATGTTATTCTCCAACTTGTAGTGTTGTATACATCTGGTACGTTTCACCCTCCACCTTTCCTTCCAGTAATGTTTTCATCAATGTATGACCAAAATATCAAAATTGTTGGACAGTGATATCGTTCAACAATTCTCTTTGGACCTCTAATTTCTCCAAGACTTCCTTATTTGTTTTCTTTTCTTTTTAAGAGGTGCACTTCATTCTTTTACACATCCTCATTTCAAAGACATCATTATCTAAATTGTTATGTCATACATTAAAGACGAGTGTACATTTGATCACTCTCATTTTTGAGTGACTTGCTTGGATGTCAACAAATGACTCATGTTGGTAAAAACAGATTTGGCCCTCTCTATTCACTTCCTGAATTCCAATTCCCATCATTATATTTCCAAAATAGGAGAAGCTCTTGACCTGTTCCAGTAGTTGACTGTTTATTTCTATCTGTAGAGTAGATTTTGAACCTACTTTGTTAATTATCACAGTTTTCGTTTTCTCAGTGTTAATGTCCAATGCATGTGCCTGACTTTTGCTCTTTACTTGAATCAGTTATTCCTGTAGCTTTTATTAGCTTTCAGTCAACAAAACTGTGTTATCTCCTATCAGATCTGATATATTTATTGATACTGTACCGATGCGACCTGATAGTTCTTTCATCTGTCAATATATGTGATCTGCGTAACTATTAAACAGAGAAGGGGAACAAGTACATCATAATTGGATGACCTGAGACATTATGTGGATTAATAAATAGTTGTCTATGTTGAAGTTTCATTTTTGTTTTGTTGTTACATGTATTTTTTGTTTCTCAAGGGCTTCTCACTGAAACCTTTGAGTGAAATGTACTTTTATTGAGAGAAACCTCTTGCTGCTATCACATTTTGTAACTTCAGGTCCAAGAAAAATATTGTGAATATGAATTACTGTAAATATAGTATGTCAGTGAAGCATGATGGGAACATACTTGAGTGACCTTGGGCCACTTAATCTTGTCATTGCTACCCATCACCAACTTTTAAATAATTGTACAATATGGTTGTATCTATATTTTGTTGTTATTCTGCAGATCCATGTATACCATTATAGTTACAAGTATGTTGTGTACTCCTCTTTTGTACTTGTCAATTGTTTTTTTGACACAAAATTAATTAGAATATTTTTGCGAAAGATGTGCTGATTTTTTTTTCCAGATACATTTGTCACAAATATGTAGGATTTTCCTACACATCTTAGTTCTATTATGATATATAGAGTCAACATTACTGCACCCCAGATACATCAATAGGTGCTCACTGATTGTTCTTGTAGTTCGGTCATGGCATGTCTTATCTTCAGGGGAACTCTGACCAGCTGCACGTGTTTTCTTTTCTTCAAATTTACATTGTATATATGAATGATATCCTTTGATCTCTTGGTACTATCATTTGTCAGTCTGTTTGATGCCATGACTAATATTGTTCTACATATTCATTTCTCAAAAATTGAGCAAACAATTTCTATTTCTAATAAACTAATGTATATGCACATGTACCCAAGCAGTATGGAAGTCCTAAACACAACTGGATGGGTAAACATAATTTGTTATATGTTAAAACTGGGGATAGTAGGTAAAATGTGCATTTCATGGTGGTGCCATCTATGAGGGATTATTTGAGAGTTTTACCAGTGCCAGATATGGGTGCTGAGGTAGACGTAATATCATCAATATTATAAAAGTATTACAAAATTGGAAGAACATTCATGTCACATATGTAAAATCAGATATCTGCCAAAAATGACCAGGGTTACTAGAATAGATGAGAGCAAGGTGAGATGAACTCCAACAGAACATAAGAACAATATCAAGCATGGAACATATCAATAGAATATAAGAACAATATCAAGCATGGAATATATCAACAGAATGTAAGAACAATATCAAGCATGGAACATATCAACATAACATAAGAACAATATCAAGCATGGAACATATCAACAGAATGTAAGAACAATATCAAGCATGGAACATATCAATAGAATGTAAGAGCAATATCAAGCATGGAACATATCAACAGAACATAAGAACAACATAAAGCATGGAACATATCAACACAACATAAGAACAATTTCAAGCATAGAACATATCAACAGAATGTAAGAACAATATCAAGCATGAAACATATCAACAGAATGTAAGAGCAATATCATGGAACATATCGACAGAACGTAAAAACAATATCATGGAACATAGCAACAGAATGTAAGAACAATATTAAGCATGGAACATATCAACAGGCACATAATGAAACCTTTGAGCATAAGATCATAATGCCTCCAAATCTACCTCCTGTACGAACCTTTAACACCAGGAAGAAGGCCTTCAGAGCAAGAGGAAGACCAAGAAATAAATGGATTGATTGTCTTAAAGAAGCACTATAACAGACATGGATTAACAATTTAAAGGACAAACAGACTGAAAGAAGGCTGAACCTTGCAAGGGTTTCTAACAACATACGTGTGGATTTGCGATGAGGTCTTGGCTGCGTTGTGTCCATTCCATGGTATTTTGAATTAGTTTAAACTCAAGCCTATGTTTGTGCTCTGTATATAGAATAATTCTCTGACATTCATAGGTAAGACATTCAGTCTCAGATGTGTAGTTTCATTTACTGTGACAAAAATGTCAATTTTCTTGCCAAGAATGTATGTGACAGGTCTTCTATTTCAAATGTGCAAATTGTCATGTTACAAATTTGAAGAACATTTGTTTGTCACAAATGAAAAGAATATTAATCTGTTAAACATGAAAAGAACATTAATGTCACAAATGTGAAGAACATTCATCTGTCTGAAATGAGACGAGTATCCCTGTCACAAATGTGAAGAATATTCCCATTACGCATGTGAAGAACATTCATCTGTCAAAAATGTGAAGAATATTCCCATCACACATGTGAAGAACATTCATCTGTCTGAAATGAGAAGAGTATCCCTGTCACAAATGTGAAGAATATTCCCATCACACATGTGAAGAACATTCATCTGTCACAAATGTGAAGAATATTCCCATCACACATGTGAAGAACATTCATCTGTCAAAAATGTGAAGAATATTCCCATCACACATGTGAAGAACATTCATCTGTCACAAATGTGAAAAATATTCCCATCACACATGTGAAGAACATTCATCTGTCCCAAATGTGAAAAATATTCCCATCACACATGTGAAGAACATTCATCTGTCACAAATGTGAAGAATATTCCCATCACACATGTGAAGAACATTCATCTGTCACAAATGTGAAGAATATTCCCATCACACATGTGAAGAACATTCATCTGTAAAAAATGTGAAGAATATTCCCATCACACATGTGAAGAACATTCATCTGTCACAAATGTGAAAAATATTCCCATCACACATGTGAAGAACATTCATCTGTCCCAAATGTGAAGAGCATTCATCTGTCAGAAATGAAAAGAATGTTCATCTGTCACACATGTGAAGAACATTTATGATGAGGCCATTCATGTCACAAATGAATAGACCATTCATGTCACAAATGAATAGACCATTCATGTCACAAATGAGAAGACCATTTGTGTCACAAATGAAAAGAGCATTCATGTCACAAATGAATAGACCATTCATGTCACAAATGAATAGACCATTCATGTCACAAATGAATCGACCATTCATGTCACAAATGAATAGACCATTCATGTCACAAATGAGAAGACCATTTGTGTCACAAATGAGAAGAGCATTCATGTCACAAATGTATATAACATAAAATATCATAAATGTGGCACACTTTCATCCACCACACATGCACTGAATTAATGTTACATTTCACAAACAGTGCCCAGAAAAAGAATTTCAATTAATCCTAGTCATGCTGAATAGAATGTATAATTTACCAACTTCCACTTTTCATAACATTTTAATGTACCACATAACCTTTTTGTTTGTGCAGTTCACCTGTCTCACTTTATGATAACTTTTTTGTCTAAACGAAATGGAAATAAAGATGTTAATTGCAACAGGTATTTATGTCAATACTCTCATCATCAATACTCTCATCATCAACCCTGCCCTTCAAGCTACAATGAAAAATGGCTCATAGAATCGACTTCAATGCACCTGGGCACCCCTGAATCATCAGGTACCCATTTACAACTGGGTCAACTTGGAGAAAAACCCATGACATGTCTGGTCTGAGCATAACGTGATTAGAACTAGGTAAGTTGGAATTGTAAACGGAGCTCGCAATCCCTAGGGCACACGCTACCCGTTGTTGGTGTTGTTGCTCCAAGCTACCCACGCTGAGTGGAGTTAGTTCTTGACAATGTTTCTTTGGTGATTGGTTACAGTAAGTCTTCTTATATCCTGTGGCGTAATTGAGAATGGACCAGTGTCCTCCTGGCTGTATTGCAATGTGAGGCTGCTCAACCAGTTCACCACTATGGGGACTGCGTTATCGATCCCCATATCGTTGACTGACTGGTGTGACACATTGTGTTTCCAGTAGCACAAACAAGGACGTGAGATCGCTTCTTGATCAGTATGTCTCACCTGACCCTGAGTCAGTATAAAAACATGAACGGATCCTACATTATGACCAAAAGGCCTTTATCAGAGACAATGAACATTACAAATGAAAACAAATAATTGAGAACACCAGCGATGAATACAGACTGGTACTTCTCCGAGCGAGGATGACCTGGATCCAAGAATTTCACCAGAAGCTACAGTAATAATGGTAGATAACACTATGATGGTGATACTGTATTCTGTTCATGGAGCCACCTATCTATAGAAAGTTCTTGTCAGATAATGTAGAGAAATGATGTCTCAAATGTGCATGTGCACAGAGTTATGTTCTGTGTACATTGACAGGACTACATGTAGCCCTCAGTGTCCTGCTTGTTGTGTTCTGTGTACATGTACTATGGCACGAGTGAGGTGGCCTACATATAAGCCTCAAACCTTCAGGATCTTGTGTGGATTTAGTGACCTGGTCATGTTGAGAACTGTGGGAATGAAAGACCTAACCACAGGGGTATCTTTAGAAGGGGGATGGGGGGTGGGTCATAGACATGGGGTAATGGTGAAGTTTTGAAGTTGATCAGCGAGTGCCTCTTGGTTGAGGACACTGCAATCGATGAACCGGGCAATGGACAGGAGCATTATTTTAAAATCATTCGTAGGTTCAGCAGAGAGGGATAGCCCGAGAGGATGGAGCGGAAGTGTATACAACCAGCAAGCTACAGGAACCATCAGTATCTATACTCTTAACCATTTACTGAGCAGGACTATACACCAATTACACCAAGTGAAATTCATTTAGAACAAAACAGAACAGATAACCGAGACAAATATGACAGAAGCACACTGGCCATTTCCATGGAGAGACTAAGTCACAATATTCAAACTGAAATATCTGTTCAACAGATTACAGATCGGACACACAGATACACGCTCAAGTGGGGAGCACAAACACACAGTAGACATGTGATCTAAGTTTGTCAGCTCCATGAGAGAGAACAGCCATAGCAAGACCATCTTCAACTAATTTGAGGAAGATACTATATGGTCACATCAGACAGACACACCATCAATTTGAGGAAGGAAATGTGTTTATTTGAAAGAAAATGATGATGAAGAAGGAGAGAAAGAAGTCTGGGTAATCAGCAATCAATGTCAAATAATAAACTCAAAAACACACAAGTCCTTTAACTGTTAGTTTAATGGAATCAATTCAAGTTAGCAACATTGTTCAACTTTCAGGCAATTAAAATCTAAATACCAAATTGGCATCAATACCTGAGCTAAACAAATATGATAGCAATCAAATGTACAACATAATTATTTCAGAATGAATGCAAACATGCATGAGAATGTACTAAAACTGAATACCAATGGTTGTTTAAAAACATTTTTAAAAAAAAGGCTAAAATGCAAATTTATATAATAGCAGTGATGGGTTCATCTTTCAACCTATCAACGTTCTCATCAAGGACTCTTTACCTATTACTATTACTTTTCACTTTTGAATTTAAGTGAGCATGGAACATCAACAAATGCTCTACACTGATTCTTATTTTCAGAATCTTCTTAAGTTTCACTGATAACTTCACTTAACATCTTTATACTGGCTTAGAAGACTCTGCAGAGTCTGCATACAACCAGTTTAATTTACATTTCCTTGCTCTAAAAGCTATGTGTATCTGATCTGACTGCAGGTGCTGTGGCTTTGTTCTCAACTCCATGTCTTATTATTCCTCCTCACTCTTCTTTCCTTGTTGGTTCCATCTTGTGCATGTTTGATTATATTGCTGTGTTTTTCCTGATTTTGTTTTAATCCATCTATACTCTCTCTCCTAAATCTGTATTTTCTTATAGTGTTTCTGTCTTTCCACAAGTCATGGATTGGACAAAAGAAAACAACACAGCAAACTCAAGTGAACATTTATCAGTATTACAGCAGAAAGAAATGACAGGGTAAAATACATCCTGAAAACACAATCGTATTTTCCAGCTTTCACATCAATTATTGAGGATAGCAATGTCCTCTTTATTTTTACTACAGGTGATACAGCAAACCCTCTTTACACATTTTTAATTTGTTCCTAACACATGAAAAAACAAATTGGTATCCCATGAACAAAATAAGTTCCAGGCTGCATGCAATGAAGATGATATCTTCTTGATTTGACCAAACCAGATTGTGCATGGACTGCTCTCAAGGCAGGATCATGATTGAGAGAAAAATTTCCCATCCTTGATGCCAATGGCCTGTTTTAAGAGCTGGTAGTCGAGGATGTCTTTGGCAAATAGGGCCAAACAACGATGGTTCAGCATGATGAATGTGCATTTAAGGCCTGTCTGTCAGGTGACTTCCTCATTTGAGACCAAGTCATACCAGTGGATGATAAGAATGCTTCAATGATCATTTGATCGCTCTGCGGATTAGTCCAGGTTTCGGAACCGTACAGCCTGGTGGAGATTACACAGCTAATGTAAATTCTTAGCTTGGTTATCGGCGAAAGCCTCTGCTGGTTCCAGACTTGATGCAGGGCGTTCATAAAGGAGGCAGCAAGGCCGAGTCCTAAAATGAAATCTGGGTTATCTTGTGCATCAGACATTTATTTGCTGCTCAGGTAAATTAAATCCTCAGTGGAGTTGATACGGTTGCCATCAACAATAATTCCTGAATAATTGCAGGCAATGTTTTGTATCTTGGGCTTTTTAATAGATATCAGCTACATATCTGCGTCTTATTATAATGATAATCTATTTATAGGAAATTACTGTATATACTCAACCATGACATGAAGGACAGATACCACAGGAATTGAAAGATGCCACCATTTCAGAAGAGATTCCTGGAACAGTATCATGACTTGTAGGTGACCTTTGTTGATCTGATCAAGGTTTTTAACATTGTCAACAGGGACATAATGTCCTGGAATATTTAACGCAGCTGTTGGCTAATTCCATGATGGTTTGTGTATTGAATGATGGAAAATTGCAGGAAGTATTCCCAGTCATAAATGGAATCAAACAGAGATATGTGCTGGCCTCAATACTCTTCAGAATGATATTTTCCGCCATGCTTTATGCTGCTTAACCACTGACTTACATATCAGATTTAAGACGAATGGGAAGCTTCTCAATCTCATGTGTCTACAGTTCCTGAAAAAAGTGAAAGAAGCACCCATCTTTGATCTTCTCTTTGCTGATGACTGCATCATTAGCACTTGTTCAAAACAAACCATGCAGACCAGCATGAATGAATTTTCAGTTGCATGCACTTAATGATGGTCTTACCATCAACATGAGAAAAACAAAAGTCATGTTGTTACTTGTTCCTGAGAAGTTTTACCATGAACCAAACATTACTGTTAATAACCAATGTCTCCAAGCAGTTGATAGCTTTGGTACCTATGCAGCACCCTCAGCAGAGAAGTGAATATTGACGCTTGAGGTACATACCAGGACTGCAAAGGCAAGTGAGTACTGCTTTTGGAAGACTGACAAGGAATCAGTGTTGCCACCAAGATCATATTCTATCATGCTGTGATGCTAAACCACACATCTGTTCAGTTCAGTTCATCCCATAACCCATCAGGTTGTTGGGGCACACTTGAAGACACCCTCACAATCCCACGTCATCTCTCTCTGTCCGCTGTCGCCAGTCATGCCTCACCAGGACGAATGTTACCCCACTCAGTGATGTTGTCTGTCCACCTCTTACTTGGACGTCTCCGCCCTCTCTACACCTGTGATATATTGACATTCTAGGCAGACATGTCATGAAACATATTGACGTGAGCTGTTTTGACATGCTGCTCATAAATCATCTCACAGAGACCTATGGTACCCAACTATGAAGGGAAAGAATCTTTAGTTGGAAAGAACAACTATTATTACAATGAACAGTTCATGTAAGGCTACATTTGGGACAGCAAACAATTCATACAAGGATACATTTCGTAGTGAACATTTCATATCTTCATACAATGATACATTTTGTACAATGACCATTTCATATCTTCTTTCAATGATACATTTGGTACAATGAACATTTCATGGTTTCATATAATGATACATTTGGTACAATGATTGTTATTTTTGTTATTTTCAATCAAGTTCAAGACTCAGATAAACATAGTAATTCAATCAGAATTTGTATTAAAAACAACAATTAACTTACTTGACTTAGTCGCTCCTCTTCTACCATGGAGCATAGAGGTCTACTTTTCTTGAACTTGTGGCTGATAGTTTCTACAGCCAACCCTATGCCCAACCACAGCCTACTTTAGGTACATGACTTCTGACTCACAGGGAAATCCTTTTGAAATGTCACATTCCAAGGTTGACTAAATAACGGAACTTGCATGTGTCAACTATCAGTGCAACTATAATAGCCATTTCGGGAAACAAAGATTAATATGCAATTAATTTCAGGGCAGGATTCTGTGAAAGTATCACTCTCAACAGTGATTTATTGTGCTTTGATTTGTGAATTTGTTTTATTTCTCTGTATCGAGCATGGATTGATTATAAATCATGACACAATATGAATTCAGTTATTTAGTTGGCCTTGGAATGTGATGTTTCAATAAGATTTCCCCGTAAGTCAGAAGGCTTGTATCTACAGTAGGCTGTGGTCTAACCCTCCAGAGTCACCTCTTATGATATGCCAGAAAGGTTACGGTGATACTACTCTTATGTCATCTTTAAGGTTCCGGTAACACAGTAAATAATTTATCTTCAAATGGTCAGAGTTTGATCTTCAAACTGAGAACAGGCCATGCCCTCTTAACAAACATCTGAAAAGATTAGACCCACTACGTGAGCCAAACTGCAGATTCTGCCTCAACCACGAGGAGTCAGTCGAGCACCTCCTGACTTTATGCCCAGGGCAGGCAGATTTGCGGAACCTGCTTCTACCACCACACCCCAATATACACAACACACTATAAACATCACTACAACAATTGAGGAGGAAGTGTGCTTTTGTTCAGGAGGCATTGGGCTGTCAAGAGCTGCCAGCTCACAGCTAAAGGGATTATATCATCATCATCATCATCATCACCTTCAAATGGTTGATTTGTTGGAGCTCTTTTCTGTACCTCCATCCTGTTGTGGTAAAGGAGATTGTGTGTCTAAATAACCATAAAGATACCAACAGGATCTTTCAAGCTAGAGAGGTCAAAGGGTAGTGGGGTCAGACTAAGATGACGCCCCATGAGTAGGCTGAGGTTAGTCATTGCTTTGGTAGGCGGATATGACAGATTTGATGTACTGGGCAACAGGTCTAACAAAACAGCATAACATATTTAAATGTTGGTTGATGATGACATGCTGCAAAACCTATCTTTGTTCAAACCAATTGAGAAATAAACATGTACACCATTTTTGTTTTAAAACTGAATTGATCAATAAGTTGAATCTCAAAGACAAACAGCAACAAATATTACAAGTGATAAATATAGATATCTTGGCAAAATCACAGTTGATAAAGCTTACTGTTCTGTATCAGGTTTGACCATTTATCTTTTAGCTCCCAGCTGAGTCCTCATCCCCCTGACCTGCTCTGCCACCTGCCTCTCGGCCAGGCCAAGCCGAGAGACAACATATTCAAAGTCGTCCTCACTTTTATTTTCAATAGCTGCTTCTGCTGCCTCTCGAAACAGCCTAAGGTCATATTTAGATAGAGAGAAGAAATAATGAACAGATTATACACTTTAAACACTATATTTATACAAATTCTCTATTGTAAGTGTTAAATATAAACCTTGAATATGGCACAAAAATTAAAGATTATAACATGTGAAATGGTTTCGGAGTAACTACAAAGAACAGTGAGAAACAATAAAATCCAATAATAAGGGGAACAATGCTCACACAGATGGCACATAAGAGCAGAATATACCTCACCATGATGTCTAACAACATATGTGGATAGATGAGATGATAAGATGAAGAAATATCATACAAGGCAGGGAAAATGTCATATGGCTTAGCTTCATTCATTCTCAATCTCCCACTACCAAACACTGAAAGGGCTAAAGTAGCAGAATGTAATCCAGAGAACGGAATGCGTTGTGTCATAGTTTACAGCTTGACTGCGATATTTGCACCTTTTGGTCTAACACATCCGGCTTCAGCAAGCATTTTTTGAGTATCGGGTTAGCATTCCCTCATCGATCCCTTCTCCTTAGCCAGTCTGCCCTGCTGCAGCCTGTTATCCAGGATCACCGCATGGAGGTGTAGAAGGGTCTTGGCAACTTTGGTTCGCTGGCCCTGACACTAGCAGTCAGCTATGAGTCGCTGACCACTGCAGCTCATGTGCTGCTCAGCATCTTGATCCCGAAATGTCATATGACAACATGTGGACTAAATCTCTAGATCAGCCCAGCATAGCTCTAACTTGTTGTCCCCTTTCAACTCCTTACAAAGACTAGGTCCATCAAAGCAAGTAGGACAACTGCACCAAAGCACTTTATATGTACTTACATTGGTGCTTTCTATAGCAATTTGTTTGATATGATGGATGTTGCCGGACCAATGTACAACCCTCTTTGGTCACCTGTTACAATATGCATGGTTGGCAACAGTTTCCTTGGATCTAGATTGGTAAAGAAATCTAGTTTCTTTAACTAACTTTTGAATGTGATATTTACAATGTTGTAAAGTATAAAAGGTTTGAATATATTTTGGAGCTAAGAGTAATCAGGGTCAGGTGAAACATACTGATCAAGACCCCATCACACATCCTTGTTTGTGCTCCCGAAAACCAGCTGTGTCACAGCAGTCTAGCCAATGAGGTGAGGATCGCTACTGCAATGAGCTTACTGAGAAGCCTTGCATTGCACTACAGCCAAGAGGAGCAAGGTTCACCATCTCAAGTACACCTTGAGATGTAAGAAGAATCACTGTAACCAGCTATCCAAAAAATGTCAAGAGTTAACTCAGCATAAGTAGCTTTGAACAACAACAATGATATATTTCCCCAGGATTATAAGACCTTCTGGACAACGAGTACCTGGCAAGTATTTTTATGAATGAATTGCTAGGTAAATTAAAACTTAATGTCAAAAATCATATTCAGCGATTTACCAACAATCACCACTACTTGGACACCCAAACATCAGTTCATCATAACTAAACAATAACTGGCACACAGTTTATTCTACAAAATCTCTGTTATCAAGGTCAAATTTGGTGTTCATCCCCCATGGTAAAACTACAACTAAAATGCCTGATAAAAGTAGCTAACCCTCACCAGAAGAAAAGGAATGACAAATTATGTGTCTGTGTCAGAATTATGTGCCACACACTTAGCTGGTCAAAATATAACATGAGGAAAACCATATGTAGATGGATTGATGATATAACAGAAATCCTTTAACAACACAGGCTTACAACAGCCAATGCAACACACTCAGGAAACTTGAGTTCCTCGTGATGCTTCATGTGAGCAGCATAGCATCATCTATCCCGTACTCTAGATAGTCACAGGAGCACCACATCTCGAACTGGCCATTGCCATCATACTTTATGTATTGCGTGCGTTGCGGTTTCAATTAATGCCATGTCTATCCATTTGTGAATATCATCTGTCCACCGCATCTTAGAGCGACCACTCCTTCTCTTAACAGGAAATGCACCTCAGAGTATCACATTGGGCAAACCATGAGAACATGATATGACTGCATCAGCATAGCTTTTGTGATTTGACAATTGAAAGGAGGTCTGGATATGGTCCAATAAACTGTCAGACAATATTACGTGCACTGACATTTGTGACATGATATTCTAAGGATCTTTCTGAAACACCTTAGTCTCCATGGTCTGATTTTCCACTTGAATGCAGCATTTAACAGCAAATAGAAGAAGTAAAAGTTAAAATTAGATTTGTTTCATGTCTATGCATGTTAAATAATTAATTACTATAGTGTGTAATCCTGGCATTCAATCAGACATATCAAAAGTCTGATACCAGGTAGTCAAATGTTATTTAAACTAATTTCGGTCTTTTGCCTTGGAGTTTCATGCTAGACCAAGGATTTTACTCAGACCATTTCTTCATTTCATTGGTGAACTTGGATTCAATGCCTTTATTAGCAGCATCCATTGATGACGTATGTCAACAAGAAGGCCAAGGAGCACGTATTTTACCTTTAGTTGTATCTATACCCTAGAATCAAACACAAAATTGATTTGATTTCAAGATGGTATTTTCTACTGCTGAATATGTTTGCAACATGATAACCTGTATTGTAGATACTGTCTGCGTGTTGGCTTGTAATTAAAATTGCTAAATAATAACAGACTTACCCAACCTTGATTAAACATCTAACTTTTTGTTCAGGGGTAGCCCTGCTAAGGTACTTCATTGCTTCGATGCGGTTATGCTGTTTCAAGCAGCCATCTATGAATGTCTGAAAGTCAAAAACACCATATGTGCTTTCAAAATGTAGGATTACTACATATATAAAGCACATAGAGTTCTAAAATAAGTCTCAGTCATCTTGGACACAGAAATACTAAAAGAACATCTAAGCTGCTCATATATGCTACTTCATTTCTTGTCAGTCTAACAGGAGCATGCAACCACTATTCCAGTTGGCCTTATTGTACAAGACATACAGTAATTGGCATTGACTCAACAGTAGTGGATGCTGTAGTACATTGTTTTACATGAGATTGTCATTCCATGCACAATCCTTCTTTGTCATCTTCTACAACATGGACAGTGATGGTCCTATTCTTTTCTCTACAGTAAAATCCACATGGAGACTTACATAGTAGTATGCAAATAATATGTTGTCCAATCATTTTGATATCATTTCCCTAGTTATAGTTTCATTTCTCTCACTGTAACTTTTAAATTCTCTGGTCATATAGTTGCTCTACACTGACTCCTATTTTGGTCTATCTTCTTCAGCTCTGCCCATGACATTCTATTTGTCTTGGCTTTCTCTCCTACTGTTATCTGCAAGGTGTTCTTTGTGTCCCAATTCTTAACCTTTCCTGTGAGTTCCAGACAAGCACATGCTTGGCTATATTATTTGGCACATCTCCTAATAATGTTTCCTATAGATCTGCACTATTTCCTGCTGCATTGTTGTTGTCTTTTTACCATTTCTCTTTCTGCTGGATACAGACTGGATTATGAAGGAAACAACATCAACCAAAAAAAAATGAAATTCAATGGACTCTGACAAAACAATTTGATGATCTGAACTTTTACAATGATTTGGATCTTCTGTCCCATAAACAGAAATCAGATGCAAAATAGAATATGTATACCTGATGAGAGGTCACATAAATTAGGACTCAAAATATATAGAGAAAAAATATAGAATGTGAGAATAAATACAACTAATGAGAATCAGAATGTATTGGGAGACACACTCCTAAAAGACGTGCAAGCATTCATACATCTTGGTAGCAATATAGACAAAGTATGGGGTACAGATGAAGATATCAAATAAAAATGCAAAAGACAAGAGTAGCTTTCACTGCATTGGGGACCTATTGGAAATCAAAAGAAATTATTTCCAATACAAAAATAAAAATATTCAAATACAATGTAAAGTCCATTCTGTTGTATGGCTCTACTGGAACACAGAGAAGAACAAAGGCAACAAACAGAAAAGCTGCAGACTTTCCTAAATCAGAGTGGAGAGATCAGGATGGTATGATGGGATCACTAGTGTATGTACAACAGTTGGAAAGAGCATGACAAGTGCCAATGGAACACGAGAGTGTGTTGTCATTGGATAAGGCACGCATTGAGGAACTCAGTTGATAGCAGCCTTTGTTATGGAATCCCTAAGTCACGAAAAGTAGAGGCATACCAAAACACATATGGAGAAGAGAGCTCGAGACAAATATAAAGTAAACAGGGAAGAGGTGGACAGAGCTGGAACCAACTGCCCACAATGGGATGACTTAACATGTATTTGTTGAAGACTTGTGTTCCACAGGATGTTGAAAGGTTTTGATTGATTGGTTGATAATTTTTAACTATAAAAGATACAAACTTGTACAAATATTTGTGATCAACATATTGAATTCTTGAAATTGTGAACCAAACTGGTTACAGGATGTTACTGACCTAAATTTGGTAATGAAATGACCATGACAATTTTCCATAACTGTCAGAAATATAATTCCGCAAAGCTCATTTGTTTACTGATTGTTCTAATGGAGTCTAATGGTTGGAAAATGCTGTCCTTATAAACAATTTTAAAAAAAAAAGGATTTTAACATAATGAATAGTAATAAAACTCTTTATGACGAAAAACCAGCACAAAACAATGTACAGTTGAACACTAAAGGGAAAATAAAAACCAGCACAAAACAGTGTACAGTTGAACACTAAAGGGAATATAAAAACCAGTACAAATGACAGATAAGCCATACAAGTTGACATCTATGCCTCATAGTTGCATACCATGTTCCCAAGTAATAGGGTAGGACATTAGTACTGAGCAACCTAATCTAGAAGTGTTTTAGAACTGAATATAATTTGGTACATAAATAGGAAAAATGGTACGGTATATGACATTCAGACTGCAGACCTTCCCAGACAGATGTCTACTTCACATCATTTAGTATCTAGATACAATAATAGACATAGGCTTGTTACAAAGAACACAACAACTAGCCTGTTCAGGCAGAAAATGGGGAGAAATTATAGAGGAAACCCAACATTACAATCAGACGACTTGCATTTGATCACATAAAGGAAAAGAGTAATGAAAATGTGGAAAAGAACAACAGAAAAAGGTGACCAATGTTTCATGACCAGAGTTAAATATTATGGGGCTAAATAGAATTGTATGGAGAGTGACAACTGCAGCCCAATGTTTCAAAAGAAACAATGCTGTGCTTCAAGAGGTATGAAAAAAATAAGTCAGAAAAAGAAAGAATAAGTTAAGTAAGTCAAAACAATAATGAATGTTAAGTCAGTCAAAACAATAATGAATAAGTTAAGTCAGAACAAGAATGAATAAGTTATGTCTGAAAAAGAATGAATAAGCTAGGTCAAGTCACGACAAAAAGGAATAAGTTATGTCAAAAAAATAATGAATAAGTTAAGTCAGTCAAAACATTAATGAATAAGTTGAGTTAAGTCAGAACAATAAGGAATAAGGAAAGTTAGTCAAAAAGAATAAGTTAAATAAGTCAAGTCTTGAATGGATACTGATTAATAATTTCAAGTGTTGTCCATACCTCAATGCTTACTGGAGCCTTTTTTACTCTGGAAAATTTGTCAAGTTCTACCCAATCTTCTGCTTCAGCCAGTGCATTGATTCTCAGAATCCAGTACCTTCAAACAGTAGTGCGTATGTTAGAGGCAAACATTGTGGTAAATGTAGTGTGAATGGCATGTGTGATCTAAGTGCTGAAAAGCTTTATCAGTGATGTTAGTGATAATGATAGTGAAGTGATGAATGTGGCAGATATGAAGTAAGTGATAGTTGCAGCAATAAAAATTGCAATAGTAGTGATATGAGTAGCAGAAGTGGTGGTATATGGTACCAGGTGACAATATTTGGATAAAACGTTAAGGTAATGATAAGAGCCGACAGTGATTATAAGTGTTGTTGGTGATTATAAGTGTTGTTGGTGATCATAAGTGGTGATGGTAAAGATTAGAGTTGATAGTGATTATAAGTGTTGTTGGTGATCATAAGTGGTGATGGTAAAGATTAGAGTTGATAGTGATTATAAGTGGTGTTGGTAATGATAAGTGGTGATGGTAAAGATTAGAGTTGATAGTGATTATACGTGTTGTTGGTGATCATAAGTGGTAATGGTAAAGATTAGAGTTGATAGTGATTATAAGTGGTGTTAACTTAACTTAATGTCTTTATACTGGTTCAGAAGACTCTGCAGGGTCTGTATACAACCAGTATAATTTATATTACCTTGCTCTAAAAGCTATGCGCATTCAATCTATTCTTAAATGCATAAATTGTCCCTGCCTCCACTACTTCATGTGGCAATGCATTCAACGCATTCACCACAATCTGAGTAAAAAAATATTTACTAATTTCCAATCTAGACCTCTCTTTAGTTAATTTGTAGCTATGACCTCTTGTTCTTGTAGGTGGTTGTATTTTTAAAAAACTTGTCATAATCTAGTGTATTCGTTCCTTTGATTATCTTATAAACTTGTTTTGTCACCTCCAATTCTTCTCTTTTCTAGACACTGTAGGCCAGTTTTTCTGAGTCTTTCCTCGTAACTGTAATTCTGGAATCCCACTATCGGGCTTTGTCACTCTTTTTTGTATCCTTTCCAGTATGTTTATATCTTCTCTACAATAAGAACTCCACACCTGTACACAGTACAGTTGGTAATGATAGGTGGTGATGGTAAAGATTAGAGTAGAAAGTGATAAGTGGTTATAGTAATGATAAGTGGTATTGGTAGTGAGAAATGGCGAAGGTAAAGATTAGAGTTGATAGTGAAGACAAGTAGTTACAGTAATGATAAGTGGTTACAGTAATTATAAGTGGTATTGGTAGTGAGAAATGGTGATGGTAAAGATTAGAGTTGATAGTGAAGACAATTAGTTACAGTAATGATAAGTGGTTACAGTAATGATAAGTGGTATTGGTAGTGAGAAATGGTGATGGTAAAGATTAGAGTTGATAGTGAAGACAAGTAGTTACAGTAATGATAAGTAGTTACAGTAATGATAAGTGGTTACAGTAATGATAAGTGGTGATAGTTATGATAAATGGTTACAGTAATTATAAGTGGTGATAGTGATAATGTAACAGTTCCAGCTGGAGTATGAGCGTTGAGGGCAGGGGTGATTGGGCCGGCGACTCTGAAAACTAAGGTTACCTGAATGTGTGCCAAGGTCAATCACCGTCTGAACACTAAGTCGACAAAGGAAACAAGGGATTAGGGGGAAGAATGTGTCTAGTACAGGTGGGGTGTTTGGGGCTGCCCACTCTGGTGTTCCGTTTTAGCGTAGTGGGGGATTGGTAACAGTCAGAGGCCGCCACGGCCTGCTATGTCATTTAGAGTGACAGGAATTCAGTTATTCGTTCAATAACAACTAGTTGGGGGTAGAACCAAATTAGAATGAGGGATAAGTCAGACAACCAACAGAAGACCATTCGAAAGCCATGAAGTTGCTTGAGACTATAAAATACTCGGCAAAGATTAACTCGGCAGACTGGCCTGGAGAGAGAGACTAGCTAGCAGATTGTCCTGGAGAGAGATTGAAAGGCTGCTAGTAGCTAGCAGGCTGACTAGGAGAGTGAGAGTTGAGTGTGAGTTTGCAGGATGACTGAACCAGCATACACCTTCAAGTTTTGGCCAGTCGTGTGTGTTGGAACCCTGTGAACAGTAAGAGATCTGAATGTGTGTCGTACGTGCAGGACACCGGGTAAACGATGCGTGATCTGGTACATATGAACGCTAGAATACGGGATTGTCTGTGGTATTAAGCAGGACACTTCAGGAACGATGTGTGTTCTGAAGCATATGTATGCACAGATCGAATGAGTGCGTGACTACAAGTGAGTATGTGATTCCGACTATAAGTGACGTGATCTAATTTCACATGAATGCATAGATCACCTGAGTATACGTGAATCGATCGAATGTGGATGTACAGATCACCTGACTGAAGGGATCAGAGTGTGTGTGAATGCACAGAACAACAGAGTACATAATACGATTGTGAAAGCGAGTTTGTGAGAGTGTGTTGAGTGTGCAGATAAGGGGAGAGTAGCGGCGAGAATCTAAAGTTAGTTAGTTTGGAGGAGTTAACAAAAGATAGTGCTTAAAACCTCTGTTGTAGTAATTTTAAAATATTATGATTATTTAATTCAGATGTATTTTGTTCTTTTTGCTAATATTGTTTCTGCTGATTTTGTTATTAAATATGTCACATTTAGTTGGAGAGTGTTTACTGTGTTATTTACTGTGTGTAGTGTCGTGGTATGGATACATGTTGTAAAACTGTAGATAAGTAACTACTCAGCGAAACCCAGACTATGCCACAATGATAAGTGGTGATAGTGATGATAAGTGGTTACAGTAATGATAAGTGATGATAGTGATGATAAGTGATGATAGTGTTGATAAGTGGTTACAGAAATGATAAGTGGTGATAGTGATGATAAGTGGTGATAGTGATGATAAGTGGTGATAGTGATAATAAGTGGTTACAGTAATGATAAGTGGTGATAGTGATGATATTAATGCTAAGTGATAAGTGGTGATAGTATTGATAAACATGTGCTGACATTGATAAAACATGATGAAATAGTCAATGATGACAAAAGGTGATGATATTGACTAAATGTGATGATGATCATAAGGAAAGATATGATGAGAAGTGAAAGTTGTAAGCGAAGATTAGTCACAAAAATTAAAAGCAGTGAGAAGATAGTGCTGAATTGCAGGTCAAGTTCTAGAATGTTTATCATTCACCTTTTGTCTGGAACTTTGAACTCCTTACGCAATTTCTCTACCAGCTGGTGGTTGCCATCTATGATGAGAGTTCGCATCATCTTCTGAAGAGACATGTCAGCGTAAGAGTGCCCGGTGTCATCCTCGAGCCGTCTCTGATGCCTCAGAAGTTTCACTTGATCTTCTGATTGCTGTTAAAAACCAAAGTTGCATAATGTACGAGATGTTGGTAATTATGATGTTGTTATGAATTTGAAACATAATAAATTCTCTCTTTGAATAACAAATAGTACTGTTTTGTTATGTTAAGAATCTGTAATTGCACTCCAGGCAGATCCACAAGTGTTCATTCCATCTCAATAAATGGCAAAGAGTATAGATACTGATGATTGCTGTAATTCACTGGTTGTACATGTTTTTGTTCCATATTCTCAGGTGCCCCTCTTTGCTGGACCCATGTATATTTTCAAAACTTTGCAAATTGTTCATCAATTGCACCTCTTCATCTAAGAGGTGGCCGTTGATCAACTTCAAAATATCACCTTTATACAATGTCAATGTCTGCATACGGGTGTCCCTTAGGTCAGGATGTGACCTTTTTCACTCCAACAAACTCCAAGACTCCAAGATCACAAAGATTCAAGGTTTCTAAGTCCACTATCCACTCATGTCATTGCCAGTCCTTCTGTACTTTCCAAAGCAAAAATTAAAAAATCGAAGCCAATTATGGCAGTCAAATTACAAACAGTAGAAGAATAGAAGCTTCTTCTTGTCTCATTTTCTCTCATAATGAAGCAGAGGTCCACCAATGTAGCTGGTCCCTTACATGAAACCTGTGTCAAAGTTTTCTTAAAGTGGTGGCTCCTATAGAAATTTGCTTTACATGATGATGTTGCTAGCATCATACCCAATACCTTCTAGTCCGCTTTTATTACATGCAAGAAAAGCTGCAGTAGTTCTATTCTTTGCTCCCTGGAAACCCGGTAAAGAATAAAAGCTAGCCTATAAATAATCATTTTTTTTTAAATTAAAAAAGTTAGTTAAAAGTTAGACTGTCCATCGCAAGCAAGGATGGCGACATCATCAGATGGTTTTCTTTGTCTTGATGATGAAATGGATCTTAGGTGTAGAGACATATTACATAGAAGGAGCTTAGACATGTTTTAACATTTAACAGAGTTGGGATTAAGATAGAAAGAGCTTAGACAACCATTTTTCTTTCTCTTTCTTTGGATCTTCTTCTTCTTCTTCTTCATCGTACGCAGTCAGACAGTAACCATTATTTTTTCGAAAAAAGCGGCGGTCATCCTGAGGCTGTCGACACTGCCATAGAGCTTGTCTTGTGGTTCCACTGGTGATGGCCACATCTGCTCTCTCTGATCCTCGTATGTCGGACAGTTCTGCAGCAGATGCTCAGCGGTCATTTTCCCGGTACCACACGGGCATTCGTCGGTATCACCTATCTTCAATTTGTTGAATAGGTGGTACCTCAGTCTATTGTGGCCAGTGCGAAGTCTGAAGACAACGACCTGCTCTCTTCTGTTCAACTGGTAATAGGCATCGTTTTTGGTGTAGCCGGTATGTTCAGTTTCCCATTTGGTCATGTATCTGGCTTTAATAAGCCGTTTTGACTCTTCGTACGTCATACTAGTATCTGTTTGTGGTAGTCTTGCACCTTCTTTTGCCAGTCTGTCTGCCTCCTTGTTGCCTTGGATGTTGCAGTGTGATGGGACCCACTGTACCACTACCCTTTTTGGTGCGGACTGCTGGCTTAGTTGACAGAGTACTGCTCTTAAGTCATTAAGCTCAGTGTTTTTCTGGCTTTTTAGCGCTGTTACTACGGCCAGAGCATCTGTAAGCAGGACTGTATGGCTTTCATTTTCTTTATGTGTCACCATTTCTTCCACTGCCGCGCTCAGTGCCTCTGCCTCCGCTCTGAAATTGCTTGTGTACTTACCAGTAGCGAATGACAGTGTTATTTTTCTGCCATTTGGAAGGTTCAGGAATGCTCCTGCCCCTCCGTTCCGTGTAGTGTTTGTTACAGAACCATCGGTGTATGCATGGGTCCAGTCCATGCTTGGGTAGTTTTTCAATATAAAGCTTAGGGTAGTAGCTCTCCTTTCTTTTTCAGTCTGGCAGTTTTTGTTTCCAATACCTGGTATATTTTCTACCACCTCTGGAAATATATCCTGCCTCCAGGTAGGTTTTCGTCCAGTAGTGATGGGCTTTGGTGTTGTTAGTGCGTTTATGGGATCTTCATGCATCTTTGCTTTGGCTTTCTTTGGATCTAACAAAAGAGACTGAGTCAGTGCAGCTGAACTCAGTCCCGCTAGAATTTAAGTAGAACAAACCATGTACGTTTTTGTCTCAAAGTACGCGGGGAATCTTAGGTAAAATGATGTAAGTTACAGGTAACACCAGCCATGTGTCAAAGCACACGTGGACCGATAACGATAGAAGCCAGATAAAACTGTTAGATTTGCCACCGACAAACCACCTCGTCTCAAAACCGCGCGATCAGGATTGGAGAAAATGGAAGGCAGGCGGACTAAAAGCGCCGTTTGGAAATCACGCGATCTGGGGATGCAGATCCAATATAAGTCTGAGGGCAAACGCTTAACGGGACACTTCACTTCAGAGACAGAATTGAATAAGACACACTGAGACGGATTGTGAGATTTAAACACAGTTTTTGAGTTGAGAACCACAGATGAGAGAAGACATTCAGATGAGAGACACATCAGAACAAGATTGAGCTCGACATAGAGATTTGGAAGACAGTGAGATTGAGCTCGACAGAGGAAGGGACATTCAGTTAAGAGACACATCAGATGAGAGACATATGAGATTGAGACTGAGATCAAGATTTAGCTAAGATGAGATCCAGATGAGAACACCATATTAGAACAGATTCAGAGAAAAAGTGAGTGAGGAAGAACAGCCGAGGTAGGACCTCTTCCAGTATTAGAAGCTAGCAAGGTAACTATCCTCATATTATGTATTGGTTGCAATTACAATCGCCAGTAGGAGTCAGCAGTACATTTATCACATTGATCACATTGACGCAGTCCCAACGACCATGTCGACATTACTTTGATCTCGTAATTAGTCGTCAGTAGCAGATATAGTCAGTCGTACATTGATCACTTTAATCATCTTGACGAAGTCCCAACGACCATGTCGCGATTACCTTGATCTCGTAATTAGTCGTCAGTAGCAGATACAGTCAGTCGTACATTGATCACAATGACGCAGTCCCAACGACCATGTCGACATCACCTTGATCTCGTAATTACAGTCACCAGTAGCAGAAAGAGTCAATCGTACATTGATCACTTTGATCCTCTTGATACAGTCTCCATGACTATGTTGACATCACCTTGATCTTGTAATCACAGTTGTCAGTAGCAGCTAGAGGCAGTCTACCAGTGATCCCATTGATCATAGACACAGTCTATCCTGGTCATGTTGATACCACTTTAATCTACCGCCAACAAAGAGGAACAGGACTACGGACATCTACCTGGGTTTAGAACATACGAGCTTCACCATCAGCGGCAATCCGCAACAAAGTTTGATCCCAGCAGGCCAGATTAGGAGCGGAGAAAAAACCAGGCAATAACAGTATTAATAAGATTGGGGGGTAGGGCAGAAGTGTGTAAGGGATAGCACCTCACGGTGAGAGGCAGCCACATCCTTGATGGCCAGGATCCTATTTGGTTCCCCCACTTCTGTCTAGCTCACGTATGGCTCCTAGAGTCTGCCTGTGTACGGCAGCGCCACCCCCCGGGCAACGGCTTTGGCTGGCCGGCTAAACCACGTGGGTGAAATGACAAGAAGGGGAGTCCACCCCTGACAAGTACACACAGCTGCTGGTGGAAGAGGCGGAAGATCGACCTGTGCGACAACGACTCTGAAAGCGGGAGCTGGAAACGCCTGGTATCGGGCTAAGGGCGCACCAGAGACCATAGTTGGTAAGCGGCCAGAACAATGTCCAGAAAGCAATGGCAAACTACTGGATGTAAAATGCCAAGAAACCTATGACAGTCGAGAGAAATGAAACTCAAAGATCTGATGGTGAGGCCCTCAGACCAGGCACAGATCATCGACGCCAACTGGGGAAGAGGCCGATTTCAGAGTCAGTACAAGTAATAGAGATGACGGCCTAAAGCCTGACTGCATTACAGTGGACAACTCTGAAATGGGACTAAAAACAAAACTAAGAATAGGCACCTGGAATGTCAGGAGCCTATACCAGGGCAAGTTATTCATGATCGGAAGAGAAATGAAGAGAACCAAGATAGAGATTCTTGGAGTCTCTGAGCATAGATGGGCCGGTCAAGGGCACTGTACCAGCTCCTCAGGAGAAACATTTATATACTCTGGGACGGACAAGGGTGGAAAAAGCGGGGTCGGCTTTATTCTGTCAAAGAAGACAGCACCTTCACTACTCGGTTACAATCCAGTCAACGACCGCATAATTGTAATCAGACTAAAGAAAAAGACTAGAAATTTAACAATAATTCAAGTGTATGCACCAACATCAGCAGCAGACGATTGTGAAATGGATGATTTTTATAACACCTTGCAAGAAGCGATGGAAAAAGTTGAAAAAAGAGTCATCATTGGAGATTTCAATGCGAAAGTCAGAGAGGAAAGAGCCGAAGAGGAGAGAAGTGTTCGAGGACCTTTTGGTTTGGGACACAGAAATGAGCGAGGAGAAAGACTGGTTGAATTCTGCACGGAAAACAACCTCTCCATTGCCAACACCTTCTTCAAACAACATCCACGAAGACTGTACACGTGGACCTCCCCGGATGGCAACAGCAGAAACCAAATAGACTACATCCTAGTGCAACAAAGATGGAGATCAAATGTGCTGGCGACAAAAACACTGCCAGGAGCAGACTGCGATACGGACCACGAATTACTGTTTGCAGTTTTCCAAACAAGACTACGCAGGATCTACAAAGGTTGCCAGCCAATACGCTTCGATGTATCAGCAATACCTACTGAATATAACATCAAAGTAGAAAACAAATTTGAGGCGTTGCTTGCTATACAGGAAGAGATGACATCTGAGGAGTTGACATCGTACGCAAGGGAGATTTTGATCTCGACAGCAAAAGAAATCATTCCAAAGATATTGCACAAGACACAGAGCTATATAACAGACGAAACACAGAAACTCATTGCAGAAAGGCAACAATTAAAACAAATGGGAAGTAAGGGGACCAACACAGCATATAAAAACTGCGCAAGAAAAGTTAGAAGAGAAATAAGAAAAGATAAAAGAAGATACATAGTAGAAACATGTAAGGATATAGAAAACCTACAACAACAAGGCAAAGAAAGAGATGCATTCAAAGCAATAAGAACACTGACAAGGGAATTCCATCCGGTTCCACATGTCATAAATGACGAAGAGGATAACACACTAACAGAAACCAAAGACATACTGAATAGATGGAGAGAGTACTGCAGAACCATGTATGGAGACAGCACAAAGCGCTCAGTTACAATCCTACCAAAGGATGAGAAAGAACCTGAACCAACATTGGAAGAAGTACGCTCTGCAATTAAAAGCCTGAAAAAGGGAAAGTCCCCAGGATGCGATGATATCCCAGCAGAGCTAATACAAGCAGGAGGAGAGGCATGTGCTCGAGTCTACCACAAGCTGTGTAAACAGATATGGCACAGTGCAGAGTGGCCAGAAGCATGGAAGAAATCAATTTATATTCCCCTCTCCAAAAAAGGCAACCTGAAGCTGTGCACGAACTACCGAACTATCGCACTGATCAGCCATGCTAGCAAGATACTCCTGCGAATCCTATTAAGAAGGATAGAGAAAAGGTTTGAATCTGAAATTCACGTAGTCCAGGCAGGTTTTAGGAAAGACAGAGGGACCCGGGACCACATATTCAATTTAAGGAATATCTATGAAAAAGGTAGAGAGTTTAATGTAGACCTGTACACATGTTTCATTGATTACACTAAGGCCTTCGACACGGTAAAACATCAAAATCTGTGGAGAATCATGAAGGAAATGGGGTTTCCTTTGCATATAGTCCATCTCATTGAAACATTATACCAAGATCAACAAGCCGCTGTCCGAGTATCTGGGCAAACATCAGATTGGTTTGCAGTACAAAAGGGAGTCCGACAGGGATGTATACTCTCACCTTATCTGTACAACATATATGCGGAATGTATAATGAGAAATGTGCGAGAAGATGAGAACATTGAAAGTTTCGACCCATTTACGATTGGGGGGTACGAGATTCCAGAGTTACGATATGCAGATGACACAGTGATACTATCAAGAAGTGCGGAAGGGCTAGAGCAGCTACTTTCAGCCGTTAATGGACATAGTAAAGATCAAAATCTGTTCATAAACATAAACAAAACAAAGATAATGACCACCGATAAAACACAATGTCAGCATACATTTACAGTGGGTGGTGAGGAAATAGATCAGGTTACACATTTTGAATATCTGGGCTCCAGAATCGACAAAAATGGTGACTGCTCGAAAGAAATCAGAAGACTAGCTATGGCAATGCAGAGACTGAACAGCCTGAAGAAATTATGGCAGGGCACCAACAAAACGATAAAAGTAAAAGTCTTGAGAGCCTGTGTTTTTCCTGTGGCAGCTTATGGCTGTGAAGCATGGATGATTACCAAAACTTTTAGACAAAGAATCGAATCCTTCGAGTCAAAATGTTACAGAAAGATCCTCAGAATACCCTGGACAGAGAAAAGAACAAATGTAGACATTCGGCAAGAGTTGAGCATAGAGGAGAACTGGTTTATCAATTCCATTTTGGCTAGAAAATGCAAATACTTTGGTCACATCAAGAGACACAACGGTCTTGAGAGGATGGTGATGGAAGGTATGGTGCCAGGCAAAAGAGGAAGGGGTAGACCAAGAAGACGATGGCACCAAGATATCCAGGAGTGCCTGAGTATGACAGTGGCGGAAGCTGGAGTTTTGGCAAGGGAACGAGTTTCTTTCAGACAGACTGTGGTGAGAGCGACGTTCTACAAAGGACATGCTACATGAGAGAGATAAGATTAGGTTTAGTAAGCGTTTTAGTAAGCAAGAGAATTACATTTGTTAGAAGTGTATAGTTCATAGTAATAAAAAATCTGTTGTACTGTGTTTTTATTTAAATAGTGTTACTTGAATTTGTTTAGAGTGAGTGTAGAGTGAGATAGAATAGAGCAGACCCCTTTACCGTCTGCAACAGAGCTCCAGCAAATTGATCAGCTCTGTCACAGTAACTTGTGGTGTTGTATTTGGATTATAGTAAGGAAGAAACTTTGCTGGTCATCAACCTCACTTTCTCGCCCCAAGCTACCTTGAACCAGTGGCAAGATTATCAGTCGAGACGACTGGAGGTAACTCAGGATGCGGGCCCTTGTGTGATCTCACTGAGAAAAAAAACCTGTGTCAGCCAAACTGAACCTGGCTTGCTTCAAACCTGGTTAGTTGGAATTGTGAGTCGGACGCTTCATATCTAGACCATGCTTTGTATATTATTTTCATGTGGTAAAGAAGTAAAAGCACTTGTTTCTCAGACATAACTGACCAAGTGCATATCTATTCAAGACGTGTTAGTCTCCAGTCTACTGAGCCAAGATAACAGATTCTATTAGTATTAGGGAGAGAAAGCAAGCAAGTATGGACAATGGTAATCCCACCTCACTAAAGCTGAGAACTGCTACAAAGAAGTCTACAAAACTTCATGCTTGATGGCAGTATCATGTATAAGACTATCTTTACCTTTGGTCCCCCATACCTTCCCAGAGCTAGGAACTCATACAAGGTCATACAGGCCCCTAATGGGGTTTGATTTATAATATAAGACTCACAATGTCTCTCAACCTTTCATGCTCAGGCCATCCTCACTTACAAGTGGTGGGCCCTACTCTTCCTAGCAATCCAGCTGAAGGTTGGGGGCTTTAAACCCAAGCGGGAAGTGTGATCAGACAGTACGATCAAGTAAACTATTTTTTCCCCAGCCAGTTGAGGGCAGGGATAAGTCTACTCTCCCAATGAAGAGGTGCTAAAGATAGTGATACAGGGTCAAGAAAGTGCACCAGAAACCACTGCATCACACAATTCTTGTTCTGTATGGATGAGTGAGTAGCACGTGGCCGAGTGGTTTCGAGGCCTGCCTGCCGATAAGGAGGGCAGCAGTTCGAATCCTGGTATGGCATATGTTTTTTTTCTGTTGGGGGTGAAATAAGTAAACATAGCCAGCACATGACGTGGTGACAGCAGTGGCAAAGCTGCCTGTAGTTCTCAGCCTAAAAAACCCCTTGACTACCCCAGCAATGGGAAAAAGTCGTATTGACAGTTTTTATTTTTTTAATATGGATGAGTACACTGTGATCTCCAATGGCAAGATCTTACAAGGGACTAGGTTTAATTCTTTGAGCACAGGGAGCCAAGATAGCGCAGTGGTTAGTGCACTGGCTTCCTAGCTGAGCGTTAAATGTTCGGCCCTCAGTTGGTGCTGCATTTTTTTAAATCGCAAAACAGCTCCTAGGGCTGACCTAGCCTAAAAAATGGGGATACCAAAATAATCTGGGAAAGTAAAGGCTGACCAAATCACCCTGAGTGTGCCGCTGGTAACGAAAAATATGGGTCTAGTATCATATTCTCAATATGTCACACTGTAGTGTTAACGGGATCTTTACTTTTACATGGATGAGTTAGCTGTGATCTCCAATGGCAACATCTGTCAAGTGACTAGGCTTAATATTTTTAAATCAGGAAAAGTTTACTGTTTTTAAAATTATTCCAAATCCTTCCAACATTCCACATATATTTCCTATTTGAAGTTTTTCTACAAGTGCATATAATTCCTGCTAGGTTTCTCTACATATAGTTCCTATTGGAATTGTTTCTAAATACAGTTCTTATATAAATATTTTCTGCATATAGTTCCTATTGAAAATGATTGTACATATAGTTCTTATAGGAATTTGTTACCTCAATATAGTTCCTATTGGAAATGTTTCTACATACAGTTTCTACTGGAATTATTTCTACACATAGGACCCCAGAGAACTGAAAAAATTACACATGTTAAAATAATTATTTTAAAACACTCTTACACACAATGAAAAACATGGCTTTGAAAACAAGTACATATTGTTATCACAGATAATTCTTTAGATGAAAAGCACTATTGAATATGTGTTTACTATCATATACAGTTCAGTTCAGCTTGACAGATTGTATCATCAAGGCAAAAGGACATTAGAGATCCATTGAAACTGATATTTGATGTGAAGATAGCACATGAATTGAACCGAACTATAATTCAGAAGAAAAACTAAACTTACTTTGGCAGCAAAATCATTTTTGCATCTGTGAAAGCAGTTTACAGCATCTTCTAAAAGCTTGGCTCTCTCTTCAAAATGCTGTTTTAAAAATAAAATGAATATGATATGAATGCTACAGCACTCTAAAAGATCCTAAATAATAAGACAGGGGCATGCTTAACTAATGCTTGGTAACCAATGACAATTTTACAAGATGACAACAAAACTGCACATGATACAATGTGTGTCTGTAAATTCCATTTTTTTAAACCTGGTTTGGGGAGGCAGTGACATTGAACAAATAATGAACATGAATTAGACTTGCCAAATCAAAATATTTATAATTATAAAACTTATACGTTTCTTGACATAGCTATTAACAGTAGATTGTAACAAAGTGATTACAAATTTGTCCTCATTTTTTTACAGCAAATCAAATCATGGAACTATTTTAAATAATTGTAACAAAGAGATTATTGAAAAAAGGCAAAATTGCGCAAAAAGGCAAAAATTGCGCAAAAAAGCAAAATTTAATTGATTTGATTATTTTATTAGACTGAAGTTGGTCAAAAATTAAAAAATTGTTGACACGCCTGTAATATGTAAAGTGTATTATTTAGGGAAAAACAGTAAACGCAACAATGTATAAGTAAATAGTAAAATTGAACATAATAACTCACATCGAGAGTGTAACTACGAATGACCTTGCAGTGTCCCTCTTCTAGCGAGTTGTCCTCCTGATAATACAAGTCCTCAACCAGCTTTATGTTCTGTTGTCTGCAGTACTGGAAGAAAAGCAACAAACAAGACATTTGTTGTGTAATTACAATAACATACAACATAATTACGTTCATCTGGCAAAGATGGCGCCGAAACTGGCTGCGAGTCTACATTTCTCTACTGTTTTGGATCATTATGGATGCCGTCAAAACACGGATTTGCCTGGAATTCACACTAGTCGACGACTTACACTTGTGTTCACGGATACGTGGAGTTGTTTTCCGTCTGGACTTGTTATTTCGTTCTTTTTTTGTGATTTCTTCCATCCGTTTATCCTGGTCTGGACGCCGGCTGAATGGCACTACGCTTAAACTAGTTATACCTGTGTCGTATCTCACGGGTTAGTTCTGCCGGTTCACCTTCACGAATAAGACGTGTAGGAATTTTAGATGCTACTATGATGAACTGAATACAGCTGGGGAGAGATGCCAGACTCACTCACACGCTGAGTGTTGTCCATACGACCTCTTGTGGTTATCGAAAAGGCACGACAAACTGTGTTAGATGCCTTCCCACCTTTCTACCCTGCGGGTTACATGTTTACGGAAAGGCTTCGGTGGTAACCCTGAGGCGAAATCTGCATCCTATGCTATCTCCAGTCGTCTCGATGAATGTCTTGCCACTGGCAAAAGGTAGCTTAGGCTCTGTGAGTGAGGTTGACAAAAGGCGCAGTTTCTTCCTCACTTTAATCCAAATCTCAGCGCAAGTCACCCATTTCAGCGGACACAGCAAGAGATACGACTGTCCACACGGCTGAACAAAGAGAGTGGTCTTCATCACTTGTGATGGACAAACTATCAAAAAAGAAAAACTATCAATTACGTTCAGTTATATCAAGCAGATGTTTGTATTGATCCACGGACCCATTGCTAGGAAAGAAAGAATAGGGTCATTGCATCTTATTATACTTATTGCAAAATATGACTAAAGAGGTTTGTGGATGAGGTTAGCAAGATCATCATTTAGAACAAAGTGCCACAAATACCACTAGTACTTGAGCACAAAAATACTTTGGTACAGGCTTCCTGTTAGGAGGAAAACTACAGTGGATGGTCAACACATGTCCTAATATTACTTTTTGCTAGTAAAGCTTCTGTAGCACATTCTAGTCAAATAACACAGCTAATACTTTTAAAATAAATTTCTTAGTTGAAACATTCAGTTGTATTATAAGCTGAACTTGTCAAAGTGGATTTCAAGAGGGATCTGTGTGCAACAAAGATGAGAAAAGGGCCACTGCAACACTGAGAGCATGTGGAAACTAACAATACGCTCAACCTTTTCATAAGATATATAAATGTCATTTGTTCACAATTGTCTCTATTCTCCTGGCACTTTCTCTAGCAATTTTGTTGAATGTCACACTGTGTTGTATCTCTCCTCTTCTCAATATATGAACCCATAAAGGAGCATTGATGTAAAGCTAGGCTCTGGTTTGGTAATGGAAAAAGATTAGAAAATTAGACCCACCTGAATGTACAGTGAACAGGCTATGGGCATGGTTCTGATCATCATAAAGAAATCTCCTACACTGGATTTTTTATCCCTCAGATATAACAAGACGGTGTACACTGAAATCAAATATATGTGATAATACAGACATTGCTATATGTTGATGCTAATACAGACATGAATATATAAAACACACAAACACGTGATCATTTATAGTGTATCTGTTCTGTTCTGTTTTGAAGAATCAATTTCACTGCACTCCGGGAATACCCATAGTCTCTCTCAGTAAATAGCAAAGCATGTGGATGCTGATGGCTTATGGAATTCATTGGTTGTACATGCTTCTGCTCCATCCTCTCTTGCGTCCCTCATTTGATTTTAAAGCTCTGCAATCTCTGAATTGCTGATTATTCTATTGGGGTGTCATCATCTAACAGGCAGTCATTGATAGACCTCAAAATGTCTCGTCTGTCCATATCTATAATAAAAATAATTATTGCCCATCGCAAGCGATGATGGCCACAACATCAGATGGTTTTATCTTAACAATGTGATGTGCACTGTATTGAGATTATAGTGAGGAAGTGAATGAGCTGGTCATCAAACTCACTCTCTTGTCCCAATTACCATGGATCAGTGGCAAGACTATTGGTCAAGACAACTGTGGTTAACTCAGAATCCAGGCACTCTGGTCTTACCTCCCTTACCATATATATCCCAACTTTCCCACGCGCCCTCATGGTGAGGCCCTTCCATTGCACTTTGGTTGGGCCAGCTTCTGAGGGCACACAAACCTAGCATAGGTACATACAGACGCACAAATTCATCCAAGCACTGGTTTATGTGTCCTGATATCGCCCAAAGGACTAAGGTCTGGGGTGGAATGGGCACACCTCCGCCAGTAGAAACTAGTGAGGCAAGCGCTTAAGAAACAAACAAACAAGCGCATGTGAAACTAGGATGTTAGCTCTTTTGTTGCCCTAACCCCAGCGTGACCAGGACAGTAAATCCACACCAGTCCCTGATGTCTCTAAAGCTGCCACTCACTCATGCCTTAACCAACCCTTCTGTACCTTCCAAAGTGAGGATTGGGAGTCTGACATGATGATTGCTCATTTTAAAGAGGTCTCAGATAGCCATTTCAATGCACCATTCACTGATGTCCATTCTTATACTAAAAGTTTATGTTCTGTATGGCCCACTCTGCACAGCAACAAATTTGACCCCTGACTCTAATGTATCTAAACCATATGTGGAAAGGTTGCAGTACAACTAGAGTCAAAATAGTCAATTTAAACTGAGTATGTTTAAAGGTTCTAGATAAGAAAGTAACAGACAGAAATGAGATGTTTGTGAAAAGTGGTGAGGGTCATACAAAGAGACAGTAAGTAATGAACAAACCCAACAGAAGGAGAGTGGCAACAATGTCATGTATGATAAATGTGACAGGCAGAAAATTAAATGGTTTCAATGTGTGACAAGAATGTCTCCAAACCTTTTGAGATTCGAACACCTGACAGCAGGGCTTCAGAGCAGGAATAAGACCAAGAAAAAGATGGATCGACTGGGTTAAAGATGCATGGGTTTAAAACAACAACAGCCGCACAGATGGTACATGAAAGAAAATTGCGCTTGTCATTGATAATACATATAGCATAAGTGGGGTTATCATCATTGTTAATACACACAGCATAAGTGGGGTTATCATCATTGTTAATACACACAGCATAAGTAGGCAGATGAGATGAGAACCAAACATAGATCACTGTTTAAACCACTAGTCTTTATCAAGGACTGGATGGACGACAACAGAAGAACTCAGTTAACTAATCTCAACAAAATCAATATTGGAGTCATCCTCTAGTCAAAGTACCAGGTTTTCAGTAGTCTGGTGTAATATTTTCAACATCTCTGGTCTACTGTAATAATTGTCAATATCTCCGGTCAACTGTAATAATTTTCATTAGTTTGGTCTACAGGTTTTCATTGGTCTCGTGTACATGTTTTCTTGATCTGGTGACAGGTTTTCTTGGTCTGGTGACAGGCATGAAGTTAATATATTTTGTGTGCTAAAAATCTGCCAGACATAATATCTAGGCTAATAAACACTCACCAAGGTCAGTATCCCCGCTGTCTATTGCTTTGGTCAAGGCTGCCTGGTCCTGTCCCATTTTCAACAATAACGGAACTTGTTCTGAAGCTCGCACTTCATAGTCCAGCAACTTCAGGCATGCAAAAATAGGAACATAAAATTAAAATGAAGTAACACCATCTTTTTCTCTCCTCATAATAGAAGTTTGTTGGGGAATCACAGAACGATGTTATGAATTGTCTGTGTACATCTCTAACTCTTGTTTATATCTCTCTCAAGGTTTTTCTCACCCATATCTGAATTGTATCTGTCCTATGAATCTTAGGTCATCCTCTCTTTCTTGTTTCTAGGGGTCTTCCCTTGAGTATAATATTCATCAGTCCACTTAATGTTGACACATCACAGCACCAATGGAATATGCATATGTTTATAACAGTAGATCTGTATATGGCCTGGCATATTAACGGATTGTCTTCTTCTATATTCACCCTCAGATCGAGGTCCCGACTTCGCTTACAAAGGACACCATTGTTTGTAAGGCTGTTTTATCTCCATTCAGCTTTTGTCTCATATCTGTCTCGCAAGGCCAGTCTAGTTATCTTTTTTCCTGCGTGAACATGCAGCTTTGTAGGATGTGTTCCACGGTCATGGTATGCTTCCCACATGGACACTTGTCATCTGTCCCAATCCTCAATTTAACTAGAGAAGAGCAAGTCATCATCTTCAGACTGAGAACTGAGCATAACAGACTCCAGGGTAATCTTTACAACAAAAGTAGCTGTCTTCTTTTCAGAAGTCTGGGTGTTGATCAGCCCATTTTCCCCTGAAGTTGACTTTAATTATGGTCTTGGCCACATTATATGTAATGCTCAGGTCTGTTTGAGGGGATACTTCTTCACACTTTGGTAGTCTCTCTGGAGCTTCATTGCCTTTGATATTACAGTGGGATGTAATTCACCATATGACTAATCTTGGGTGTTCTCCTGAGAGCTGTGTCAGGGAAAACATACATTGCTCGAGATTTTCATCTTTGTGTTGTTTTAGCGCTGCTAATTATGATGCAGCATCAGTCAGGAATACTATGTTTTCTTTGGATATCTTTATCTTGGATTACAAGCTCAGCTGTGACCTTCAGTGCCTCTGCTTCTGCATGGAAGTTATTGGAATATGTTCCCGTTGTTAATACTCAAGTTTTTTCTTCTCTATTCCTTAGTCTGTAATAGACCACTCCACCTTCATTGGGTGTGGCTTTGTTAGATGAACCATCTGTACATATGTGTATCCATGTTTCTGGTGGGTAAACTCTCTATATGGGTAGATCCAATATGGTACATAATTACAGAATTGGCGAGAACAATATTAGAATGATAGATAAAGAAAGGGACCTAGGGGTAATTTTTTTTTTTTTGCGTTCGCCTTATTTATCTATTCCCCAAGGCGGTGTGCGTTGCACTGTGGTTTTTATTTTGCACCTGTCGGCCCAGTGCATCCAACTTCAGCATGCATTTTATGTAAGGGTCTGCTTCCTCCTGCATTTTCTAAGGGTTTGCTTCCCCGGGGTAACGGCCGGTGCTGTGATGGGGATCGAACCCAGCACCTTTGGTTGTGAGCCGTGTCACTTAACCACTAGCCCACGCCATCCCCTGGACCTAGGGGTTATAATAGAGCATACATGAAAAATGAATGGGGAATACCAGATAGCAGTGAATAAGGCAAATGTAATGTTAGGTATGATAAAAAGAAATATTCAACATAAGAGTAATGAGGGGATTGTCAAACTGTATAAAGCATTAGTTAGACCTAGATTAGAGTACTGTGTACAGGTGAGGAGTACTTATCATAGAGGAGATATAAACATGCTGGAAAGGATACAATGAAGAGAGAGCGTTAAAACTGATAGTGGGATTAAAGAATTACAGTTACGAGGAAAGACTCAGAAAAACCGGCCTACAGTGTCTAGAAAATAGAAGAAATCGAGGTGACAATGCAGGTTTATAAGATAATCACAGGAAAGGTAAAATTAGACTTCAACAAGTTTTTCAAAATACAACCACCAACGAGAACAGGAGGGCACAGATACAAATTAATTAAAGAAAGGTCCAGATTGGATATTAGGAAATATTTGTTTAGTCAGAGAGTGGTGAATGCTTGGAATGCATTACCCCATGAGGTGGTGGAGGCAGAGACAATTAATACATTTAAGAATAGATTGGATGTGTATAGCTTTTAAAGCAGGGTAATGCAAATGTGACTGGTCGTCTACAGACTCTGATGAGTCTTCTCAGTTCAGTTCAGTTCATCCCGTAACCCATCAGGTCGTTGCGGCACACATGAAGACATGAAAATCCCACGCCAGCTCTCTCTGTCTGTCGCCGCCTGACGTATCTCACCGTGACGAAGGCCTGACCACTCAGCGATGTTGTCCACCCATCTCTTCCTTTGACGTCCTCGCCCTCTCTGTCCCGGTACGGATCCAAAGAGTATCGAGTTGGGAATTCTGTATGACCTCGCGACGTGCCCGCACCAGGCCATCTTTCGTCTTTTGATAGTTGTGAACAGATCTTCAAAAGGACCAATAGCATCTTCAACTCACTGACGGATGTCTACGTTCGTGACACGATCCTTATATGTAACATTTAGGAGTTTTCTATAGCACCGCATTTCCATTGCACGTATTCTGCCCTGGATATCTGCTGTAATGGTCCAGGTCTCGCAGGCATACAGAAATATTGACAGCACCAAAGAGCGCAGTAGTCTGACTTTTATGCCAAGAGCGAGGCGCTTGTCTCGCCAAATAGGTTGCAGCCTAGTCAGCGCTGCTGTTGTTTGTGCTATTTTGGCAATTACCTCTGGCTTCGAACCCTCTTCGCTGATCAACGATCCAAGATATTTGAAACGTTTCACCACCTCAAGTACCTGCCCATTTGTCTCTATGACAGATTGAAACCTTGCAACGTTATTGGTCATGAGTTTTGTTTTATCAGCATTTATTTCCATACCAGTCTTCTAAACCAGTATAAAAACGTTAAGTTATAAAAACATTAAGTTGAGTTAAGATATTCTTCTGTGATAAATTTCCTTTCTAAATCTGTCTGTTTCCTTTTTCCTTCTATGGTTTCTACCATCTCAGGGGACTTAGCTTTTTTCCATGGTGGAATTCAGAATGTTTGTTTTAGATCGCTAGCCACTGCCTGGCATGATTTGGTCTGATGAATTGAATTTTGAAATGTTAATATTTGAGATATGATCCTATTATTTATATTAATGTGATAATCTGTCTGAAGCATCTTCTCTCCATGCATTCATTTTTCATTAAAATCCATTATTTATTGTCCATGTTTCACATGCAGAAAGGTATATAGAGAGAATCAATGTTTTCGTTAACTTGAACTCAGTATTTATTGATACATTCTTATCTTTTCATACTGGCCTCAGTGTTGTGAAAATTGTTGACGCTTGTGCAGCTATTAGTTCTGCTATTGCTCAACCTCTTCAATTATAGATCACATATATTTAAATTGCGTTATTGTTTCCAAATGTTGTCCAATTACATTGATGTTTTCTTTGATTCCTTCCTTGCTATTTGTCATTAGCTAGGCCTTTGTTGTGTTGATATCATTACCATATTTTCTAGAACTGGTATCAACTCTGGTTGCTAGTGCAACATAGCCATACAATAAAAATTTAAAAACAAACACTAAAAAGGAACATGTGGTCTCTATTGAAGCTAGCCTGTTGCAGGAAATATGAACCAAACCATTTCATGTACCATTTTTTAAAGTTTTTTTAAAAGACACACTTTATGCTTGGTAGAGTTCTTAGTTCTTATTCGACCTGTACTTCTACAGGGGCAGATGGCCCTGTGCAGGTCCCAGCTCTGGGCTGAGGTGGATACAGCCGGGAGAAGGATTTCCAGCTTAGCGGGCTAGGTGTGAGCAGCTTAATACTCTGCTGTGTTAGGTGGTTAACCGATGTGCGAATTCATCTTAATAGACTTAAACACTAGAGCAAAGTAGACCCGCAGCCTGTTAGGCACCATCTATGATGCTCTAAACAAACCAGCTAACCATGACTGGTGTTATGCCATGTCACACAGTCGCCTCTTACAACATGCTCTCTGTGAGGCAGTAGTGCTATTCTTGTCCTTGTCATACACAAAGACCTCCGCAAACCACTTCGTAGTGCTTTGTCTTATATATAACACAAGCCCTTTTAGTTCCAAATCCTTTATTTATGTTGTTAATTTGTAGCACAGATGTCCTCACAACTTGGAAACTATCAGACTAATGCTACTTGAATATTTATTTTGACATATATGTTTCAAAGGATAATTTAAGCTCATCAGGGTCAACTTATTATGAGCAAATCGAAAAAAAGCAAATTGTATTTAGTGTCTTACAGAAAATATAAAAGTATATATGATTTATATGGAAACTAATTTACAAGTACTACATAGCAATTATAAACAAACAAAAGACCACCAAAAACCACACACACATACATGCACACAAACATATATATTATATAATGTTTTCAGACCACATAGCTATGAACCTATGTACAAAATATTGGTGTAAGTCATAAACGAACTGACTGCGTATATGACTCATTCCTTCTGGTTCTGGTTTATGGAGTCTCTCTTCAACGATTCTTATTTTGACTGTCTATTTTGGGTTTTCCCCATGAGACTTCAGTGTGCTGGGTTTCATTTTCCACTGTTTTTCACCAAGTGTACTAAGGCCTACTGACTGTTCTCTTTCCTAGTGGATTCCAGTTCAATGGATATCTGATTACATTGCTGAATTCTCAATAAGAATATATCTATATTCCAATTATTTTCCCTCAATTTCCATCTATATTTATTGTTGAGTTTTGTTGTCACAGATCTGCTTATTTTATGACACGTGTTCAAACGAAACTGGACCAAATTGCAACAAGTGAACATACGTATGATGCACATGATGGCGTCACTTCTGGTGTAAACAGCACATACCAATCGTCAAGTTTGCAAAATGTCATTATCCTCCGACTCATAGTTTCCACAGCAGACCGTTGAAAACATGGCGAGAGTGATACGGAATCTGTCCTGTGTTGATCAGCGAGCGGTGATGTGTTTTCTAACAGCTGAAGGATGTCGACCAGTTGATATTTATCGCAGAATGCAGACAGTAGTGTATAGTGACAAAAGTGTGTCAAAGACAACAGTGAAGAACTGGACAACAATGTTTAAAGACGGACGTGAGTTAACGAAAGATCTTCCGAGACCAGGTCAGGCGCATATTGTTGCGTCAGAAGATGCCATTGCCAAAAAAATAGATCCAGCAATTCGGGTGGACCATTGACGGAGCTTACGTTTGCTAGCAGAAGAATTCGCCGAGTCGCTAGAGACAGTTCAAATGGTGGTTAGCAAGAAACTGAAGCATCGGAAGGTGTGTTCACAATGGGTATCTCGGTTGCTGATCAACCACCATGAGGAAGAATGCATGGGATGGAGTTTGAACCACTTGCTGCGATACGAAGAGAAGGGTGATTCGTTTCTTTTGGGCATAGTGGCAGGTGATGAATCGTGGTGCCACCACTTTGAGCCAAGCAGCAAAACTGCTAGCACACAATGAAAACATTCCAGATCACCGAAACCAAAATAAATTCAAGTCACACATTTCCGCTGATAAGGTTATATTGACAGCGTTTTTTTTACCATGAGGGACTTACCAATCAGGGGTTGGTAGACTTTAAAAAGCCTTGCGTGAACATCAATGCCATCCCCTACAATGACACACTAGACAAGCTGTATGCGGCAATCAAGAATAAATGACCCGTCATGCTGTCACGTGGTGTGATTCTGTTTCACGACAATGAGTGAAAATTGTTCAGAAAGTGTTAGCACAGAAAAGATCAGCCCCACCCATTCTATAGTCCTGATATGTCCCCTTGTGAATCCCATTTGTTTGAAACCTTACAAAAATTTATGAAGGGACAAAGATTCGACTCCGATACAGACGTCATGACCTCGGTGATCAAGTGGTTCAAAGAGCAACCAAAGTCATTTTATTTAGGGTGGCATCCGCCGTCTACCCAAGCAGTGGGATGCGTGTCTGAATGCCTATGGCAACTTTTTCTAACTAACCCCGTGGCATGTTTGCTTCATAAAAATTGCTATATTTAATTCTGTCACACCAGATAATGTAACTTTCATATGTTTGTAGTAAAGACACTGGATCCGGTTTCATGTGAACACGCCTCATACATCTGTCCTTCATCTAATATAAAGTATGTGATGTGGACATCTGCTGGTTAGGGTCAGCAGCCTTGATTGATACTTTTAGTTACACTATGCTTACAAACCATAGAGGAGAACTAATTTTATATTAGAGTTGATCAGTCCAACCATATATCTTGAGTAACATTCCATGCCCATATTGGACTGATAAGCCACACGAGGTCCGGCAAACACAGGGCAGAAACATGACAGCCAATGCAGAAACAGAACAAAACAGAATATATATAACAAGGGTGATGAGTGATGTTGGTGGTCATCATCGACAATGATGGACAGTTATCATATAGACAGTTGAAAGTAAATCTGACTTTGTTAACTATGACACTAACGTCTTGGTTTTTTTCAACCAACTTTGTCAATGTCTTCTTCTTCCTTATTCACTCTTAAAATCACAATTATTTCCCTCATAAAATTTGCGTTGTGTATTTCAGACTTCTTGTCAACAGTCGACATACAGACACTCAGAGAGAGAGAGAGAGAGAGAGAGAGAGAGAGAGAGAGAGAGAGAGAGAGAGAGAGAGAGAGAGAGAGAGAGAGAAAGTGAGAAAGATAGAGATAGAGTAATATATGAATGCGCTGTACCCTGACAGCCAGCTGTTTGCGACCCTGCTCCAATGCCTGACTAGCTATCTCAGAGAAAGACACTCCTGGCACATCCATCAGCTTCTGTGATATGGCCCTGGCTAACTTCTCCTCATCTTCATGTTTCTGTTGGACCTGCATACAGAAATATCTTCATGCCATAAGCTGAAAGTGGGAACAAAATGCAGTTTTGCTTGTCATAATTTGTGGCTTTTTGGCAAATCTCATGGAGCATACTACTGTATTTTCCAACCTGGGGTCAGCAGAGCTCTTGGGCCTGAGATCAGCAAAACAAATCTAGATCTTCTATTTAGGTATTTGTGTGTTTGATGTATTTGTTAAATAGGTTGGCAATCAGTGACGTGGTTAGAGATTAAATACAATATGCATCATTCTTGAATCTAGAAATTTGTTTAATATAAGAATACAAACAAAATGTAGTTCTAAAGTAGTTATTGCCATTGGGCAATGAGAGTTAGGCACTCCATTTTATGATATCTCAGCTTTGTGAGGTGGGAAAGTTCTATTCCTCACTGTCTTCATCTCTTGAACTTTAACATTTAGGTACCAATTACCATTGGATGGGTTGCATGGCTAACTAATAGTTGTCCATCACAAGTGATGAAGACCACTCTCTTTGTTCAGCCGTGTGGACAGTCGTATCTCTTGCTGTGTCCGCTGAAATGGGTGACTTGCGCTGTGATTTGGATTAAAGTGAGGAAGACACTGCGACTTTTGTCAACCTCACTCACAGAGCCTAAGCTACCTTTTGCCAGTGGTAAGACATTCATCGAGACGACTGGAGATAGCATAGGATGCAGATTTTGCCTCAGGGTTACCACCGAAGCCTTTCCATAAACATGTAACCCGCAGGGTAGAAAGGTGGGATGGCATCTAACGCAGTTTGTCGTGCCTTTTCGATAACCACAAGAGGTCGTATGGACAACACTCAGCGTGTGAGTGACTCTGGCATCTCTCCCCAGCTGTATTCAGCTCATCATAGTAGCATCTAAAATTCCCACACGCCAAATTCGTGAAGGTGATCCGGCAGAACTAACCCGTGAAATACGTCACAGGTATAAGCGTAGTGCCATTCAGTCGGCGTCCAGACCAGGATAAACGGATGGAAGAAATCACAAAAAAAGAACGAAATAACAAGTCCCGACGGAAAACAACACCACGTTTCCGTGAACACAAGTGTAAGTCGTCGACTAGTGTGAATTCCCGGCAAATCCGTGGTCTGGCGGCATCCATAATGATCCAAAACAGTAGAGAAATGTAGACTCGCAGCCAGTTATGGCGCCATCATTGCCAGATTTGCATGGCAAGGCACTAGCAAATGTACCCTGTCATAAATATACCCTTTCTTTATTCACTCCAATAGGAGCGTGATGAGCACACAGCTGCAGTCGATCTCATTGTTATGTAGAGCATGTGTGTGTGTGGGGGGGTGGGGTGGGGGAGCTTCAGCTGCAGTTGATATCATTGTCATGTTGTATAATTTCTTATATATGGACCACAGCTGTAATTGATCTCATTGTTATTCTGTATATATATGGGAGGTGGGTGGGGGGGGTGCTCAACACATATGCAGATGATATCACTGTCGGTTATATATATTGAACCACAGCTATAATTCCTCTCATTGTTGTGTCGTATATATGGGGTCACGGCTGCAGTTGATTTTATTATGTTGTATATAGGGGGTCACAACTGTAGTTGACCTCATTGTTGCAGTACTGTTTATAATATGGATATCATAGTTATTATGTTGTATATATGGGGTTATAGTTGCAATTGACCTCATTGTTGTTGAATATATTGGGCCATAGCTATAGTTGATCTCATTGTTATGTTGTATATATTGGGCCATAGCTATAGTTGATCTCATTGTTATGTTGTATATATTGGGCCATAGCTATAGTTGATCTCATTGTTATGTTGTATATATTGGGCCATAGCTATAGTTGATCTCATTGTTATGTTGTATATATTGGGCCATATCTATAGTTGATCTCATTGTTATGTTGTATATATTGGGCCATAGCTATAGTTGATCTCATTGTTATGTTGTATATATTGGGCCTCATGGGAGGTAAGACCAGAGTGCGTGCATCTCGAGTTACCTCCAGTCGTCTCGATCAATGGTCTTGCCACTGATCCAAGGTAACTCGGGATAAGAGTGAGATTGATGACCAGTGTGTATTCTTCATTACTATAATCCAAATACAGCGCACCTCAAATTATTAAGACAAAACTATCATCGCTACACGATGGGCAATAACTTTATATATTGGGCCACCGCTGCAGTTCATCTCATTGTTATGTTGTATATATTGGGCCACAGCTACAGTTAATCTCATTGTTATGTTGTAAATATTGGGCCACAGCTGCAGTTGATCTCATTGTTATGTTGCATATTTTCTTCTCTTTGTCTCAATTTCCCTCTGCATATAGCATATGACACCATTACAACTTGTTTCTTACAGATGCCAGTGTCAAAGCACTGTGTGTGCTTATCCAGTAGTCATTTCTACAGCAAATTATTTGACATAATTAAAGTGCTAGTCCCATGCCCAACCCTCTTTAGTCACTTTCTGCAGCATTCTTGGAAAGTTGAGGTAGTCCTTTACTTTGCTACTCTGGATCTACATGGATGTTATTGTTATGTGCAGTATATCCATACAAATGTATAGCCCGACCAACAAGATTAACATTGCAAATTAATATTTACCTTAAAGCATGCCCAGTGAGCTAGAATTCTGCTCCTACCCTCAGCATCTGGCACTTTCAAAAACTGGCAGATCCTAATTGAAAGACCAAACAGCTTCCGCAGTACAAGACGGTCGATCAAGACAGACATCGATAGACGTTCGAGTCTGAAGAAAACTTGTGAAAGGAAAAATCAAGACCTTCATTCAAACTTGAACAAATCATTATCTTACCTTTATTGTTCCAACAGGAGCACTAGGATACCACTGAGATTGGCCTTCCTGCAGGAAGCCTGTGAAAAAACATTTATGCATTCCGTACTGGCTGTTTCTGTCACACATTTAATGACATGCAAAGTAAAAAGTACACTGGTCCAAATCCTTCTCAATAAGTGCCAGTTTCTGAGGTATTTAATGTTGCCAGTCATATGTACTACCCTACTTAGAAATATTTTTTAAATATGCATAGCAGGATGCAGAGACCATATTCTTTCCTTCCAAATAGTGAGGACTGGGTCAGTTAATGCATACAAGAATAAATAATGCACATAGTTATTTTTAGATCAAGTGGAGTAGAAGAAATTGGTTGTATACAGACACTGCAGTCTTCTAAACCAGTATAAAGAAGTTAAGTTAGGTTAAGTACAAGGGCATCCAGATCTACATGGGTTAATGAACAAAGAATACTTACACTATATGGTCAAATCACAGATTAACAGTATGATTTCATTAAAGAAGGAGCTGGTAACCAACCAATTAGGGCACATATCTCTTGACCAAGGGAACATGTGTTCAAAACCTCAGTATAACATATGTTTTCTTTTCTTCTATTGTGGGTAATATAAAAATCCAATCCATTCTTTACACTCTACATTGACTGATGGGGTAAGCAGCCTTTATTTCTCAGCCTTATGAACCCCAACTCGCTGTTGAGCCAACGACATCTTCAATGGCTGGGGCATGCTTACCGCATGGAAGATGAGCAACGCCAAAGGATATCCTCTATGGAGAGCTGGCTATTGGAAGAATCGGCAGTCCCACACTGTGATTCAAGGATGTAAGCAACAGAGACACGAAGTCATGCAACATCCCATCCAAGAGCTGAGATACGAATGCTCAGAATCGAGCTATTTGGAGACAGTCAGTTGGAAGTGGAATAGTGATTGCTGATGCTCGTATAGGCCTTCTGACTGTAGGGAAAAGAAAATGACTGAAGAGATCCGGGGACACCTCAGCAAGCCAGCCTTCTCAGCAAGGTTGTACGATCTGTGGCAGGGACTGTCATTCGTGGATCAGACTTTGCAGTAATAGCAGACTGTGTCGAAATACAAAAGACAGAGCTGGACAAAACTCACGGGGCGCCACGCGCATGGTCAACAGAAACTGAGATACCAATGATGATGGTAAACCTCAGAAAAAGGCATTTCCAAAATGTAATAACAAAACTATATACTTGTTTAAAGAAAATTCACATCACTTTATCCATTTTGCTTCCCGTGCTGAAGGCATAGGACAACTGACAATAAAATGGTATTTCAGTTTAACTGTCACTAAATGCTTTTATCAGATATGATTATATATAGTCAGGAAGACAAAGAGACAGCAGGTAAACAGATGGAATAACAAAATCTTACTACAATAAGGTCTAACAACAATAAACTAAAGCCCTCCTGGCCCAAGAAAGGAAGCACCAAATACATATAAGTCTTCATGGCAAACGTAGACAAAAAAAAAGTTACAGAAATAAATATTGTGCATTGCAAGAATCCTAAAAAAGCAAGAGCTACAACAGTTAACGTAACATGCTTGGCTCAAGAGAGGAAACCACCCTATTAAGGTAGATTGCAACAAAACTGGAAAGAAAAAGTAAAATGATATTACTGGACTACCCATCCTTGACTCGAGGTTACACTGTTGTGGGTCTCAACTTCTCTTCTAGCGCTCTCTGTCATGTGTCACAGTGGATAATGAGTCGCCCATCTGTAGCCTCGTGAATGTTATTGCGGAATGCAAGGGAGTTGGTCGCTTCATGTCTCTGGGGTATCCTACTGCTGTCCTTGTGCTCCATTGATTGTCCTTTCTCTGCAGTAAGTGATAGGCCGAATGATGTTTGACCTTGTCTACATAAATAACTGCATCTTCCAAAATGATATAGTATTGTGAATTACAAGAATCCTACGACAATGAGGGCTTACAACAGCCCAAGCAACATACTTGTCTTAAGAGAGGAGGGTCTCTGTGGTGAAGTGGTCAAGCCGTTTGCCTCGTGTTCAGACGGTCGGAGTTCGAATTCGAGCTGCGACGGTCGGTCCGTGATGTCAATTTTTTCTGGAGATCCCTGGGTTCATCGCTGGAGCAACGGAGTTCGTGCTTTGTGCGATGCTCTCGACAGATGGCGTACCCATCCGACAGATGGAGTACCCATCTGCCGAGAGAGACCGAGCTAAATGGGGAAAACCCGAGGCGATGAAGTCGATCCCTCGCTTGAAGTTTTTTTCTTCGTCTGCTTGAAGATATGAAACCTTAGCTTCAGATGTCAATTTGCAGCAGACAAGGACAAAAAATGTTCAATGTAGTAGGTACTATGCACTTTCTGAGTTATCTAATTGTGAACATCAAAGGATACTGTGTATAGGTAAGAGGTATTCCCACAGAATGATGTCTGACTTGGTTCAACACTCTCAGCATCTGGCACATGTTGACAAATACTTCTGGTTTGTAGTCAGTCAGAAAGCACTTCCCAAATGATGCTGCCTGCAACAATATACATTAATATCCACGAAGTGACTACTGAAATACACAATAACGACATCAACATTCCAACACAAAATTAATAAATTTAGTCCTTAAGCTTCTTCTTCTTCAGCGTTCGTTCTCAATCTCCCGCTACCAAGCCCTCAACAGGTCTTCGCAAGTAGGAAGTAGTTAGGAGAATGGAATGTGTTGTGTGTTGAGTTTACAGCTTGACTGCGATATTTGCACCTTTTGGTCCAACACATCCATCTTCGGCGATCGTCCTTAAGCTAAAAATGGATACAGAGTAGAAAACCTCAATAATGCATCTTAGTTTTTATGAGGTGGTGTGAGATTTCAGTGTGAGTGAGATGGGAATGACATCTCAGTTTTTGTGAGGTGGTGGTAACATACTGTTTTTGTGACATGGGGTGACATCTCAGTTTTTGTGAGGTGGTGGTAACATACAGTTTTTGTGACATGGGGTGACATCTCAGTTTTATTTTCCTTACTGCCTTACCTTCCCTAACTTTAATAATTATGTTCTCATTTGCATAACCTGGGCCGCGAAGTGCAGTGGTTAGCGCGCTGGCTTTGCATCTGAGTGGTCCTGGGTTCATTCCCCAGTTGAGGCGGAAATCTTTTTTCAGACAGCAACGGCTCACAGGTCGACCCAGCCTTAAATGGGTACCGGTTCAGTCCGGGAAGTAAAAGCGGTAAGGAAGATTAGATGGCTACCACCCTCAGTATAGCAGAGCCTTTGAAATGTGAAATGTCTAACACCTCATACCCCTATGGCAGTAGTGCTATGGATTACTTTTCTTTAATACTCATTTATAGCTGGGTGGACAAGCACATTCAAACTTGGAAACATAGCCATTTAGGTTTGCATTGAGAGATGAGCACTCAAACATCACTACCACTCACATGCTCTTTACACTAACAATAAGCATTTCACATCTATCATTGCCATACTAACTTAAAGAAACTAGTACACAGAGCTATCTTTCTCCCTTTCACGCACACTAGCTAACTTCATTTTCCCAGAGAAGGATACTCCTGACACATCCATCAGTTTCTGCGATATGGCCCTGGCTAACTTCTCTACATTTTCCCAGACTCGCTAGATCGAACTGTGGGAGGAACCTGCTCCTGGACACCACTTGTCTTATGCAACATGGAAGTCACTAAATATACTCCAAACTGGCATATCACGATGTAGAAAGAACATAAAGATATGGGGATGCAGAAATGATGAGACAAGTAGCTGTGGAGCAACACAATACCCAGACCACCTGATGATGTGCCCAAGCCTTCGGGGAAACATGTAAAATGGATGACATGTTGAGGGGGAATGACAAGGCAATCCATGTGGCTGAACAATGAAAACATGTCTGATGTGGTGCCTAGGACACGAAAAGTAAGTAAGTACTACGTTTTCTGTTTCTCCTCTTTTGGCATGCTCTTACTCTCAGCAACATCCTCTGTTTAGCAGGCTCTACTTCATGGCCTGCTGCCTGTATGCACTGATTGACTCCAATGTCCAACTTGTCCTTAATCATCCTGATGTACTCATCTGCCTTCTGGTTGCGTTTCTGTAAAAACAATACAAATGATCTATATTTAAAAACTAAAGAGATTAGCTTTTAGGCTGGGAATATTCTCCTAGTCCTTAACGCAACATCTCATCCCAATATGATCAGCATCATGTGTCAAGTCTAGAGACATTGACAATCAATATTCTTCACCAAGGGTGGATCCAGAAAAAAGAAATTACAGGAGAGCATAATAAATCAAATAATTACATTGCTCCTTTACATCCGCATAACAATTATTGTATCTCTGATGGAACCATTACCAAGTTATGCCACCTCAGACTAGAATAGATTTCTCACTAACATCAGAGCTGCCAACTTTAGTCAGCTCATAATAGCTAAGCCACAGAGCCAAAAAAACTATTAATGTTTATTAAAAAATTATTGTTTTACATAAAAGCAATTAAACAATTAGTGTATACAAGGTTAATGGTATTCTATTAGGCAGATGTTTGATGCCAAGCAGCAAAACTATCCTTTTGTTCTGCAAATCAATCTGGTCTGCTTTTAGAAGATGCCATTTCATGTTTTTCCTTGTTTGTCTTTCAGATTTGTATTTGGTTATTAGTAGTAAGTTTGTGACTGACTAGGCTTGGAGACGGTGCAGCTCTTGGGTGTCCAGTCTCCAGGCTTTTCCCTGTTTACAGTTAGTCTACAAAGGCAGTATTGGATCTGGGCTCTGCAATTGGTGGGGCTGGTAATTGACAAAGTGGATCAGGTTGCAGATGGCAAACAGAAGAAGAAGAGGACGAGGTTGTCAGCTGGGGAACAAGAAGAAGCAGAAGGTGAGGTTGTCAGCTGGGGAACAAGAAGAAGCAGAAGATGAGGTTGTCAGATGGGGAACAAGAGGAAGCAGAAGATGAGGTTGTCAGATGGGGAACAAGAAGAAACAGAAGATGAGGTTGTCAGATGGGGAACAAGAAGCAGAAGGTGAGGTTGTCAGCTGGGGAACAAGAAGAAGCAGAAAGTTAGGTTGTCAGCTGGGGAACAAGAAGAAGCAGAAAGTTAGGTTGTTAGCTGGGGAACAAGAAGAAGCAGAAAGTTAGGTTGTTAGCTGGGGAACAAGAAGCAGAATGTGAGGTTGTCAGCTGGGGAACAAGAAGAAGCAGAAAGTTAGGTTGTCAGCTGGGGAACAAGAAGCAGAATGTGAGGTTGTTAGCTGGTGAATAAGAAGCAGAAGATGAGGTTGTCAGATGGGGAACAAGAAGAAACAGAAGATGAGGTTGTCAGCTGGGGAACAAGAAGCAGAATGTGAGGTTGTCAGCTGGGGAACAAGAAGAAGCAGAAAGTTAGGTTGTCAGCTGGGGAACAAGAAGAAGCAGAATGTGAGGTTGTCAGCTGGGGAACAAGAAGCAGAAGATGAGGTTGCCAGCTGGTGAATAAGAAGCAGAAGATGAGGTTGCCAGCTGGGGAACAAGAAGCAGAAGATGAGGTTGTCAGCTGGGGAACAAGAAGAAGCAGAAAGTTAGGTTGTCAGCTGGGGAACAAGAAGAAGCAGAAAGTTAGGTTGTCAGCTGGGGAACAAGAAGCAGAAGATGAGGTTGTCAGCTGGGGAACAAGAAGCAGAAGATGAGGTTGTCAGCTGGGGAACAAGAAGAAGCAGAAAGTTAGGTTGTCAGCTGGGGAACAAGAAGAAGCAGAAAGTTAGGTTGTCAGCTGGGGAACAAGAAGAAGCAGAAAGTTAGGTTGTCAGCTGGGGAACAAGAAGCAGAAGATGAGGTTGCCAGCTGGTGAATAAGAAGCAGAAGATGAGGTTGCCAGCTGGTGAATAAGAAGCAGAAGATGAGGTTGCCAGCCTCTTACATAGCTCTACTACTTAGACTTCTTTTGGAACAGGCATAGAAAGGTGTAGTGTTCTTGTTCACTTTGACATAACTTGTCCTACCCATGCAATGACTACAATCATAGCATTGTTCCCATTGTGGGGTACACTGGGAGAATTTAGAAAGCTGAAGTACAAAGACTGCTTGTCTCTGCAGTTGCTGTACATTGAGTAGGCTGGGTATTTAATTCATCCCTGACAAAACCTATTATCCCAGAATAATATCATCCTAGTCCTATCTACCAATGGCTCCTCCCCCCAATGCAATAACATCCTTAAACTTACCTGAAACTCTTTACTTGCTTCAAATAACACAGCCCCTGGCTCCATTGAACCAATCTTGAAAATCTGCTCAGTCACAGCTATTACAAGGAAGACACAGAGAAAACAACACTTACATACAAACACATAGATTACAACACTTACATACAAACACATAGATTACTACACTTACATACAAACACATAGATTACTACACTTATACATACAAACACATAGATTACTACACTTATACATACAAACACATAGATTACTACACTTATTCATACAAACACATAGATTACTACACTTATTCATACAAACACATAGATTACTACACTTACATACAAGCACATAGGATTACTATACTTACATACAAGCACATAGGATTACTACACTTACATACAAACATCCCGAGTGGTCTGCCGGGGTCTTTGTGTATAAATGGATTGAAAATTGGTTAACGGGAAGAAGGCAGAGGGTGGGCATAAATAAGGAGTACTCTGAGTGGTGTGACGTGAAAAGTGGTGTGCCACAGGGCTTAGTTTTGGGACCAATTTTGTTCTTGATATATATAAACAATTTGGACATTGATATGGGATCCATGATTGCAAAATTTGCTGATGACACAAAACTATGCAGTATAAAGTGGATATATTGAGGTCGGATTTAGATAAAATTCAAGAGTGGTCTGTAAGCTGACAAATGGAGTTAATGTAGATAAATGTACAGTCATCCACATAGGTAGATCCAAAATGGAACATAATTACAGAATGGGAGAGAACAATATTAGAAAGATAGATACGGAAAGGGACCTAGGGGTTATAATAGATCATACAGGTAAGGTGAGTGAGCAAGTTCAGGTAGCAGTGAAAAAGGCAAATGCAATGTTAGGTATAATAAAAAGAAATATTAAACATAGGAGCCATCTATGCTGCTCTAAACAAACCACCTAACCATGGCCGGTGTTATGCCATGTGACACAGTTACTTGCCTCTTACAATATGCTCTCTGTGAGGCAGTGGTGCTATTCTTGTTCTTGTCATAAACAAAGAACCTGACAGACCACTTACATTAACACAGAGAAAACAAAAATTATATTAATTAGCAAGGTAGACTCAAAATCTAATCTACAGATAAAAATATACAATCAAACACTGGAACAGGTAAAGAGCTTCTCCTTTCTTGGAAATATAATAACGGAAGTTGGAAGATGCAAAATAGAAATCAAGAAAAGAATATGGAACGCCAAATCTGTTTTCATCAACATAAGCCATATATTGACATCCAAAAAAGTTACTCCCAAATTAAAAATGATCAGATGTTGTGAATACTCATCTGTATGTATGATGTAAAAACATGGACAATGAATAAATTATTAGAGAAAAGAATTGATGACTTTGAAATGTGAAAATATAAAAGAGTTGGGTGTCATCTCCTGTAAAGAAAAGAAGACAAACAAAGAAGACTTGGACAAATTAGAGGTGCAAAGAGAACTGATGAATGAAAGCTGAGACAGACTTAACTTAACGTTTTTATACGGGTTTAGAAGACTATACAGTCTGTAAACAACCAGTTTCATTTACAGACAGTTAAGATATTTTGGTCACATAAAAAGAAATAACACCTTGTTGAAAACTTTACTAGAAACAAAGGTGCTAGAGGCAAACAGTGCTACAAGTGGAAGGATAACTATCAAAAGATGAATAGGCAGATTGTACCATCAAGGCAAGAACAGAGGACATTGTAGATTACTGCAGGCGACCTTCACTGTAGATACAGTACTTAAACTGAATTGACACAGGCTTCGTACAACAAAGCCAGCTGCACTCATGCTAGACAGTTTAACATCATGGCACAAAGGGCAGTATGACAGAAATGATATACAACTCTCAGTGCAGGAAGATGTGGTAATCCATGATTACATGGCACATGATGATGATGATCAGATAACATTTGCAGTTCTTTCATTAAGTGTATCAGACTTACATGGGACCTTCTGCAGGAACTCATGAGTTTCATTTCCAATAATTCTCAGTCCATCTTCCTCCTGCAGCAAGAACACTGAACAATCCATGTTGTATCTGTTAGAAGCAATCAAGTTTACAGACTGTGCATAACAAGTAAAAAAAACCCACCACCAACCCCTCTTTCCCACAGGTCACTTTAAATACTTTCTCAGGCACTTTCCTGTCTTGTACCTTGGATACTGACCTTTAACGACACTAATAACCGAGGGTTGGTAACAATATACTTCTTATTAGCTACTATTTAGCTCCCAATACAATGTTACATTTGGTAGTCACTGCATGCTTTTGACATTTAGTTTTGATTTCTCAATCAAACTTTTTATCTTCCATAAAAATATTTCCTACGTACTTGAACTTGCCTTTTAAAGCTTTATTTGTTTACATATATGCTAAGTTGGTGTGGTGATCTGCTGATCTTCATAATTTCTGTCTTGAATGTGTTCATGTTCATATAGTATATTATATAGGTTGTTTCAAGTACATACATATAAGACTACAGGATTGTCTTCATGTCTTCCACCTACATATATTATTCTTCGGTGCAAAATCTAATGTAAGAAAACAATGCGAGTGTGAGCTATCAAAATAAACAATGAACAGAAAATGACCTACCTGATCCAGTCCTTATCTGGTCCTACTAGCAGCAAAAGTTTGTCCCACAGTCCAACCACTGCCCCATTACCACACCTGTTGTGTGATTTGAGTTGGTGGAGGGGATGGGGGAAAACATTCATCAAACAATTGTTTTACAACTGAAAGGTCCTAATATGTCCTGCTCTATTGAGAATCGATGTCACTGCACTCCAGACACACCATTAGATGTTCAGTCTTCCACAATAAATAACAACGAGTGTGCATACAAATGTTTCAAATAGCCCACTGTTTGTATATATTTCTGTTCCTCCCTGCTCAACCTCATTTCATTTTAAAACTTCATGGTATATAGATTATTTTTTGTCTTTATTTCCCTTTTCCATGCAACACGGAGTACCACTACAGTTGACTTCCTTAATGAAGTCTGCCCAAAGCACTATGTGTGTTTTGTAGTGGTAGCGCTGTAACAATTTGTTTGCTAGCCCCATGCACAATTCTCTTTAGAAACCTGTCATGACATACATGTAAATGCAGTAGTGCTATTCTTTCCTCCCCAGTAAGAGGCCCAGGTGTCCACTTGGGGAGTATGTAGTTTGCTGGTTCAGCAATTGCAGCGTCAACATACAAGAGACGGTTAATGATTGACCTTAGAATGTCACCTTTATCTATATCTAACATGCACACTATGGGTACCTTTGATTTAAGGATGTTGTTAACTCTTTAATTACCTTGACCCTCATCACGACCAGGAAAATATTAATAACAATAGAATCTGCTAAACATCTTCAAGCCAAAAATGGCCCACCATACTATTGTGATTTTGTTTTCCCTGTGACATCCAGGGTCCTTTACTGTGGAAGACAGAATAAGCCACTGCATTCTACAATCGATGTAGTAAAAGGTATTCTAGTAGGATTGAGTATAGGGATGGCAACCTCATTATGTAAAACAGAGTACCTTAGTAATCGCCACTACAAGTGCACATACATTCTCTTATCAAGGCTTCCTGGAAGGAGGCTAACTGTAGTGATGACACCATGGTCCTGGCGTGACATGTGAAATGATGATCGTTATATAAGTTCATCCTTTCTCATAGCTAAGTGCTTTTTAGAACTGCCCAAAAGTTTAGACCTTTATGCAATTGATTTTTATCAGCCAGTATGCCCTAATATACCCAGCAGGACTTTGTCCATGATTGAGTGGAGCTGCCTGGTTACTGTCTGACTGCGTACGAAGAAGAAGAAGAATGGAGCTGCCTACTAAACAAAGGCTTTATCTCAAATGAAAGAAGTGGCAACTAAATTACTGTCTGCAGACATTGTTACATTTACATGTCACAACCTATAGTTGGTTTTATATATTTCTACTGTCCCAGGACAGCACACACATGATTACATGGATCCCTTGTTTGGGAGGAAAGAATAGAATCACTGCATATTCTAAAAGATGACTAAAGAGAGTCGTTCATGACGCTGGCAACATCATCATGATAAATGTTTATTTTTATTAATACTAGCTCACTGAGTTTAGTCACTTTCTTAATATTAAATCTGAAGGTTGACTCATATGGACGCTATTGTGAGTGCATACAGTAAGTCATCCGCGTGGATACAGGGCAGCAAAGAACAGACCAACTGCAGTCTAATACGTAAAATGTAAACTAAGAAGATGCTGACAACCTCATGATGTGATGTAAAGTGCTACAGATATGACCACTGTAAGAGCACATACACGCTTTAGTACAGGCTTTTTGAAAGGTAACTAACTGCAGCAATGGTCTATTTGTTTCACATGATGAGGTTGCTTTCTCCATGCATAACCCTACTTAGATGTCTTAATTGTAGAATTATTCATTGAATTAGTGAATTTATGGACTTCCAGAAAAATTGTCAAAAACAAAGAACAGGAGTTTCAACTATAATGTTAAGGTAGTACTACTGTATGGACCAGAGGCTTGACAGTCAACAAGGACACTAAAAAAGAGCGTGAAAATTGTTCATAAACAGATGCTTGACGATCAACAAGGATACTAAAAAAGAGCGTGAAAATTGTTCATAAACAGATGCTTACACAGACTATTATGGTTGAAATATTTCGATATGGCTGTTAACATGAACATGTGCCATAGAACTCGGTAGTTGAAAGTAGATCAGGAGATAAAGAGAAGGCATTGGTGATGGATAGGACATACTTTGCATAAAGGGGAAAATGACATCGCAAAACAGTTCTTGTTTTGGAATCTAAAAGGCAAGAGACACAAAAGTCATCTAAGACACATTAGTGACGAGAGCTTGAAAAAAACCATCTGGAAGGCAAGAAAGATTTGGCAGATATTGGAGTTGACAACGAAGGAAAGACAGACATGTGTTAGTCAAAGACTTCACAGGGAGCAAAAGCGTTTTGATTGATCAATTGACTCCACTGAAATAGAAAAAAGCAAAGTAAGAGCAGCATCTTTATGCAGGAGATATGTGGTATATCACTGATTTAATTTAAGATGTTTTGAAAAATGTGATGAGTTGCTCCTTTGTGGCCCATATTTTCTTAGCATGACCTGCCTGATAAAGGTTAATGATGTGACTAAAACAACACACACCAGTATGTTACCAGGACCTGTAAGAGGAGCAAAGAATAGTAACAATGTAACCTACCATACATGTCATAAGATGTGATTAAGAAGGGTTGCACATGGGACCATTTACCTTATCCTGTTAGCCACAACAACTTCAACAGATATGGACAAGTCAAATAAAAGTATTAGTAGTCAACCATCCAAAATAGTAGCTCTTGACATAAACATCAAAAGGAAAAAGTTGATGTAGAGTGTGCTTAAAAGGATGCAACAGGATTTGGTGCGTACTTGTAAAACTTGTAAAAGCCCTGCACTCTACAGTGAATTGACACATTCTTAGTTCTTAGTTTGACCCGTTCTTCGTCAAGGGGTGGTCACCCTTGAGCATTCCCAACTCAGGATCCAGTCATATCTGCCGAAAGTGCATGTTGCCCAGTGTGACAGTAGTCTGTCTGTGGGGTCGTGAATGTTGTATTTTTCTAGTGGATCTTGCCAGTGAGTTGGGGGCTGCCCCCGAGGTCTCTTTTTATCGTGCAGGTACCACATGGTGGTTATGGTACTTCATCTTTCATCTTATCTTCTGGATATATGACCAGCCCAGCAGTGTTTCGGAAGAGGTTGCTACTTGCTGGAGCTATATTGTTCAGGAACGGCCTCTTCTGTGCCCCCAGCTGGTCAGCGGAAGACTTTTGGCGCCGAAAACGACTTGTGTAATATCTTGTGGGCAAGGGTTTCCTGGTCCAGCCGTACAACATGATTGGATAAAGAAATTCTGTGCCAGTCAAGTGTTTCTGAGATTGGGTAGAGGCCTGTTTTAGCACAGACTTCCACGTTGCGAATGTAGTCATGCCATCGGATGTCCTGGATACACCGCTGGTTGCGCAGGTGAAAGGCTTCCAGTCTCAACATGTCAAGTTTCAGTAGTGTCCAGGCCTCGGAACTGTAAAGCAGGACTGGCAGATGCAGGATTTTTGTTACAAGGGATATCTTGACATCACTCCACACACGTCAGATGTCGTGCATAGCAGACGCAGCTAGTCCGATCCGCCTTGACATATCGGGACTGCTGCACCCATTGGATGATGTCATACTACCGAGACAGATGAATTCGCCAGTGCCCCCGCAGTGTGACCCAGAGCCTCAATACCCTGAGGTGCTGTGTCCTGCTGCACTGCATTCTTCTTTTAACCCAGTGCCACTTAGACACAAAGTTTCATTTTCATTCCATTCATCTTCCATCTTTGACATAAAATTGTCCCAAAACACTAAAACCTTTACTGTCATTTTTCTTTGTTAAATTTTGTATGTGGCCAAAAGTTTCTGATCTGCAGTCTGTTGGACATTATCATAAAAACAATTATTATGCATTAGGAGGTGCATAGAGAATGAATAATATTACTATATACCAAATCATACATTGGTATCTGTGATTCTAAATAGAGTTCTCTATAATTACTGATTAGTTTTAAAACAAAACACACACAACCTACCACATCAGTTGCTGTGGTCGCTGTGGAGAACTTGTTTTAAATTCACAATACTTCTTCTGCAAATAAACATATTAGACTATTTATTAACTGTAAGGCCTGCATTAAATATAAAAAATATTATCAACTATCTGTATTATTTACAAACCAAGCATAAAAAAAAACTAAACATGGCATTTAAAAATATAAAATAAAATGCTATTTGTTAATACTACTTGCGTAAGTTTCAATCAAATGCTTGTAATAAGATCTGCATTACGTACAATTACATGCTCCATATGTTGGGAAGTCCTTTAGCAGTCTTAACCGTGGGTCAGAAATGAAGTGTTTGAAGCTTCGGTATGCTAAGCCCCAGCTTGTGTGGTGGCCAGTTCCCTTCCTCGCTGATTTTTCCTTTACTAACCGTAACTCAGGTACCCATTTACAGCTGAGTTGACTGGAGCTGCTGATGGTGGGAGATGAACTCTGAACCTTTGCCACGAAAAGTGAGTGATCTAATATTGCACTAATCAGTCACTCCTCCATATGTTACAGGGCCAAAAAAGGGCAGCAAGAATAATACAAATTTAACAAGCCATACGTGTCATGTTGCAAAAGGTGACTAAGGAGGGTTGGTCATGGGGTTGGCTATCACACCCTCTAGAAACCATTAAGACACAAGAGAAAAAGAAAGGAAGCCCTCTACTCACGATGGTACAGAGGAATGACTAAGTCAAGCCACTAATTACCAAAAAACAACGCACTTAATATCTATAACAACTGCAGTAATGATCAAACAATATACCTGTAAGTCTGCTGAGCCAATCCACAACATACCATTCTTTGTACATAGTGCTAGAAATTTGCTGTTGAATGACACAGCCATCTCAATGATAGATTCAGCATTTTCACTCAGTTCTGGTTGCTAATGCAAAAAAATGTATGTATTAGTTAAATGTGACTATGGGACGGGCACTATCATTATGTAAACTGATGGGACGACAGGGGACAGCGTGGGCTAGTGGTTAAGTGACACGACTCACAACCCAAAGGTACTGGGTTCGCTCCCCGTCACAGCACCAGCCGTTACCCCAGGGAAGCTAACCCTTAGCGAAATGAAAAAGGAAGTAGACCCTTACATAAAATGCATACCGAAGTCAGATGCACTGGGCTGGCAGGCGTAAAATAAAAACAGTGCAACACACACTGTCCTTGGGAATAAAGAAAATAGGCAAATGAAAAAAACCCAACTTAAACTGCTACAGCAATAATCACTGCAGGAGTACACAGATGCTTCAGTGACTCCGTGGTCTTTTCTGATCTAAAAACGGAAGAGGGGTCATGTTTCTAGAATAAGAACAGTTACCTTCCAAACATGTTGTAAGAGGTAACTTAACCTTTTGAACCCTGGTCACCCGGTTTGTAAAATCTCATTCCCCTGTGCTGCTGAGAAAATATGCACAAGGTAGACATTTGAGGAAAGCTATTTACTATGACAAAAAGTGTATAGAGAAAAAGAAGAACAGCAGAAGAAGGAGGGAATAAGGAGGAAGGGGGAGAGGGAGGGAGAGTGAGAGACAAAGAGAGGAAAAAAGCAAACATATCCTGTTAACATACCAGCGTAGCATATTGGGAATATGGTGTTAGTTCTTTATTTTCTTGACCAACAACACATTAGAGGTGATGTGATCAACATGACAACTGTCACCTTTACTTTCCCAGATTATCCTGGTACCAGGGGAACTGAGACGCTAGTCCGATCAGGCACAACATACTGACCAGGATGTCACATCTGGGACAATATACTGACCAAGACATCATGCCAGGGACAACATACTGACCAGGACGTCTCATCAGGGACTATATACTGACCAGGATGTCACGTAAGGGACAATATACTGACCAAGACATCAGATCAGGGACATTATACGGACCAGGACGTCACGTCAGGGACAAAATACTGTCCAGGACATCTCATCAGGGACTATATACTAACCAGGACATCACATAAGGGACAATATACTGACCAGGAAGTCACATCAGGGACAAAATACTGACCAGAATGTCAGATCAGGGACAATATACTGACCAGGACATCATGTCAAGGCAACATACTGACCAGGATCACTACTTCTTTTATATGTAGTGTTCTTTGGAAACAGGCTTTTTTCAAGTCAGTCTGGATGACGAGATGAGGATTGACGTGATCCCCATAGTAATGACCATCAGCAGATGAAGCCAAACATAGCACAGCCAACTGGAGGACTGCGTCCACCTGCATCAGCCCGCTTGGGATGTGAGGAAAGCTACAACCGCCGCCACTTAACGCCCTAGTCAGGGGACACAAAAGAGTAAACTTACTCATTGTTTGCATTAAACAACAACCTTGGTCTGATCCTCAGAGGGACAAGAACAGATCAAGCTTGATCATAATCAATAATAATCTGAATCCTACGTGTCCTCATTTAACATTTAACTAATCACTTGTCCTTTTTAGAATAATCACCATCTAAATCCAATTCATTATTATGTAGCATGTCCTTTGCAGAATGTCGCTCTCATGACAGCTTGTCTGTAGGAAACTGTTTTCCGCCAGTCTTTTTGCCTGCTCCAAGGTCAAATCCAGTGTCTCCTTGATGTCCTGAGTCCATCGTCTACTCAGTCGGCCCCTGCCTCTCTTTCCAGTGGCCATGCCTTCCATAACCACTGTCTCCAGTACATTGTGTCATTAAACATGTCCAAAAAACCTCAGTTTTCGGGTCATTACGTCATTTATGAGTCAATTCTCCTAAACATTCAGGTCTTGCCAGATGGATTTGTTTCTTTCTTTCTTTTTCCACAGGATTTTCAAGACTCGTATGTAGCACCATCTTTTAAAAGCACCGATTTTCACTCTTATTGTTTTTGTAATCGTCCATATTTTACATCCATAGGTCTCCACAGGAAAAATGCATGTTCTTAGGATATTTAGTTTCAGTTCTTTGTTTGTATTATGCCATAGGTTCTGCATATTCCTTATATTCTGCATTGCCATAGTCAGTCGTCTTCTGGTAATCCAATTATCAGCCTCCAAATACTTGAGAATACTTTCAACAGATTATTCTGTAGTTAGCCATTTAGAACAACCATTTCTCAAATTTTCAAAATGTTTTCCCATCACAAAATTCCTTAAAAACATAGTGAAACATGCTACAATGTGTGAGTCATCATATTTGTTATTTCCGAAAATGTGTGTACTGTGTAGACACCACTATATTATGGACAAAATTAAAGCAATTTTGTAACATTAAAAAAATGGGTAGATCAGGGAATGGGATATTTACACACATTCGTCGATATATTAATCTTCACATGTTCAAAGGGTTTGTATAGGGCTAATAACCCCATCATATAAAATGTTTTGCTATAGAAACCACCACTACAAGAATGCACAAAGTATTTTGTAACAGGACTTCTGTAAGCTGCAGAGGTGACCATATGACAAGAAGATGTATCATGTCTAGTGCCATTAACATTGATTCTCTCCCTTCGAAACCGAACATACTGGTTACACCAAAAACGATGCCTATTACCAGTTGAACCGAAGAGAGCAGGTCGTTGTCTTCAGACTTCGCACTGGCCACAATAGACTGAGGTACCACCTATTCAACAAATTGAAGATAGGTGGTACCGACGAATGCCCATGCAGTACCGGTAAAATGACCGCTGAACATCTGCTGCAGAACTGCCCGACATACGAGGATCAGAGAGAGCAGATGTGGCCATCACCAGTGGAACTGCAAGAAAAGCTCTATGGCAGTGGCGACAGCCTCAGGATGACCGCCGCTTTTTTCGAAAAAATAATGGTTACTGTCTGACTGCGTAGGAAGAAGAAGAAGAAGAAGAAGAAGATTCTCTCCCTTCAAATCAGTTTACTCTATCAGCATTTCAATATTTCTGATGCTCACTTTTTGACTACTCGTATTGCCATCTCTACCTCAAAGTAGAGGGATAGAGAGGGGAAGAGGTAGGGTGTGTTTTAGTCTTTTAAAAATAGGGTTAGTATGTGTGTATAATGTGACCTTTGTTGTAATACTGAAATACTGATATTCAATCTGACAGGTCAGTATCTAATGCCAGATAGTAAACAAATATTGTGTTCTGTAAATCCATTTGGTCAGCCAATAGAAGATGACATCTCATGCCTTACATTGTTTGCCTTTTGGACTTTCATTTGGCTGCTAGTAGAAAGTTTGTGGCTGGTCTCCTTCTTGTGACTTACTAGGCCGACCTGGGGAAGGCGTGAATCTGGAGTTTCCAGCCTCTAGGCTCTTCCCTATTGACATTTATCCTACCCAGCAGCATAGAGTCTGCACTCTGCGGTGCTGGTAACTATTAAGCTTTTAATGTTCTTGTTGTAAAATTTAGTTTCTTCTTCTTTGTGTTCGGTTTGTTATGCTCGTTTTATGCCACCAGATGGGCCGCCTCCGTGAAGTGACACGTCAGTCGCAGGTCCTCAATGGTTACCCAGTTTTCTTTCATTGGACCAGGTCTTCTCACAGGAGCCTTGGTGCAGTGGACATGTTTGCAGGATGTGTTCTGGAGTCTGGCATCCTTGCTGTATTGCATTCTCTTCTAGTTATTATTGTTTTGCTGTCAGTTGTTTATTGAAGAAAGGTTAATTTAACATTCATTATAGTTGTTTAAAAAAATACAAATTCACTAACTTGTACACTACAACACAAAATAATTTAGCCTTTTTCAGGGTTAATCTCAGGCTAATGGTCACACCAACAAGACAGCAAACATACACTGACATATATAACTAACCCTCTTGCTGTTTTTATTTTGTGTTCTTGATGTTTCCAAGTGTCACAAAGTGCTTTGAACCTTCTTTTACCATATGAAATACTATTGATCTTTCTTACCATATGAAGTTCAATGGACCTTTCTTACCATACGAAGTACAATGGACCTTTCTTACCGTATGAAGTACAATGGACCTTTCTTACCATATGAAGTACAATGGACCTGTCTTACTATATGAAGTACAATGGACCTTTCTTACCATTTGAAGACACTGCTGTAAAGAATGACATGTTAGAGACTTCTTCAACCTTAAGAGACAGGATGACCTGTCCATTTTCTTGCTGCCCTGTGTGCGCTAACTCTGAGCAGAGTCTGGAACCCATTTTACAGCTGGGTGAACTTGGTCCCATTGATGCTCTAACCTCTCGACAAAATATTTATCTTGCCTATGCATTTTATTTGGTCTTAACCTTTAGCGCACTCTGGACTCACTCTGCATTTTAAAAAATAGGGTGTGCGTAAAAAAATTTTTTTTGGGGGGGGGACGGAGACACTCCCGACAGCCATTTTTAAAATGCTGAATACGTCACCATATATACACGATATTTTGCCGGTTAAAGTATCGTATGTTAGATTGCAAATGGCCTTTGAATAGTTTTAATTTTGTATACGCCATTTGGAGCAAGCTGACTTTTTGCAAAAGGTGAAGTAGGTTGTTGGGAAAAATCTTTATCAAGTAGATCTGTTTATTTTCTTTGTTTAGATGAAAGAACTACGTTTGAATTGGAAACTAAACAGTTGTGTCGATATTGTAAACACAGTTTTGATACGTTGTTGTGGTTTCTATGGTTTTCTATAGGAGCATCTAGGCCTAGCGGTCGAGTCCAAATTTTTTTCCAAGATTTTCATAAATTTTCAACTTCATCTTTTTGTATCTCAGAAACCAGAAGAGCATATGATGGCCAAATTAACAATCAGTGAAATGGAAGAGGCCATGAGAACATTAAAGAAAAGGAAATCTCCCGGAAAAGACGGGATAACAAACGAAATGCTGATGGGGTTGGGCCAAACAGCGAAGAGGAAACTGCTATCGGTCCTGAACCGAAGCTGGAAAAGGGGTATTGTACCCCAGGCATGGAAAGACGCAGTACTTGTACCAGTACCAAAGAAAGGAAAGGACAAAACAGATCCAAATGGATACAGGCCTATCAGCCGACTGAGCTGTGTCGGCAAACTGATGGAACGTATGATAAACACCAGACTGATGTGGCATCTGGAAGAAAAACGAATACTAATTCCCCAGCAAGCCGGCTTTAGACAGCACAGATCCACTGAGGACCAGGTCATCCTCATAGCCCAGGAAATAGAAGATTCCTACCAGGCACAGAAACACACAGTAGCGGTTTGGGTGGACCTGGAAAAGGCATTTGACAAAGTCTGGAAAGACGGACTTAGAGTCAAGCTAAGGAGAAGTGAAGTTTGTGGGAGAATGTACAAGTGGATCAACCACTTCCTCAAACAAAGAACGGCCAGAGTCCAAGTACAAGGGCAGATGAGCAAAAAAGTGACACTTGAGCAGGGAGTACCCCAAGGGGGAGTACTGTCACCCACACTCTTCCTGGTGTATATAAACGACATTACAGAGAATATACCAAGAAGAGTCCATAGCTCCATGTTTGCAGACGATCTGGCTATGTGGACCTCTGAAAAGAATCTCACCATAGCAATAAATCGGATGCAGCAGGCCCTAACATCGCTGGAAGAGTGGGCGAACTCATGGCTGGTCAAAATAAACGACACGTACAATATTCTCGCTTTCAATCAAACCCCAAAACACCAAATTAAGTCCAAATGGCAAATTCCTGCAGCCAAACTATCTGGGAGTCACATTTGATCGGCGCATGACATGAAAAAGTCAGATCGAGAGAAACCGAATGACAGCCAGATAAAGAATGGCAATCATGAGGAAACTTGCTGGCACAAGCTGGGGAGCAGACGAAAGTATACTAAAGAAACTGTACACTGGAAGAGTGAGACCAGTTCTCGAGTATGGCATTGCGACATGGACAACAGCAGCAAAGGCGAACTTCGATAAAGTTAACAAACTTCAAAACCAAGCCATGAGAGTTATAACAGGAGGCATGAAGTCAACGCCAATTGTAGAACTTGAAAAGATTACAAAGCTGCAACCCATGACCGATAGAAGAGAATGCAGAGCCCAGCTGCAGTCAGAGAAACTCAGAAGACTGACTGACCATCCAATGCACCAGAAACTAAACAATTTTGGAAATGGGAAACTAAAGCGGAGAAACTTTGCAGAAATAGCCAAAGCAAAGATGCACGAAGATCCCATAAACGCACTAACAACACCAAAGCCCATCACTACTGTACGAAAACCTACCTGGAGGCAGGATATATTTCCAGAGGTGGTAGAAAATATACCAGGTATTGGAAACCAAAACTGCCAGAGTGAAAAAGAAAGGAGAGATACTACCCTAAGCTTTATATCGAAAAACTACCCAAGCATGGACTGGACCCATGCATACACCGACGGTTCTGTAACAAACACTACACAGAACAGAGGGGCAGGAGCATTCCTGAACCTACCAAATGGCAGAAAAATAACACTGTCATTCACTACTGGTAAGTACACAAGCAATTTCAGAGCGGAGGCAGAGGCACTGAGGGCGGCAGTGGAAGAAATGGTGACACATAAAGAAAATGAAAGCCATATAGTCCTGCTTACAGATGCTCTGGCCGTAGTCACAGCGCTAAAAAGCCAGAAAAACACCGAGCTTAATGACTTAAGAGCAGCACTCTGTCAACTATGCCAGCAGTCCGCACCAAAAAGGGTAGTGGTACAGTGGGTCCCATCACACTGCAACATCCAAGGCAACGAGGAGGCAGACAGACTGGCAAAAGAAGGTGCAAGACTACCACAAACAGATACTAGTATGACGTACGAAGAGTCAAAACGGCTTATTAAAGCCAGATACATGACCAAATGGGAAACTGAACATACCGGCTACACCAAAAATGATGCCTATTACCAGTTGAACAGAAGAGAGCAGGTCGTTGTCTTCAGACTTCGCACTGACGACAATAGAATTGAAGATAGGTGGCACTGACGAATGCCCGTGTGGTACCGGGAAAATGACCGCTGAACATTTGCTGCAGAACTGCCCAACATACGAGAATCAGAGAGAGCAGATGTGGCCATCACCAGTGGAACCACAAGACAAGCTCTATGGCAGTGTCGACAGCCTCAGGATGACCGCCGCTTTTTTCGAAAAAATAATGGTAACTGTCTGACTGCGTACGATGAAGAAGAAGAAGTATCTCAGAAACTAACAAACACACAACAAAAACAATAACACCCACAACAAGACACAACTCTACACACAAGAAAATCATATTTATTGACAAACAAACAGAAAAGTTACAAATTTTGAAAGTCAACTACGAAAGCGAGATGCAAATTTTTCGTAAAAAAATGATGTGGCGTGCTAAAGGTTAACTTGATTAGTAATGACCATATAATATTACTTTGTAGTCACATTTGGAATATTGTTATTACAAGGTAGTGCAAATTGGTTGAGTGGCTAGAATACCAGTTTTCTAGCAAAAAAGAAATGAGTATGGTTTGAATCCTGGTAAGGACTTAGGTTTTTTTGTATCAGAGATTACATAAAAACCTAACCCACATACTGCAACTGCGGGGTGACTGCCAGGGAAAGTGGCACATACTCCTCAGTCCTCTAATTCCCCATCGATGAACACTAACAATGGAAAAAGACATTATTGTGTGATGGATCAGATTTTGTGAGATATGGTGAACAGTTCCTGAACTCTTAACAGTGAAGTAGCCATTAAAACTTGGGAGATTAGAGCATACTCTGAAATGGATTACCTGCTGCTGATACTGTCCTCCTTGGTCAACTAGGTAAAGTTCTGACCCCTTAGCAACCAGTGCCCGTGCTTGTCTGTCAGCTGTTATAATTGCCCAGCAGCTAGGAGCTTCATTCAGACCTTTGAGGCAAAGACAAGCATTTTATATTCACAAAAGATTGACTAAGATAGCTGTTCAACAAACTAAAATAGGAATTGCTAATGTAGTGTACTGACATATCTGTAGAATAACCGTTGAATGTTTGCTGCAAAAGTGCCCAACATATGAGTAACACAGAAAGCACATATGATCCTCACGAATAGCATTCTTGGACAAACTCTATGGATTTTTGTTTGCTTTTGCATTCATTTATTTCTCTATTGCCCAAACGGTGTGCTTTGCATTTTGGTTTTTATTTTGCGCCTGTCGGCCCAGTGTATCCAACTTCAGCATACATTTTATGTAAGGGTCTGCTTCCTCCTGCATTTTCTAACGGTTTGCTTCCTCGGGGTAACGGCCGGTGCTGTGATGGGGATCGAACCCAGAACCTTCTGGTTGTGAGCCGTGTCACTTAACCACTAGCCCACACCATCCCCCTATGGAGATAGTAATAACATTGAACTAACCATTGCTTTCTTTAGATTTATTTCAAGATGATGTCAGTAGATTCAGTTTTAAGCCTTAGATAACTTATAAAATTGGTAGAGCTCTGGTTCAAGACAGTGTCATGTCTTCACTTCATGCTGTATGTTTCAAGCAGGATTATTCATCACTAATGGTGAACTGAGTGATGTGACCGAGTGCCACACATGTTTGACCATCATTCTCAGGCATGTCTGTATAGGAAACATTTGGTGAGAATTGCAGCACTTTGTCCTGTATCTAGGGAGAAACCTGGCATCACAGTCCACAAAAATGGCATCATCATTTATCACATGACTGACACAGGAACCAGTGATAACGAAAAATATTTTAAGCTAAGAGGTGTGACTGTAAGCCTCCTTCCTGCTATAAGCAACACGATAACATCAAGATATGAATATTTAAAAAACCTGTCAGATTGTATCATCCAGAGATGGAGATACACTGTAGCCAACCTTCAATTTGGAAATGGCATTGCCGAAGATGGGTGTATCGGACCGAAACGTGCAAATATTGCAGTCAAGCTGTAAACTAGCGACACAACACATTCCGTTCTCCGGACTACATCTTGCTACTTCCAAAGCCCTGTTCAGGGCTTGGTAGCAGGAGATTGAGAACGAACGCAGAAGAAGTGGAAGAAGGAAATGGCAGCTGATCTCACTCACTTTCAACTTCTCTTCTTCCTACATTTTTCTCTTCAACGGGATAGGGGCTAAACTGAAGTTGGCCTCCTTACGAGAAGCCTGTGTGATAGCATTATGAGCTCTTTGGAGGATGAAAAATAGGACTAGTGAATATGGTAAAATATATATAGGCGTGTGTGTGTGCGTATGATCTTATTTCTTTCTTGGCTTACTGTGTCCATGTTCTCTGTGGCTTTGTGGCTAATACGGCTGCTTTCTTGCGTATCGTATATTTGTCTTTGTTGGTTTTGTGATTTTGTGTTATTTGTTCCTGATAGGAGGTATTCTGACTGTAACATGGGTTTAATTTTGTTTTTGTCCTGGTGTAGTCACAGAGTCATTACTTATGTATTTTTATTAGCTGTGTCTACATGTACATATTTACATTTCTATTCATTTTACATGTAATCATATTTCTTGCTTGGTCTGCTCTTATTTATTCTGACTCATATGTATCTGGCTGCTTTCTGCTTATGACTGTCAACTCAAACTATATTGTATCAAAGTCATATATCATGGCTTGGTTTTTTTGCTGTGATCTGTTAGTTGTTTTCATTTGTTCTCTGTCCCTGATGAAGGCCTTGTGGTCATAACATGGGTTTTGTTATGTTTTGTTTCTGTCCTAGTGTGGTCACTGAGTCATTACTTAAATATATTTTTACTGACAAAGAGAGAATACCCTGCCAAAAGTAGGTCAATATCTAAACAAACATACCTCCTACACATTGCACAAGAAAGGACGTTATATTAAAGAAATCTTAAATACAGAGCACTAGCTAAAACAGCAAACCTTGCACGTGAAGGGAAACTGCAAATCTTGCCAGTGTCTTACATGTTAACTTGGAAAATAACTAAACACAATTTAATGCCAACAGTTACCTGGCACCTCTGCTAGCCTCACAATTCTTGGACTGTCTACATTGCTCACTAGGAAGACTCTGTAAGATGTTGTCATGACTGCAATCCCTGTGCCTTGGAAGCTGGGAAATACTTTGGCTTCCAGAATTTTGACATCTTTTGCTTCCTGTAGAGACAGCAATGATGAACTACATTAACGTCCTCGTGGATGGGTACACAACTCACATGTGCACCTTTTTCACAAAATAAACAACAGTACATGAAATACTGTGAAGCGTTTTTTTGGTTTTGTTTTCAACATTATCATTCTTCTTATTTGCTCCAATTGTTGCATAAGCTCACTACTGCAATTAGCTGCCTTACATGAAGCTTACACCATTTTATTTTGGTACTCTTGTTGTGGTGGTTTCCATTACACTGTTTTACATGAGATCGCCAGCCTCATAGTCCATTCTGCTTAGTTGTATTTTGTGATATGCATAGATATAGACCACCTCCCAGAAAGCCAATGTGGATTCAGAGCCGGAAGAGGAACTGTGGACATGATTTTTGCCGCTTGCCAAGTACAAGAGAAGTGTCGAGAACAAAATCAGGCCTTGTACACCACATTTATTGATTTGACAAAGGCATTTGATACAGTAAACAGAGGAGGGCTGTGGATGATAATGTCCAAGTTTGGCTGCCCCAACAAATTCATAACAATGGTGAAACAGCTACACGAAGGCATGTGTGCTCGTGTACTGGACAGCGATGCAATTTCTAAAATGTTTCTAGTATCAAACAGAGTAAAACAAGGATGTGTACTCGCCCCGACTTTGTTCAGCATGATGTTCGCGGCCACGATGACAGACGCCTTCAGATCACTGGAGCTTGGAATACCCATAAAGTACCAAAAAGATGGCAAATTACTCAATCCCAGAAGAATGAAGGCCAAAACCAAAGTGGCTGGCGACATAATCAGGGAACTTGTATTTGCTGACGACTGCGCTCTAATGAGCAACTCAGAACTGAACATGCAGGTTGGAATGGACCAGTTCTCTGCCGCATGCAAAAATTTTGGCCTGACCATAAATGCCCAAAAAACAGAGGTCATGCACCAACCAGCACCAGGCATGCCGTACACAAAACCAGAGACTACAGCCAGCGGGCAGACACTGAATGCCGTAGACAAATTCACATATCTGGGCAGCATGCTGTCGAGATCTGTCAGCCTAGATGATGAGGTGGCAAGCAGAGTAGCAAAGGCCAGCACAGCCTTTGGTAGAATGCACTCGATGGTCTGGGTACGTCGTGGCATCAGCGTCAAGACCAAACTCAAAATCTACCGTGCAACCATCATTCCAACCCTACTATACGCTTGCGAAAGCTGGACTGTATACTCTGGACATGTAAGGAGGTTAAATCACTTCCACACAGGTTGCCTGAGGCAAATATTCCACATCCGATGGCAAGATCGTGTCATTGACATCGAGGTACTCTAGAGGGCTAACATGCCCAGCATACATGCACTGCTAGAGAAAGCACGACTAGGATGGGCCGGATACCTCGTCCGTATGTCAGACGAGCGGCTCCCAAAAAAGCTTCTCTACGGCGAGCTGAGAGAGGGATGGTGCGAGACAGGGCACACAAAGAAACGTTTTAAAGACCGTCTGAAGGACTCACTGAAAAGTTGCCAGATAGATATGGACACCTGGGAATGTCTGGAGAAGCGCAGTCAAATCGGGTGTAGCTGCCGGTGAAGACGACCGTGTTGTGAAAGCCCAGAGCAGACGCGAGACGCGGAAATCCCGAGCAGCGGGAACACCATCCCCTTCTAAAAACCCTTTGTGCCCGATATGTAGCAGATGTTTTCGTGCCCGCATTGGCCTGTTCAGCCACATGCGCACCCACACCCAACAGGGAAATCTGTGACAAGGATGATGTCGGCGGTCCTCATCGACAACGATGGACAGCTATTGGATATAGACTCATCATCATAAAGTTTGTCAAATGCGTTGAAAAGAGCCATGCTGTCACTCTTCTCCTCTTAATGAGCTGACAGATATGGAGAGCACACTGTGCTATTTGTTTGCCAACCACAAACAAGCACATGTATGTATATCTAATTTTCAATTTGTTGAACAGATGATATTACAGTCTTCTGTAATAGCTGGTAGGAAGTTTAAATATTGTCACTTATTCTGCTCTTGCCAAAGAACAATACATTTCTGATATTACCCTCTGTGTGTTCTGTATTCCATTTGATTATTATATAGTTTTTTTTCTTCATATGTTGGCCTATATTTACTTTGGGTTTTGCTGTCACCATCTTTAACTAGTCTATCCACCTCCATATTTGTGAGCATCTTGCAGCAGCAACAAAATTCACTGTATTTTTGCTGTTAAATTTATAATAGTCTCAGTGTGTGCCTGAGACAGGCTGTCGTCTTCTTCTTCTTCATTTGTTCTCAATCTCCCACTACCAAGCCATGAAAATAGCTTTGCAAGTAGCAGGAAGTAGTCTGGAGAACGGGATACGTTGTGTTGTCGTTTACAGCTTGACTGTGATATTTGCCCCTTGTTGTCCAACACATTCGACTTCATCAGACATTTTTGAGTTCCGGGTTGTCTTCCCACTTCCATCCCTTCTACTTAGCCAGTCTGCTTTATTGCAGTCAGACAAGCTATCTTTCTTCTTCTTTTTCATTGTACGCAGACAGACATCAACCTTAATGTTTTCGAAAAAAGCAGCCGTCATCCTGAGGCTGTCGACACTGCCATAGAGCTTGTCTAGTGTTGCCACTGGTGATGGCCACATCTGCTCTCTCTGATCCTCGTATGTCGGGCAGTTTTGCAGCAAATGTTCAGCGGTTATTTTCCCGGTACGACACGGGCATTCGTCAGTGCCACCTATCTTAAATTTGTTGAATAGGTGGTACCTAAGTCTATTGTGGCCAGTGCGACTTCTGAAGACCACGACCTGCTCTCTTCTGTTCAACTGGTAATAGGCATAGTTTTTGGTGTAGCCAGTATGTTCAGTTTCCCATTTGGTCATGTATCTAGCTCTAATAAGCCGTTTTGACTCTTTGTATGTCATACTAGTATCCGGTTCTGGTAGTCTTGCACCTTCTTTTGCCAGTCTGTCTGCCTCCTCGTTGCCTTGGATGTTGCAGTGGGATGGAACCCAATGTACCACTACCCTTTTCGGTGCAGACTGCTGGCATAGTTGACAGAGTACTGCTCTTAAATCATTAAGCTCAGTATTTTTCTGGCTTTTCAGTGCTGTGACTACGGTTAAGGCATCTGTAAGCAGGACTATCTGGCTTTCATTCCTTTTACCTGTCACCATTTCTTCCACTGCCGCCCTCAGTGCCTCTGCCTCCGCTCTGAAATTGCTTGTGTATTTTCCAGTAGTGAATGACAGTGCTATTTTTCTGCCATTTGGTAGGTTCAGAAATGCTCCTGCCCCTCCGTTCTGTGTAGTGTTTGTTATAGAGCCGTCAGTGTATGCATGGGTCCAGTCCATGCTTGGGTAGTTTTTCGATATGTAGCGCAGGGTAGTATCTCTTCTTTATTTTTCAGTCTGGCAGTTTTTGTTTCCAATACCTGGTATATTTTCTACCACCTCTGGAAATATATGCTGCCTCCAGATAGGTTTTCATACAGTAGGGATGGGCTTTGGTGTTGTTAGTGCGTTCAAGGGCTCTTCGTGCATCTTTGCTTTGGCTATTTCTGCAAAGTTTCTCCGCTTTAGTTTCCCATTTCCGAAATTGTTTAGTCTCTGGTGCATTGGATGGTCAGTCAGTCTTCTGAGTTTCTCTGATTGCAGCTGGGCTCTGCAGTCTCTTCTGTCGGTCATGGGTTGCAGTTTTGTAATCTTTTCAAGTTCTACAATTGGCGTTGACTTCATGCCTCCTGTTATAACTCTCATAGCTTGGTTTTGGAGTTTGCTAATTTTGTCGAAGTTCGCCTTTGCTGCTGTTGTCCATGCCGCAATGCCATACTCGAGAACTGGTGTCACTCTTCCAGTGTACAGTTTCTTTAGTATACTTTCGTCTGCTCCCCAGCTTGTGCCAGCAAGTTTCCTCATGATTGCCATTCTTTCTCTGGCTCTCATTCGGTTTCTGTCGATCTGACTTTTCCATGTCATGCGCCGATCAAATGTGACTCCCAAGTAGTTTGGGTTGTCGTTTGTCTGTAAGTATTTGCCGTTAAGACTTAATTTGGTGTTTTGGGGTTTGTTTGACAGCGAGAATATTGTACATGTGGTTTTTTCCTCGTTTATTTTGACCAGCCATGAGTTCGTCCACTCTTCCAGCGATGTTAGGGCCTGCTGCATACGATTTCTTGCTATGGTGAGATTCTTTTCAGAGGTCCACATAGCCAGATCGTCTGCGAACATTGAGCTATGGACTCTTCTTGGAATATTCTCTGTAATGTCGTTTATATACACCAGGAAGAGTGTGGGTGACAGTACTCCCCCTTGGGGTACTCCCTGCTCAAGTGTCACCTTTTTGCTCATCTGCCCTTGTACTTGAACTCTGGCCGTTCTGTTTTTGAGGTAGTGACTTATCCATTTGTACATTTTCCCACAAACTTCACTTCTTCGTAGCTTGACTCTAAGTCCCTCTTTCCAGACTTTGTCAAATGCCTTTTCTAGGTCCACCCAAACCGCTACTGTATGTTTTTGTTCCTATTAGGCATCTTCTATTTCCTGGGCTATGAGGATGACCGATCCACAGTGGATCTGTGCTGTCTAAAGCCTGCTTGCTGTGGAATTATTATGCGTTTTTCTTCCAGATGCCACATCAGTCTGGTGTTTATCATACGTTCCATCAGTTTGCAGACACAGCTCAGTAGGCTGATAGGCCTGTATCCATTTGGATCTGTTTTGTCCTTTCCTTTCTTTGGTACTGGTACAAGTACTGCGTCTTTCCATGCCTGGGGTACAATACCCCTTTTCCAGCTTTGGTTCAGGACTGATAGCAGTTTCTTCTTTGCTGTTTGGCCCAGCCCCATCAGCATTTTGTTTGTTATCCCGTCTTTTCCGGGAGATTTCCTTTTCTTTAATGAGACAAGCTATCTAATTCATTGTTTTTTGTAGTTTTTGAGGGAATTGATAACTGATGCTGAAAACGAGTGAATTCAATTCCAATTGAAATGTACCCTTTTAAAAAGAAATGCATACATTTGTAAATAGACAATCTGTAGTCTGTATGTTATACAGAGTTATTTTGAAGGGGCTGTTAGTGAAATCTGTTTGACATGACCTGTTAGAAAACTGAATATGTCAACTGTAAACTGTCAGAGGTGTTTTTGCTGGTAGGTTTTTCTTTGTGTGGGCTGTTTTATCATAGGATATTATGTAAAGTACCAAAGTACCTGTGTAAGTGGACAAGTGGTACAATGTCTGAATGTAATGTAGGTTGTATGGAAATGATAGGTCAAGAACCATACCATTAAGGTTTTAAATGTTGTTATAGCCAAGAGTGGAATTGAGGATAATCTCTCATTTAAATTATCAAAAAGCATGCAAATAAAATAGCTTCTGAAATAGCAAATTTAAACTCCTGCATGTGATTCTCATGAAAGACCTGTCTATCAGGAGAAGGGGAGATAGGCGAGCATCTAATGACTATTAACCACATTCTTCAGGCAGACATAATCCGTCAGCCTGGAGACCAGCTCATCCTAGTCATAAAGAAGAACAAAAACTCTAGATTCCAAGGATTGCAGAGAGAATGGGAACAGCTCAAAGCAACGGTGAGTTAACTTGAATAACAAACATTTGCCAAAGATGGATGTGCCAGTCTAAAAGGTACAGATAGCTTTGTTCAACTGTAAAATACAGCACAATGTATCTTACGCAGAACAAACAACATAGAAGGTGCCCTTATCTATTTTCATTCTGTGTCATCAGGCATCGAAAATAATGACTCCAAAATAGGCAGCAGTCAGCACAAGGCTGGCAACACTGCTGCACAGCTTTACATGTAGGGGACTTCAATCTACTGTGTCTAGTGTGTACCTGAAAATTGTTACCATAACTCACAGAGAGACATGATGACAAGGATACTTTTTAAAGTGTTCTCTGTGATTTTTGCCCTATGTTGATACAAAGGCAATCTTTACAGTTGCCTTGGCCTCATTATGTGAGAAACCATTTGACCTGATTCTAAATAAGAAATGCAGATTACCAAGAATTGTTAAACTGGTACGAAAACCTTAAAAAAAGTGTGACACTCAGCGCAGTACATACCTGTCCCATGCCAAAGGTGCGCTTGAATGTGAGAAACATATCATACACAAGGACTACACCATCTTCCTGGATACAGAGTAGTTCCTCAGTGCTGGACCAACCCAAGGTTATAACATTGCCACTGTTCCACTATAAGGTGATAGACAGAACAGTGAACATTCAGTCATTTCTGTCCAATCCACAGACTAACACACCATTCTTTAATGTAAATAACATGTTATTTCCTCCATTCATCGCAATATACCACAACATTTTAGAAATACGTTCTTTCCTCCACATTTCAGAACATACTACAACATTTGAGAAATTGTTCTATATCATGTTCTTTATTTCCTACAATAAAATATACTACAACATTTTAGAAATAATAGTGTATTTTCTCATATGCAAAGCCATTGTTCCTATACTATTTTTGTTGTCTATCTGAATTACTCCTGCATCATTCCATGACTGAAAAAAATTTATGTTAACTGATGTCCATCTATCACATGTGATGAAGACTAATCTCTTTGTTCAGTTGTGTGGATAGACTTTTCTCTTACTGTGGCCGCTGAAATGGGGAACTTGCAGGCTGATTTGGATACTTCGTCTTCTGCGACGTTCGTTCTCAATCTCTTTCCACCAAGACTGGAACAGGGCTTTGCAAGTAGCAGGAAATAGTCTGGAGAACGGAATGCGCTGTGTCGCTAGTTTACAGCGTGACTGCGATATTTGCACCTTTCGGTGTGACACATCCGTCTTCAGCGGCATGATTTGGATCAAAGTGAGGAATAAACTGCGCCATTTGTCAACCTCACTCTCTCGTCCTGAGCTACCTTTGGCCAGTGGCAAGATTTTAATAATTACATACATCCATTTACCCTCATCTGGCTCTGCAACTTTCCAGCAGCATTGTAGACACTGATCACTGGCTTTACTGAAGTGATCACTCGAGCTGTCTTGCTCTCATCCTTCATTAGGGCTTTAGGGTAAAAATATGTCAGCAAGTTTAGTACTCGTAGCAAAATTAGAATATGTAAGCAGGTTTAGTACATTTCGCAAAATTAAAGAATCTAAGCTAATTTAGTACTGTAGCAACTTTAGAACATGTAAGCAAGTTTAAAATATGTAAACAAGATTGTTGAATGTAAGCAAGTTGAGCACTTACACTGAACATGTGAGCAATATTGGGGAATATATGTAAGTTTTGTACTTGCAACAGTAGTTGACCATGTAAGCAAGTTTATTACATGTAGCAACATTACAGCATGTAAACACGTTTATAAAATGTAAGCAGGATCAGAGAATGTAAACTAGTTTAGTACTTGTAGTAACTAGAACATGTAAGCAAAATTCAAGAATATTAGCAAATGTATTACTTGTATCAACTCTATAACATATAAGAAAGTTTAGAACATGTAAGCAAGATTGGAGAATGTAAGCAAATTTAATTCTTGTAGCTACTTTATAACATGTAAGCAAGATTTGAATATGTAATTCAAGCAAAAATGAAAGATGTAAACAAAATTAGAACATGTAGGTAAAATTAAAAAATGTACATAAGATTGGAGAACTAACCAAAATTATAACATATAAGCAAGATTTGAACATGTTTGTAAGATTAGAACATGAAAAAAAGATTAAAACATGAAAGCAAGATTAGAACATGAAAGTAAGATTAGAACATGAAAGCAAGATTAAAACATGTAAGCAAGATTAGAACATGAAAGCAAGATTAGAACATGTTTGTAAGATTAGAACATGTAAGCAAGATTAGAACATGCAAGCAAAATTAGAACATGTAAGATTAGACCATATAATCAAGATTAAGACTAAGTAATATTATAATATAATGATCCTTCTTTCTCCTAACTGTGTGGATCCAATGGCTTTTATTGAGGAGAAAATAAACGACTGCATGTCTAACATGGTGACTAAGTACAGCTGTCTATAGGGCCGACTACTTCATCATGTAAAACAAAATGCACAGAGCTGACAACTTCATCATGTAAAACAAAATGCCAAAGAAACTACCTCTACAAGAGGGAAATACAAGATATGACGCAGGCTTCCTACTAAAAGCTCAACTGTAGTGATAGCACCATGCAACTACTGAAGTGCAAAAAGTCCTATAATGATGATGATTCACTCCAAAATTTTGGACGCATAGGACAAAAATGTGATCAGTCTTGTGCAATCCAATGCTTGGTACATTCTAGATCTTACCTACAACTCTGTTTCTCCAAAGGCAAAGAGGACTAATGAGATTATACTGAGGGAAGCCTATACATAAATGCACATACCAGAAAGAAGTAAAAATAGTATTTTAGCGGTTAGATTATGAGAAGAAGTGTATTGCAGCACACTTTGACAACAGGTTATATTTTTGGAGGAAATAGGGCATGTGAAAACTGAACTTAACGTCTTTATACTGGTTTAGAAGACTCCAGAGTTTGTATACAACCAGTTTCTAGGAGAGTGGTTAACTAATGTGCGAATCCTTCTTACTAGACTCAAACACTAGAACAAAGTAGACCTGCAGTCTGTTAGACGCCATCTACGCTGCTCTTAACAAATCACCTAATCATGACCGATATTATGTTATGTCATAGTCAGTCGCCTCTTATGACATGCTCTCTGTGGGGCAATGGTGCTATTCTTTTCTTTGTCATATACAAAGACCCCGGCAGACCACTCAGGGAACAACAAAGAGAGAAGATACTGGACAGTTTAATATAGTGACATTGGAAGACATTCAACTATAGAATTGACAGGTTGCATTACGGATAAAATGTAGAGATCATTGATCGGCTATGACAGTCTGCAGAGCACATGATGATGATCAAGGAGAAACCGCTCATCGACTATACCTGGCAGGCAGCCTGGAACAAAACATATCCTGTGACCTTCAAACCTTTGAGAGACTAGTACTCTATCTAACCAGCTTACAATAGATGCTCAGATTACACAGTGAGACAGACATCCATGGCAAGGAAAATGTATATGAATAAATTAACACTAGCCTTATGAATGTTTCTAGAAAGACAACTATATGTTCAAGTATTAGAGTGATTCCCTCTTATAACAAAGAAACCGAGTTCATGTCCCCATGTCAGTCTAATTAGCTGTACATGGGTATCTTACAGTAAGGGAAGACAAAGCAGGGAGAAGTCAATTCATCACTCCATCATCATCAATGAAAAATTAACTCCATCACAATTATAAAAGACAAACACGGAACGGCGATTTTGATCCAGAAAAAAGGAAGGCACAATGGAGAGAGTATTTCCTAGAACTCCTAAACCCAAATGATATGCAAAGACATCCCACTCATACAAGTTTAAGCACAGGAAAAAACAGAGCCCAAAATATTAATCCAGGAGATTGAGGAAGTCCTTAAAAAAGCCCAAATCGTATAGCTGCAGATGCGGACGGAATAACATGTGATACAATTAAAGCATGTAGATACTTAGGAGTAAAATGGCTACATAGAATATTCTTAGCAGCTTGGGAGCTAAGTAGAGTCTCTGATAACTGGAAAAAAGCTATCATTGTGCCAATCTGGAAAAACAAAGGCAACAAAAAAGAGTGTGATACCTACCGGGGGATATCGCTTCTAAGCCACAGGAAAACTGTACGCAAAAATCCTGGAGCACAGAATTCGACCTATCCTAGAACCATAGCTGATTGGGGCTCAGTTTAGTTTCTGATAAGTTAGTAGCTGCAAAGACGCTCCATTCACCCTGAGACAACTAAGTGAGACAAACATCGAATATGATTAGAAACCAAAGCGTGGCTTTCAAAGATCAAGATAGGGCTTCTGATAGAGTAGACAGAAATAAACTATGGGCCATCCTAGACAACTACGGAGTACAGGGGCAGCTATTAGAGAATACTAGAGCACTGTACCAAGGGTGTCAAAGTAGAGTAAGAACAACAGATGGTCTGACCGAAACAATGGAGATAACAACCGGGGTGAGACACGGGTGTGCGTTGTCGCCCCTACTCTTCAACACACATATGGAGAAAATAACGCTAGAGGCCAAAATTGAGCATCTGCCAAGAGGAAGAAAGGATAGATGCAGATCAGCTGAATTAACTCCTTTTTGCAGATGATCAATGTCTTCTTTACGTGAGTGAAAATGACCTGCAGCAACATCTGACTGCGCTCAACTCTATGTATGAAAGATACAGTATGAGAATTAACACATCCAAAAATGAGACTATACAGATAAGCAGAGAGCCTGAAAACATGAACATTATGGTAAAAGGGACCAAGATCAAACAAGTGCAGGAGTTCAAGTACTTAGGCAGTGTTTTCATACAGGATGGAGGTTTAGATAGAGAGATTGAGATCAGGTGCCAAAAAGCAGACGTCATTGCATACCAGCTGTCACCATTATTGAAACACCCCAACATAAACATGTCCACAAAAAGAATGCTAATAACAGTATATTCATGCCAACTCTCTGTTACCAGTGCCAAACGGACTTAACAAAAACTTTTAAGAGAAAGATCATGACATGTGAGATGAGATGCCTCCGGAAAACAATCAACGTAACTAGGAGAGACGGAATGCGCAATGAAAATATGAGATGAATAGTTGAAGCAACACAAATTTATTCAAAATTACTACCCCAGGAGGTAGTGGAGGCAAGGACAGTTAATATATTTAAGAATAGATTGGATGCGCATAGCTTACAGAGCAGGATAATGCAAATGTAACTGGTTGTATACAAACTCTGATGAGTCTTCTAAACCAGTATAAAGATGTTAATTTAAGACCCTGCTCTGAATATATTGATGAAGCAAGAATCAATTGGTTCGGCCACCTAATGAGAATGCATCCTGACCAACTATCCATGTGTGCCTATAACGCATGACGTTCGGGTTTTCGCAATCGTAGCAGACCGAGAACTAGATGGATAGGAATTGTTGCAGATATTCTAAATAATCATGCGACACGTCTGGCCCTGGACAGAAAACTACGGCTCCCCACGACGTCTCATGGCACAAGTGCACAAGACAAGACATCATCAACTGTCTTTTTTACCCTTAGTGGAGCATAGGCTCTTAACAAACACACATCAAGCCTTTCTGTCTTGCACCAACACCTCCAGATTGTTCCATGTCTGACCAGCTTGCGCCATGTTTATGGCTATTGATCTTCTCCAAATGAGCATGTTCTGCCCTCTACTTTTCTCGTCTCAGAAAACAGACTGACGGTTATTGCTGTTTGGTGTTTTCCTTAATGTGTATCCCAGCCACCTCCACCTCCTCTGCATTATGTTTTGACACACTGAGGGTTGGCCTGTTTGTTACAGAAGCTATACATTAGTAACCTTATACCAGTGAAGTCCTGGTATTCTGTGCAAACACTTATTAATGAAAGACTACTTTTATGGAATTTTTTGTCAAATACCATGCTTTGGCATTATACAGCAACACAGATGGCACATTTGAGTTGAACATTTGTCTCTAACACATCATCCCCATCGACAGTGTCTCCTATAGGACAACCTTTACCATTTTTACATACATATTGCAGAAGTAGGTAGATATTAAAACTGCAGATACTAAGCTGAAAAACAAAGATGTGTCTGACAAGCAAATAGATTCTGACATACCTATAGGTCCTCCATAGGTAGAAGCTGCCACAGTATGTTTCGTGAGGTCCACAAAACCATTCCACTCCATGGCATACAACTCATATTTTCTAAAGAATAACAGAAAAACACATGAATCACTTAACTTTTAAAAAGTTGTATCTGTGCCTGCAGTATGATGACAATTATTGCTATATTAGTATTTACACCTGTTTATTGATGACTTACATACAGGTAAATTTGGTTTCATAGCATATATATCATGATGACAGATCTTCAACATTATAAGGTGAGAGTGACCAGCTTCCTTTTTAGTTTTCTCTTACTTAGAACAGAGTCTGGCTCACAATTTTACAGATTGGTAAAACTTGGTTTAAAAAATGAGAATATTACATAATCATCATCATGTAGCACATCCTTTACAGAACGTCGCTCCCATCACAGTCTGTCTGAAAGAAACTCGTTCTCTTGCCAAAACTCCAGCCTCTGCCACAGTCATATCCAGGCATTCCTGGATATCTTTGTGCCATCGTCTTCTCGGTCTACCCCTTCCTCTTTTGCCTGGCACCATACCTTCCATCACTGTTCTCTCGAGACTGTTGTGTCTCTTGATGTGACCAAAGTATTTGCATTTTCTAGCCAAAATGGAATTGATAAACCAGTTCTCCTCTATGCTCAACTCTTGCCGAATGTCTACATTTGTCTTTTTCTCTGTCCAGGGTATTCTGAAGATCTTTCTGTAACATTTTGACTCAAAGGATTCAATTCTTTGTCTGGAAGTTTTGGTAATCGTCCATGATTCACAGCCATAAGCTACCACAGGAAGAACACAGGCTCTCAAAACTTTTACTTTTATCCTTTTCTTGGTACTCTGCCATAATTTCTTCAGGCTGTTCAGTCTCTGCATTGCCACGGCTAGTCTTCTTCTGATTTCTTTCGAGCAGTCACCATTTTTGTCAATTCTGGAGCCCAGATATTCAAATTGTGTGACCTGATCTATTTCCTCACCATCCACTGTAAATTTATGCTGATATTGTCTTTTGTTAATGGTCATTATCTTTGTTTTATTTATGTTTATAAACAGGTTTTGATCTTTACTTTGTCCATTTACGGCTGAAATTAGCTGCTCTAGCCCTTCTGTACTTCTTGATAGTATCACTGCGTCATCTGCGCATCATAATAGTAGATAAAGACATATACAAAGAACAGTAACTAAGAAACATATACAGAAAATATAAAAAAGTCATACAACAGAATGTCAAATTTGGCCAAACCAGTATTAGTCAAGCATCCAGAAGTAAACTACAAGATGTATGACTTAAAGCAAAATGCAAACACAGCCTCAGACCACCACATGATGCTGGGGATCTTGAAGGTCAAGTTAAAAAAGCACCAAGTAAGGGGAACAAGAAGAATGAGATATAACATAAACCTATTGGAAAATAGAATATAGTATAAAACTCAATAACAAATACCAAGTGCTACAAGAAAAGTGGAATAAGACATGTTAAGAAATTATAGGATTCAAGAAAATTCAACCGAATGAATCGATCTCAACAGAGACATTTCCTAAAACGGGAAAAGAAGAAGAAAGCGATACTCAACAATTGCTGAACCCAAGTCATCAAAACAGAAGCACAGAGAAACTATGCTACTACAATAAGGACCAGGCACACATAAGAAAAATAAAAAGAGTACACTGTCACATAAGCACAAGAGGCAGCAGAGAGAGGAAATATGAGATCTCTACTCATTAACAAAGAAAGTGGCAAATAGATATATAAGTAAGGGTAGTATCATAGTAGACACTGTCATCAGGGGTGAAGTGTGAGAGACTTCATTGTACTAAGCCACAGCTTTGAGAGGTGAGGTGGGCAGTTCCCTTCCTCCCCACCTTTTTCCTTTTCTAACTATAAGCCAGGTACCCATTTACAGCTAGTCAACTGAAGCTGCCGGTAGTGGGAGTTGAACTCTGTACCTTTTCCATGAAAAGTGAGTGCTCTATCACTTCACTAATTAGCTGCTTAAAATATATATATATACAAATACAAAATCAATCAAAAATAGACAAAGCAGAATATTTACATCATCAGAGAAATACAGGAGCAATGTGTTGAGTACCTAAACCTAAACAGACCTCCCCCACAAGAAACACTGGCCATCCTATCCTGGATTTAGGTTGCAATCCATCAAGCAAGATAGAAATCAAAAAGGCCAAATTGAAACTCAAGAAAGACAAAGCAGCAGCCCCCAGATGAAAGGGCAGCAGAAGCTATAATGGCAGATACAAATAAAGTCAAATATATTAACAAGGAATGTCTAAGAAGAGATAGTTTTCATAAAATTAAAAGAAGGCCATCTGATTAAGCTGTCCTAGAAGGGAGACCTGAAAAATTGCAGCAATTACAGAGGGATTATATTGCCAGGCAATATATTAAACAGAATCATCTTGGACAGATTAAAAGAGGATGTGGACAAAAAAACAATGAGAATGAACAGACAGGATTCTGCATGGGAAGGTCATGCACAGATCATGCAGCCACTCAGTGCATTATAGAACAAACTATCAAATGCAAAACATTCATATATGCTAATTTTATAGACTATGAAAAGGCTTTCGCAGTATGGATCTATACACTTTTAGGCAACTGTTGAGAGATTATTGAACACCAGAGAAGTACATAACCCTTATATAGGGCATGTATAAATATACAGTTAGCAGAATGGTACATGAAGAAGCACTGACTGACAGCTTCAGAGTACAAACAGGGGTGAGACAGGGATGCCTTCTCTCGCCCTTACTGTTCTTGTTGTCTATAGATTGGATAATTAAGACATCAAATAATTTAAAATGAACTGGTATTCAGTGAACTTTGTGGACAATTGGAGAAACTGGATTATACAGATGATCTGATGCTTTTGTTACAGTCATAGCCAAATGCAAGAGAAACTTGACAAGGTGAAAGAATAATCAGCCAAAAATCAACCCTATTAAAAAGAACCAAAACCAAATGCATATAAAACTTGACAGGGTGAAATAATAATCAGCCAAATTAGCACAGAATATCAACACTAATAAAATCAAGCTTCTTAAAATCAACCCTATTAAAAAATAAGAGCCAAAATGCTGTTTGGGAGAGCAGTTGAAAGAGGTGGATGCTTATATCTACCTTGCCAGCACAACTGACATATTAGGGGGTAATTGATGCAGATGTGAAAACCAAAATTGGAAATACAAAAAAAAAGAAAAAGGCATTCCTGACACTAAACAACATATGGGAACTGAGAGAAATCAAGATTCACATGAAAATTAGAGTACTAAACACCAGTGTCAAGTCATGATGTTATATTGAGCCAAAACATGGAGAATGACCTAAGACTCCAGTCCTTCATTAACAGACTCCTACAAAGGATAATGGGCACAAATTGTTAGGGCATGGTAAGGAATGAAGACACGTGGGAAAGGAGCCAACAACCAACCACTGGAACAACACGTCAAGAGAAGAAAATGGCGCCAGATAGAACATACACTGAGGATGGAACTGTCCAACATAGTCAAGCAGGCTCTCACAAGGAATCTCCAAGGGAAGAGGAAAAGAGGCAGACCTAAAAATATTTAGAGAAGAGAATACTACAAGAGGGAACTATGATTAAATGGTTTCACCTGGAAAAAGACAGAAAGAGTAGCTCAGGGCTATGTATGCTGGTGAGATGTGGCCAACGGCCTATGTACTGAGAAAAATGATGGGTTTTGACTGAAATAATTGACATAACAGAATACAAAACAAAAGATACATATGCTAGACCTATAGGAAAATAAATAGACACATACTCACAAGTAAACAAACAAAATAAAATGTGTATGTAGAGGTGAACAGCATAGCTAGCTAACACACCATCTTCTCTAAACTCTTACGATAAATAGGGCTGGCTAACATGAATTTTGTTGTACATTTATATGTTTACATACTCGCATTTTCCATGATTTTAGCAGGGTCATGGAAAATAGAGTCTTCACAGTACAAGAAAGATTTATTATGAGACGAATAAGCCTATAAGTATAACCACTGTGTTCTCTGACAATATAAAGTAATGAATGAGAATATAACATTCAATTTCTTTAAAGTAAATCAGCTCATCCCCTTGGATCTTATTTTCATTTGGTACATTTATGTATTGATCCACAGAAAAATTATTAAAAACAACTAGAGAGGTGCTTTGGCAGAAAAAACTAAAACCATACATTCAGTTCACAAACTTTTAACTCTTGTTTTGAGTTCTCATTAGGAGTTGTGAGTTGCCTTACAACTTATGTTGGAGATGTAAGTTAAGGGATCTTAACTTAACTTCATTATAATGGTTTAGAAGACTCTAAAAGTCTGTATACAACCAGTTTATTCCTCCACTTAAACTAAAAATAACTGTGCATCCAATTTATTTCTCAAAATCCTGGTATTCAATCAGGTGTGTGTGCCTGATGCCAGGTAGCCAAATGTTTAGTAAACTCATTTCGCTCTTTTGCCTTGGTGTACCTTGTTGGGCTCAGAGCCTCCATTATGCTATCTCTCCACCTCATCCTTGGTCGCCCGTGAGGTCAACTAAAGTTGTATGGCCACCACGATGTCAATCTACATGTACATTTGTTATTCTTCTTCTTCTTCGTACGCAGTCAGACAGTAACCATTATTTTTTCGAAAAAAGCGGCGGTCATCCTGAGGCTGTCGCCACTGCCATAGAGCTTGTCTTGCAGTTCCACTGGTGATGGCCACATCTGCTCTCTCTGATCCTCGTATGTCGGGCAGTTCTGCAGCAGATGTTCAGCAGTCATTTTACCGGTACTGCACGGGCATTCGTCGGTACCACCTATCTTCAATTTGTTGAATAGGTGGTACCTCAGTCTATTGTGGCCAGTGCGAAGTCTGAAGACAACGACCTGCTCTCTTCGGTTCAACTGGTAATAGGCATCGTTTTTGGTGTAACCAGTATGTTCGGTTTCCCATTTGGTCATGTATCTGGCTTTGATAAGCCGTTTTGACTCTTCGTACGCCATACTAGTATCTGTTTGTGGTAGTCTTGCGCCTTCTTTTGCCAGTCTGTCAGCCTCCTCGTTGCCTTGGATGTTGCAGTGTGATGGGACCCACTGTACCACTACCCTTTTTGGTGCAGACTGCTGGCACAGTTTGCAGAGTGCTGCTCTTATATCATTAAGCTCAGTGTTTTTCTGGCTTTGTAGCGCTGTGACTACGGCGAGAGCATCTGTAAGCAGGACTATATGGCTTTCATTTTCTTTATGTGTCACCATTTCTTCCACTGCCGCCCTCAGTGCCTCTGCCTCCGCTCTGACATTGCTTGTGTACTTACCCATTTGTTATTCAACATGCGCACCATATGGCCGGCCCATCAGTATTTTGGAACAGAGCGACATCTATGTCAGAGAAATAAGTTTGACGTCTGATCTTTGTGTTGCGGAATTTGGTCTTGAATGGAAATCTTCAATGTTCTTCGCTCTATCGCTCTGCTCGTTGGGCAACGCACAGTCTATCTGCATCAACTTACAGTAGGTTCTACACCTCGCAATCATATACCATGTCTGGAATAACCACACTGTTGAAGATGTGAGCCCTAGAGTTAACGTTTCGCATCTGTTGCAGTATGGGCTTAATACAGTTGAAACTGAGCCAGCCCGCTGTTATCCTTCGTGAGATCTCCCGATTTATTGAATGGGAGTTCGTGATCTCTTGGCCAAAGTAGATATACGGATTTACGTTTTTGATGTGGGACGATGAGGCTAATGTCTGGTCAGGCAAAACACACTGATCAGACAATGTTAGCCAGGGTCAGAAGAAATATACTGGCCAAGACCCTCACCTGATGTCTTCATTGGTCGTCCTGGAAACAGGCTGTTGTCAAGGATAACAGTCTGGCTAACACGGCGAGGTTCGACATGATCTCTATAGTAGTGAGCGACATGCAGATGACGCCAAGCATAGCACAACCGCCTGGACGACCCTGGTCCACCTTCATCAGCATGCTCGGAATGTGAGGAAAGCTATTGCAACCTACTACTTAACGTCCTTTTCACAAAAGAGTAACCTACTCATTGTGGGTATTCGCAAACAACAATGTTTTCGTCATGACAATCTCCAAGGCTCATATCTCCTTTTAAGCAGAAAGTGTTGAGCATGAACTGGGTTTTCTTTCTATTGATTTGTAGGCCAATTGCAACGCTTGTTCTGCTGAGTTCATTTTGGCTTTTCTCCATTTCTTTGATCTCGTGACTAATGATGACTATGTCATCATTGAACCTCAGATGAGTAAGAATTTCCCTGCCTATGTTTATGCCCCTATCCTCCCAGTCCATGTGTTTAAAAACTTCCTCAATGGCTGCTGTAAATAGCTTTGATGAGATTGAATCCTTCTGTCGGACGTCACGTTGTATCGGTATGGTGATCAGTCTCAGTCTATAGAATAGGGTGATATCCGTTGTGCATCCACTGTTTATCTCCACTATCAGTTGAGCATATTTTTCTGCAATTCCCTGATTTCTCAAGGCATTCAGCCCTGCAGTTATTTCGATTCTACCAAAAGCTTTCCCATAATCCATGAACACAAGGCATAAAGGCATCTGTACTTCATGCGCCCTCTCCATTAGTTGGTTGATTGTGTAGAGGTTGTCAGTGGTTGAGAAGCCTGTCCTGAAACCTGCCTGCTCTGGTGGTTGGTTCTTATCTAGTAGCTTCTCTACGCAGTTGAAGGTCACTTAAAAAGAGTTTATAAAAGAAGGACAGCAGACAAATTGGGCGGTAATTTGCCAGGTTTTCCTTGTCTCACTTTTTATGAATTAGGATGGTTTTTGACGTCTTCCATTGGTCGAGGATTTGGCATTCGTTCAGACAGATGTTGAACAATGTAGTTAAATGTCGAGAAAGTGTGTCCCCACCTTGTCCTGGGGCTCTACCTGGTTTCAGTTGTTTGATTGCATGTGCCACTTCAACTGATTCGATCTTTGGTACCGGCACAGATTCATTGTTGGGTGTCAATTTGGTGACTTTCGTCTTTGATGCAAAGAGGATGTGTACTACCCCTGACATCTTGCCTCTTTATTTACTCTATCCTCTGCCCTGACATCGTCTGCATTTTGTAGGGCGGTCATAATATTCTTTGATTGAAGAAGGCTTTTTTGGGCATTTGATTATGCTGCCTCTTGTCTCAGCTGCTCTGATCATCCTGTTCAGAATATGCTGTTCATAGTCCTCTTTTAGTCTGCTTCTGATCAGCTTGCATAACATAACTCAAGTGTGTTGTGTTTGCCATTCTATTTCAGTCTTCTCCTATTATGTAGACGTTGTAAGGTGTCTTTGCTAATCTGACTGCCTTTTGTCGCTATGGGTACTTTTGTCGCAGTAACACACCGTTTCAGCTTTTCCGTCAGCTGTTTCAAGTGATAGCTAGGAGATCCTTCACATCTATAAATCCTCTTGTCAGATTTTCTCTGAAAGCATAGCAGCATCTAGCATTGTTGGAATTTGGAAACGTCTTTTTGTGCAGTAGTGAGTCTATGTTTAAGGTTGCCCTAATGGGTCTGTGGGCGCTGTTTATATCTAGTCGATGCAGCACCTCCACATTTGTAACAAACTTGATGTCGTCACATAGCACATAGTCTATTTCCTATTTGGTTTCCCAGTTCGGGGAGTGCCAGGTCCATCTGTTCCCAGCTGGCTTTTGTAGGTAGGTGTTCATAACTTAAAGTTTCCGTATTTGGACAAAGACAGCCAGATGCTCACCTCTCATATTTCGGATGTCGTCAGAGAAGGCGCCGATATAACATTCCCCTGTCTGCCTACTCTCGCATTGAAGTCCCCAATATGCTAGTTGTCGTAGTTGAGTTTCAAGCAGCTCATAGAAATATTTGATGTCGTCATCCTATATCCGCTGTGGGGCGCATAGCACAGTACGGCAATGAGTGGCTTAGCTTGGCCATGCACTTTCAGTCGGAGTGTTGCTATTCTGGAGCTGATAATCTCAACAGATTGATCAAATGGATTCAATAATGACACTCTCTTAATTAAAAATATTTCTTAACATCTAATCTAATCTGAACCTGTTTTTAAATAATTTGAAGCTGTGCCCTCTAGCTCTTGTAGCCGGTTGTGCTTTGCAAAACTTAACTTGGTTCTATAGACTACTATTAGTAGTATAGAACTATAGATAATACTTTAATAGAGTAGAGTAGAGTAGAGTAGGGTAGAGTGACTACTCACTACTCAGACTACTGCAGTCAGTGAAGAGTGATATTATCACAGTGATAGTCTAATTAATACTAGATTACTACGTATATCTCGTCATGCACAGCTAAATGCGTATACCGAGAGCAATCATTAATAAAATAATACGATATACATATATTTTTTTTTAAATCATGTGGATTGTTCATAAATAATCATGTGGGGGGTGTGTCTATTTTTTCCTAGAATGCCTGCTAGGCTAGATCTGTTTAAAGTTAAATAATTAACTACACTACTAGTACTAGCAAGCTAAAATTGTTACTGATCGAAACAGTGGACAGTCAACAGAAAGAAAAAATATATTGATCTACCTAATATTTTTTTGCCTTACACTCAGTTATTGCATGTAATTTGTAAAAGAACACAAGAAAAGTAACCTGTAATAAACATCTCCGAGGGGGTTCCAATCCGCAGTAGCCATTGTATAGCACACGACAAAACGTCAGATTCGAGAATGACGTCCCCTTTTGTGTATGCTAAATTCCGCAAACTTTTGATGAAGTAAGTTGTCGTTGATCATTTTATTTAAAATATAACTATGAGAAAACGTTTCTAATATTTTCAAAAATTGAATAAAGAATGTTAGTCGATACAAATGTGTTTGATTAACGTATAATAAAGTTTTCATTAGATTCATTCGCAATCTTTGGGTCTCTTATTTTTAAATACAAAAAAATTCGTAACTTCCTTAGGCCTAGCCTAGCCTTCCCTAGCCCCTAGGCTAGGGGTCGACATAGAATAGGTGATAGAGACATGGTTGATATATCATTGGAAAGCATTTTTCTGGGGCTTTCTAATAGTTGCATTTGTAATGCTGTAGAGTCAGTTTAAAAATTCCACTAAAGTACCTACTCTTAATCTTCTTGAGCTTGATCTTAATGACCAGCAGTTGAGACCCGTTCCTCAGCGTAGCTGAAGGCTGAAGGTCCCAATTTCGTCTCCAGCGGACCCTGTCTAAACTTGGACTTGGACCACGGAAGTCCAGTGCGTGGTAAGTGCTCCTCTATAGGCATTTCAGATGTTGCAGCGTACAGCAAGGGAGTCAGAACAGAGCATTGGAGGTCTTCCCCGCGGTCTCTTCTTACCTCGGGGGTACCAGACTGCTGTCGCTGTGCTGTGCAGTGCTCCATCGACTCGCATGTGGTCCTAAATACAAAAGGGATACCTCCATTTTGAAGACACCATACATGTTTTGGATTCATGGATCCATGCTGGTGATGAAATGATAGACTACATTTGAGGGATTGTCACCCTTGGTTGGGAATGCAGAGAGTGGTGCAATCGGAAAGCATAGCTCAAGATTGATGTTATAATGCTCCGGATGATGATGATGATATATTTATATATATATATATATATATACTGATGAACCGGCTCTGTGCGGTCTGCAATTAGAATGAAGCTTCTCTGCTTGAGGGAGAGATAATTTTGCAACAAAGTGCAGATCAAGATGGTAACTTCAGCTTTGAGATGACTATCTGAGATCAGTTAACAAGGACAGTCATTGTATCATAATCAAACCATCAACCCTTGCTTCGATAGGTTTAGAACCACTGGCTGCCACATGAGTGAATGGCAGACAGGTGTCAGACTTTTAGAGCCTTATGTAGATTAGCTATTATGGTCATGCTGAGGTTCAGAACTTCTTCTTACGCTGTCAGACGTCGATCTTTATTTTTTCGAAAAAAGTAGCGGTCATCCTGAGGCTGTCGACACTGCCATAGAGCTTGTCTAGTGTTGCCACTGGTGATGGCCACATCTGCTCTCTCTGATCCTCGGATGTCGGGCAGTTTTGCAGCAAATGTTCAGCGGTTATTTTCTCGGTACCAAACGTGTATTCGTCAGTGCCACCTATCTTCAATTTGTTGAATAGGTGGTACCTCAGTCTATTGTGGCCAGTGCGAAGTCTGAAGACCACGACCTGCTCTCTTCTGTTCAACTGGTAATAGGCATCGTTTTTTGTGTAGCCAGTATGTTCTGTTTCCCATTTGGTCATGTATCTAGCTCTAATAAGCTGTTTTGACTCTTCGTATGTCACACTAGTATCTGGTTGTGGTAGTCTTGCACCTTCTTTGCCAGTCTGTCTGCCTCCTCGTTGCCTTGGATTTTGCAGTGGGATGGAACCCACTGTACCACTACTCTTTTTGATGCGGACTGCTGGCATAGTTGACAGAGTACTGCTCTTAAATCATTAAGTTCAGTATTTTTCTGGCTTTTTAGTGCTGTGACTACGGCCAGGGCATCTGTAAGCAGGACTATATGGCTTTCATTCCTTTTACCTGTCACCATTTCTTCCACTGCCGCCCTCAGTGCCTCTGCCTCCGCTCTGAAATTGCTTGTGTATTCTCCAGTTGCCAATGACAGTGTTATTTTTCTGCCATTTGGTAGGCTCAGGAATGCCCCTGCCCCTCCGTTCTGTGTTGTGTTTGTTACAGAACCGTCGGTGTATGCATGGGTCCAGTCCATGCTTGGGTAGTTTTTCGTTATGTACCTCAGGGTTGTATCTCTTCTTTCTTTTTCCGTCTGGCAGTTTTTGTTTCCAATACCTGGTATATTTTCTACCACCTCTGGAAATACATCCTGCCTCCAGGTAGGTTTTCGTACAGTAGGGATGGGCTTTGGTGTTGTTAGTGCGTTCATAGGGTCTTCGTGCATCCTTACTTTGGCTATTTCTGCAAAGTTTCTCCGCTTTAGTTTCCCATTTCCAAAATTGTTTAGTCTCTGGTGCATTGGATGGTCAGTCAGTCTTCTGAGTTTCTCTGCTTGCTGCTGGGCTCTGCAGTCTCTTCTGTCGGTCATGGATTGCAGTTTTGTAATCTTTGCGAGTTCTACAATTGGCGTTGACTTCATGCCTCCTGTTATAACTCTCATGGCTTGGTTTTGGAGTTTGCTAATTTTATAGAAGTTCGCCTTTGCTGCTGTTGTCCATGCCGCAATGCCATACTCGAGGACTGGTCTCGCTTTTCCAGTGTACAGTTTCTTTAGTATACTTTCGTCTGCTCCCCAGCTTGTGCCAGCAAGTTTCCTCATGATTGCCATTCTTTCTCTGGCTCTCATTCGGTTACTCTCGATCTGACTTTTCATGTCATGCGCCTATCAAATGTGACTCCCAGGTAGTTTGAGTTGTCATTTGGCTGCAGGTATTTGCCGTTAACACTTATTTTGGTGTTTTGGGGTTTGTTTGAAAGCTAGAATATCGTACATCTTGTTTTTTCCTCATTTATTTTGACCAGCCATGAGTTCGCCCACTCTTACAGTGATGTTAGGGCCTGCTGCATCCGATTACTTGCTATGGTGAGATTCTTTTCAGAGGTCCACATAGCCAGATCGTCTGCAAACATGGAGCTGTGGACTCTTCTTGGCATATTCTCAGTGATGTTATTTATATACACCAGGAAGAATGTGGGCGACAGTACTCCTCCTTGGGGTACTCCCTGCTCAAGTGTCAGAACAATGGGTGAGCCAACATTCTCACCTCAAAGGAACCCATATTGGAGACTGGATATGGAAATTCGAGACATTCTGTGGTCAATCAAGAACCATATGTTAGACATTGACACTGCACTTGATGAAATAGCAATTCACAGAATTTTGTACTCAATTGTGGGTCAAGCAGAGATGACTACATGGGAGAGTAGAACAGGAGTTTGTACACGCAGTGGGTTACTGGAACCATCAGTGACCACATCTTTCACCATTTTCTCGATTATCTTCTTCTTCGTACGCTGTCAGACGTCAACTCAAATGTGTTCGAAGAAAGCAGCTGTCATCCTGAGGCTGTTGACACTGCCATAGAGCTTGTCTAGTGTTGCCACTGGTGATGACCACATGTGCTTTCTCTGGTCCTTGTATGTCAGGCAATTTTGCAGCAGATGTTCAGCGGTCATTTTCCCTGTACCACAGGTGCATTCGTCAGTGCCACCTATCTTCAGTTTATTGAATAGATGGTATGTTCTGTTTCCCATTTGGCCATGTATCTGGCCCTAAAAAACCTTTTGGACTCTTCGTAGGTCACACTAGAATCTGGTTGTGATTTTCTCGATTAGATTGAACACTTATTGGATTACTGGAGTGCAGTGATGCTGAATCATTCCTGAAATATATTACATTGACTTTTGGTCATGTTGAACAAAATTTAAAACGTTATAAACCCTCAAAATAGGTCTTGTGAGAGATTTGTAATGTTATATTAGAGAAACAGAGGGTTGTAACGAGATGTGAGGAAGAAATGACATAAATCTAGTCATGATACCATATATGAACGACCACTTGCGAAGTTTAATATAATTCTTTACTGCAGTTAAAACAGATTTGATGACAGTTGGTATTGTTATACAAATGGTTAGAACGTGTCCTTCATTTTAATAGTTTTAGTCAAAGTCGACCTGTCTCTCTACAGGGGTGAATGCCCCTATGCAGGTCCCAGAACTGACATGAGCTGGTTGTAGCTAAAAGGAGGATTTCCTGCTTAGCGAACCAAACTCAAGCAATTTATTACTCCGCTGCATTGGGAGAAATGTTGCAGAGGGTGGTTAACCGATGTGCAAGTCCATCTTAATAGACTAAAACACAGAAGCAAAGTAGACCTCCAGCCTGTTAGGCATAATCTATGCTGCTCTTAACAAACCACCTAACAATGGCCGGTGTTATGCCATGCCATTTTTGTATTAATATAGTATTGAAACTCAGTTATTAGCTGTATTTTTCTGGATAACTAGATTTGTAGTTAAATTTAGAAGAGACCATATTACCATTTACCAGAGACCATAGTTGGTAAGCGGCTAGAACAACGTTCAGAAACCAATGGCAAACTAGTGGATGTAAAATGCCAAGACACCTATGACAGTCGATAGAAACGAAACTCAATGATCTAATGGTGAGGCCCTCAGGCCAGGCAGATCATTGATGCCAACTGGGGAAGAGACCTATTTAAGAGCCAGTACAAGTAATAGAGATGACAGCCTATAGCCTGACTGCATTACAGTATAAATGTGACTAAAAACAAATCTAAGAATAGGCACCTGGAGTGTCAGGAGCCTATACCAGGGCAAGTTGTTTATGATTGGAAAAAAGATGGAAGGAACCAGTATAGATGTTCTGGGAGTCTCTGAACACAGAAGGGCCAGTCAAGGACACTGTATCAGCACATCAGTAGAAACATTCCTATACCCTTAGATGGACAAGGATGGAAAAAGCAAGGTCAGCTTCATCCTGTCAAAGACGATGGCTCCTTCACTACTCGGTTACAATCCAGTTAACAACCGAATAACTGTAATCAGACTAAAGAGGAAGACAAGAAATTTAACAATAATTCAAGTTTATGCACCAACATCAGTAGCTGATGATTACGAAATGGAAGATTTCTATGACACTTTACAAGAAACAATGGAAAAAGTAGAAAAAAGAGACATCTTGATCATCACTGGCGATTTTAATGTGAAAGTTGAAGAGGAAAGAGCTGAAGAATAGAGAAGTGTACAAGGACCTTTTGGTTTGGGGCACAGAAATGAGCAAGGAGAGAAACTTGTTGAATTCTGCCTGGAAAATAACCTCTCCATTGCCAACACCTTATTTAAACAACATCCACACAGACTATACACATGGACTTCCCCTGATGGTAACAGCAGAAATCAAATAGATTACATCCTGGTAAAACAAAGATGGAGGTATAATATGCTGGCAACAAAAACACTGCCAGGAGCAGACTGCGATACAGACCACAAATTACTGTTTGCAGTTTTCAAGACAGGACTTTGTAGGATTAACAAAGGTTTCCAGCCAATATGCTTTGATGTAACAGCAATGCCTGCTGAATACAACATCAAAGTAGAAAACAAATTTGAGGTGTTGCATGTGGCACATGAAGAGATGGCATCTGAAGAGTTGCCATCACACGCAAGGGATATTTTAATCTCAACAGAGAACGAAATGATTCAAAAGGATGTTGCACAAGAAACAGAGCTATATATCAGATGAAGCACTGAAACTCATTGAAGAAAGGAAACAATTAAAACAAATGAAAAGTCAGGGACCAACACAGCATATAAAAACTGTGCAAGAGAAGTTAGAAGAGAAATAAGAAAAGATCAAAGAAGATACATATTAGACACTTGTAAAGACATAGAAAATCTACAACAACAAAACAGGGAGAGAGATGCCATTAAGGCGATAAGAACACTGACAAGGCTATTCCATCCAGTTCTTCATGTCATCAACGACAAAGAGGATAACACACTAAAATAAACCAAAGACATACTGAATAGATGGAGAGAATACTGCAGAATCATGTATGAAGATAGCATAAAGTGCTCAGTTACAATCCTACCAAACGATGAGAAAGAACCTGAACCAACATTGGAGGAAGTACGCTCAGCAATCAAAAGCCTGAAAGAGATCAAGATGCTGAGCAGCACATGAGCTGCAGTGGTTAGCGACCCATAGCTGACTGCTAGCGTCAGGGCCAGCGAACCATAGCTGCCAATACCATTCTACATCTCCACACAGTGATCCTGGATAACAGGCTGCAGCAGGGCAGACTGGCTAAAGAGAAGGGATCGAAGAGGGAATGCTAACCCGGTACTCAAAAAATGCTTGCTGAAGTCGGATGTGTTGGACCAAAAGGTGCAAATATTGCAGCCAAGCTGTAAACTACGACACAACGCATTCCGTTTTCTGGACTACATTCTACTACTTACGCCCTTTCAGGGTTTGGTAGTGGGAGATTGAGAACGAAGAAGAAGAAGAAGAAAAGCCTGAAAAGGGGAAAGTCCCCAGGATGTGATGATATTCAAGCAGAGCTAATACAAGGAGTAGAGGAGGCCAGTCCTCAAGTTTATCAAAAGCTGTGTAAACAGACATGGCATAGTGCAGAGTGGCCAGAAGCATGGAAGAAATAAATGTATATTCCCCTTCCCAAGCAGGTTTTAGGAAAGACAGAGGGACCAGAGATCTCATATTCAATATGAGGAATATAAACGAATCCAAAACCACGTACACAATCTTCTCTCTATCTCTCAAGATCCTGAAAGTAAATGGCCAGACTCTTCCCCTTGACTTAAGTCCAACTTATCTAGGAATAACAATGGACCAAAGGTTGACATGGAAAAACCAGATAAAAAAAAGCCACCAACAAAGCTAAGAACAGAATGGCGATATTGATCAGGCTCAACATGGGGAGCGGACACAGGCACCCTAAAGAAACTGTACACAGGTTATGTGAGACAAGTACTAGAATATGGTATAGCAGCATGGAGATTAAAGAAAAACCACTTCATACCAAAAACAAAAGAACTTGCAAGAGCAGACCAAATCATATGACAGGATAAATCGCATGGGTAGAGGGAGATTAAAGAGAAACCACTTCATACCAAAAAACAAAAGAACTTGCAAGAGCAGACCAAATCATAAGCCAGGCAGTGGTTAGAGATCTAAAACAAACATACCCAATACCACCATGGAAAAACGCCAAGTCCCCCGAGATGGTAGAAACCATAGAGGTAATAGGGAAAAAGGGAACTCAGGCAGATTTAGAAAGGAAATTTATCACAGAAGAATATCTTAGGAGAATATACCCACAAGAAACATGGACACACGTATATACAGATGGCTCATCTAACAAAGCCACATCTAATGGAGGTAGAGGGGTCTATTACAGACTAAGGAATGGAGAAGAAAAAAACTTGATAATTAACAATGGGAACATATTCCAATAACTTCCATGCAGAAGCAGAGGCACTGAAGGCCGCAGCTGAGCTCGTAATCCAAGATAAATATATCCACCAAGAAAACAAAGTATTCCTGACTGAAGCAGCGTCAGTATTAGCAGCACTAAAACAACACAAAGATAAAGATCTCGAGCAATGTATGTTCTCCCTGATACAGCTCTCAGCAGAACACCCAAGGTTGGTCATACAGTGGATCCCATCCCACTGCAATTTTTAAGGCAATGAAGCTGCAGACAAACTAGCAAAGTGTGGAGGAGCATCCATACAAACAGACCTGAGTATCACATAAAATGAGGCAAGACCATAATTAAAGCCAACTTCAGGGTAAAATGGGCTGATCAACACATCGACTTCCGAAAAGAAGACAGCTACTACAACTTAACTAGAGAAGAGCAAGTCATCATCTTCAGACTGAAAACTGGGCATATCAGACTCAAGTGTCATCTTTACAACAAAATGAGGATTGGGACAGGTGCCTATGTGGGGGGGCATGTCATGACCGTGGAACACATCCTGCAAAGCTGCACGCTCACCTAGGAAAAGAGAGAACATTACTGGCCTCATGAGACAGATATGAGACAAATGCTGTATGAAGATTGAAACAGCCTTACAAACAACGGTGTCCTTTGTAAAAGAAACTGGAACCTTGATCTGAGGATGAATGAAGAAGAAGAACAATATGAGGAATATCTTAGAAAAATGTAGAGTTTAATGTAGACCTGTACACATGTTTCATTAATTACACCAAAGCCTTCAATCCTGTGGAACATCATGAAGGAAATGAGGTTTTCTGTGCATATTATCCATCTTATTGAAACATTCATTATACCAAGATCAACGAGCCGCTGTCCCTGTCCGAGTATCTGTGCAAACATCAGATTGGTTCGCAGTACAAAAGGGAGTAAAACAGGGATGTATCCTCTCACTGTATCTATACAACATATATGCGGAATGTATAATGAGAAATGTTAGAGAAGACGAGAACATTGCAAATTTTGATACATTTACAATTGGTGGTTGCGAGATTGCAGAGTTACAATACACAGTGATACTATCAAGAAGTGCAGAAGGTGCTGGGTTTGATCCCCATCACAGCACCGGCCGTTATCCCAGGGAAGCAGACCCTTACATAAAATGCATGCTGAAGTCGGATGCACCAGGCCAACAGGCGCAAAATAAAAACCACAGTGCAACGCAACCCGCCTTGGAGATTAAAAAAATGAAGTGAACGCAAAAAAAAAAAAAAAAAAGGAAAGAAGACTAGCCATGGCAATGCAGAGACTGATCAGCGTGATGAAATTATGGCAGATCACCCAAAAAATGATACTAGTGAAAGTCTTGAGAGCCTGTGTTTTTCCTGTGGCAGCATATTTCTGCGAATCATGGACGAATGCCTAGACAAAGAATCAAATTCTTTGAGTCAAAATGTTGCAGAAAGATCCTCAGTGTACCCTGGACAGAGAAAAAGACAAATGTAGAAATTCAGCAAGAGTTGAACATAGAGGAGAACTGGTTTATCAATTCCATTTTGGCCAGAAAATGTAAATACTTTGGTCACATCAAGAGACACAACGGTTTTGAGAGAATGGTAATGGAAGGTATGGTGTCAGGCAGAAGAGGCAGGATTAGACGATGGCACCAAGATATCCAGGAATACCTGGGTATGACTGTGGTAGAGGCTGGAGTTTTGGCAAGGGAAAGAATTTCTTTCAGACAAACTGTGATGAGAGCAAGGTTTTATAAAGAACATGCTACATGATGATGATGATGATAAGTAAAAAATTACTTGCTGTTTGAGTACTGATAATTGTACATATTTATGATCTGTTAAGTGTTTTATTTGACAAAATTAGTGATTGTATTGATTATAAATTTGATGTTTAGGCATGTGTATCTTTGAGCAATTTAAGTTTTGATTTATAATAGTTAAGATAAAAATCAGCGTTTGCAAAACATATTGACCTTTATTACACAACCACATGTGGTACATCCTGACAATTCATTTTTTGGCTCAAAAATGGGTCACATGATGTGAGAAAGAGTACATAAAATTCACTAAAGCAGCACGATGCTCCCTAAAGAACATGTTGGGAAAATATTGTTAAATATATAGACATGATAAGGAACATTCTTATTCCAGATCACCTTTGTAAAAACAGAAAACTATTTAAGAACACTATATTTCATCCATAAATGGGTTGCCGCAGGAGCATGATGCTGATTCTTCTTCTTCATATGCTATCAGACGTTGACTTGAATTTGTTCAAAGAAAGCAGCAGCCATCCTGAGGCTGTCAGCGCTGCTATAGAACTTGTTTAGTGTTGGCACTGGAGATGGCCACATATGCTTTCTGGGATCCAGATGCTGGGCACCGTATGAGCTGCAGTGGTCAGCTACCAATAGCTGACTGCTAGTGTCAGGGCCAGCGAACCAGAGCTGCCAAGACCCTTCTACACCTTCAGGCGGTGATCCTGGATAACAGGCTGCTGCAGGGCAGACTGGCTAAGGAGATGGGATCGAAGAGGGAATGCTAACCCAGTACTCAAAAAATGCTTGCTCTAGTCATATGTGTTGGACCGAAAAGTGCAAATATCGCAGTCAAGCTGTAAACTACAACGCATTCCATTCTCTGGACTACATTCTGCTACTTAAGCCCTTTCAGGTTTTGGTAGTGGGAGATTGAGAACGAACAAAGCCAAGCCATATACTTTCTCTGGTCCTTATATGTTGGGCAATTTTGTAGTAGATGCTCAGTGGTCATTTTCCTAGTACCACAGGTGCATTCGTTAGTAGCACCTATCTTCAGTTTATTGAATAGATGGTACCTGAGTCTGTTGTGGACTATGCAGAGTCTGAAGACCACCACCTGCTCTCTTTTCTTTAACTGATAATAGGCACAATTTTTTGTATAGCTATTATGCTCTGTTTCCATTTTCCATGTATCTGGCCCTAATAAACCTTTTGAACTCTTTATAGGTCACACTTGAATCTGGTTGTGGTAACTTTCCACCTTCTTTCACCAGTCTGTCTGCATCCTCATTTCCTTGAATGTTACAGTTGGATGGAACCCACTGTACTATGACTTGACTTCTGGTTTGGACTGGTGGCATAGTTGAGAGAGTACTGATCTTATGTCATTAGTGCTGTAACCATGGACAGGGCATCTGTAAAAGGACTAACAGGCTTTAATTTCTTTTGCCTGTCAACATAGCTTCTACTGGAGCATGATGCAACAGCCATAGTATCCCACCTTGCTGAAAACCTTTGTGATGGTTTCTGAAGCACTTTGTTTAACATGATGAATTTGTAATTACCACACAGAACTCTCCATAGATACCTTTTGCTACAACTATGATATGGTGTTGTAGTCTTTTTCTTTCCTTCCAAAAAAAGGGGCCCCAAGATGCACATAGAGAATCACAAGTGTAGACCCACAAGAATTTGTTAAGAGAACTAGTAATCCAGAAGATTTGAGAAATACAAGATTGTAACAAATAACCTGGATGAATTAAAATGAAGATGAAAGAGAGGGTGTTTTTTTTCATATAGATCTTCTGGTAAAAATTCCCCTGATCTCTGGGTAGTGAGATTGGACAATTTCTTTGGCAGAAATAGAAAAGAGTAGGCTTAACGGTACATACTAAGACAGAATTAAAATTAAAAATCTACCCAAGTTACCTTTCCCTAAGTGGTTTGTTAAGAGTAGCTATAGATGCTGCTTAAGTGGCTACAGGTCTACTTAACTCTAGTGTTGAAGTCTATTAAGATGGACACGCACATCGGTAAAAACCACTTCCAAGAGACTGACTGTATACAGACACTGTGGTCTTCTAAACCAGTATAAAGACATTAAATTAAGTTAAGTTAAGCTAAGTTAAAGAAAGAAAGCAATTAGCCAGCTAGCAGTATTCAAATTTATTTATCATTAGTAAAGGTAAATTGCACCATTTGACTTCACTTTTTTGAAATAAACACGTTTTTCTTTAGTAATTCACAGCTTATTTTTTCCAGGTGCAAAGTGTCAATGGTGGCCAGTATTTCTGTCCCTATTTATACATTCTAGTTATTTTCTGGTTGATAAAAGGACCTTATTCTACTTTATCTGATAACCTATTATCCTTGGTTATACTTGTTGAACTCTTCATATAATATGGCTGCTGTAGAGTGCTGACTACATTTCAACATATTATGCAGACAATATTATTCTTGTGGATCTGTAGAAGTAAAGTAATATCTTTTTATATTTTATCTGTCTGATCTGTTTAGAGTGTACAAATCACCTTGACTGAGTTAACACTTAATGGACAATATTTAGTAGGATACATGCTATTTGCTCAGTGCTTTGACAATTCGTATAAGGGCTCTCGACACGCCTAGTACCAGTTGTTGGAGAACAGTAAATCAGTGAAGATTGTACCTTTGCCAAAAAGAAAGTTAAAACCTTAACAGACAGCTTGTAATTACTATATTTATCACAGCATAATCCATGTTACACCCTTTTTCAACCTTTTGAAACATACAAATGACAGAGTATTTAAAAGCAACTGTCTCTTCAAAAAAGAACTGTATTTATTTTAAGACCCAGTTTTAGCATTGCCCCAGTGCTTTCCAGGCGGGACAGAGATGATAAATGGACCATTGCTACGCTGAGAGCATGTTGTGTTGTAAGAAGCAACTAATAGTGTATCTTAAGAGTAAGGTTCGTCCCATAGTTCAAGGCGTGTTCAAATGAAACTGGATCCAGTGGTTTTATTACAAACGTATGAAAGTTACATCATCTGGTGTGACAGAATTAAATATAGTAATTGTTATGAAGCAAACGTGCCACAGGGTTAGTTAGAAAAAGTTGCCATAGGCATTCAGACACGCATCCCACTGTTTGGGTAGATGACGGATGCCGTCCCAAAAAAATTACTTTTGTTGCTCTTGGAACCACTTGGTCACCGAGGCCAAGACGTCTGCATCGGAGTCAAATCTTTGTCCCTTCACAAATTTTTTTAAGGATCCGAACAAATGGAAGGCACAAGGGAACATATCGTGGCTCTAGGAATAGTGTGGCAGTACTTCTTACCTTTTTTATGCTAACGCTTTCTGAACAATGATCGCGACATGTGGACACGCATTGTCGTGCAACAAAATCACACTACACGAAAGCATGCCGTGTCATTTATTCTTAGCTGCTGTATGCAGCTTGTCTAGTGTGTCATTGTAGCGGAGGGCATTGATGTTCACACCATGCTTTTTAAAGTCTACCAACAAAAGTCCTTCATGGTCAAAAAACGCTGTCAGCATAACCTTACCAGTGGAAATGTGTGACTTGAATTTTTTTTGATTCAATGATCTAGTATGTTTCCATTGCATGCCATCAGTTTTTCTGCTCAGCTCAAAGTGGTGGCACCACGATTCATCACCTGCCACTATGCGCAAAAGAAACGAATCACCCTCCTCTTCATATCACAGCAAGTGGTTCAAACTTCATCCCATGCGTTTTTCCTTATGGTGGTTGGTCAGCAACCGAGGTACCCATTGTGAACACACTTTCCGATACTTCAGTTTCTTGCTAATCACCATTTGAACTGTCCCTAGCGACACAGTGAATTCCTCTGCTAGCGAACGTAAGCTCCGGCGACGGTCCACCCAAATTGCTGCATCAATTTTGGCGATTTCATCTTCTGACGCAACAATATGTACCTGACCTGGTCTCGAAAGATCTTTCATTAACTCGAGTCCTTCTTTAAATATTGTTGTCCAGTTCTTCACTGTTGTCTTCGACACACTTTTGTCACCATACACTGCCTGCATTCTGCGATGAATGTCAGCTGGTCAACATCATTCAGCTGTTAAAAACCGAATCACCGCTCACCGATCAACTCTGGACGGATTCCATATCACACCCCCCATTTTTTCAACAGTCTGCTGAGGAAACTTCGAGTCGGAGGATAATGAAACTTAGCAAAATTGACGGTTTGTGTGTGCTGTTTACACCAGAAGTGACATCATCATGCACATCGCACGTATGTTCACTTGGATCAATAAAGTCCGGTTTCATTTGAACACGCCTTGTAGTTACTCTACTGTCAGGGAATGAAGTTGTTAGAGACTTCAGTATACTAAGCATGTGAAGAAGGGTAGCTATTTCTTGTCCTCACTGCCTTTACTTTCTTAGTCATATGCAAGGTATCCATTTATAGTTGAGTGAGTGCTATACCACTAAGCTAATCGTACACCTAGGGTATATGACTTTCCAACTCATAGCATTGCACCTACTACCATTCACAAAGGCTAAAAGTCTGCACCATGTGATGTAGCCGTCTGGGTTTCAGTAACCCATTGTCCTTGAGCTCAGAAGAATAACAAGAAAGATGCTCAAATTTTCATAATTGTAAAAATGGATAACTAACTTTTCTTAGAGTTGGGGAAGGCAACAAGTCATCCCACTTGGTTAGACTGGAAATTGTGCATACTGAAGCCTCAAACATTCCCTCCCAGTTAGCAGTATCTACCAACCATGAGGATACCTTCTCCTTCTGTTCCCCTCTCGCCCAGTTCACCATGTTTATAATAGTCCTGTGGCTCAGACAGATAAAGGGGATAAAAATCCCCAAAATAGTATTAGGGGATCAACTCTCAATAATGCCAACTGTCAGGAGTCTTATGTTAATCTTCTTCTTCTTTGTTCATCCTCAAATTACGGTCCTGGTTTCTTTTACAAAGGACACTGTTGTTTGTAAGGCTGTTTTATCTCCAACAGCTTTTGTCTCATATCTGTCTTGCGAGACCAGTACTGTTCTCCCTTTTCCTGCGTGAGCGTGCAGCTTTGCAGGATTTATTCCATGGTCATGATATGCTCCCCACATGGGCACTTGTCATCTGTCCCAATCCTCATTTTGTTGTAATGATGACCCTTGAGTCTGTTATGCCCAGTTCTCAGTCTGAAGATGATGACTTGCTGTTTTTTAGTTAAGTTAAAGTAGCTGTCTTCTTTTCGGAAGTCGATGTGTTTATCAGATCATTATACCCTGAAGTTGGCTTTAATTATGGTCTTGCCTCATTATATGTGATACTCAGGTCTGTTTATGGGAACGCTCCTCCACACTTTGCTAGTTTGTCTGCAGCTTCATTGCCTTCAATATTGCAGTGGGATGGGATCCACTGTATGACCAACTTTTGGTGTTTTGCTGAGAGCTATGTCAAGGAGAACATACATTGCTCAAGATCTTCATCTTTGTGTTGTTTTAGTGTTGCTAATACTGACGTGGCGTCAGTCAGGAATACTATGTTTCCTTTGTGAATATCTTTATCTTGGATTACAAGCTCAGCTGCGGCCTTCAGTGCCTCTGCTTCTGCATGGAAGTTATTGGAATATGTTCCTGTTGTTAATACTCACAATTTTTTTACTTCTCTATTCCTTAGTCTGTAATAGACCACTCCACTTCTATTGGATGTGGCTTTGTTAGATGAGCCATCTATACATATGTGTATTAATGTTTCTGGTGGGTTTACTCTACTAAGATATTCTTCTGTGATAAATTTCCTTTCTAAATCTGCCTGAGTTCCCTTTTTCCCTATTACCACTATGGTTTCTACCATCTCAGGTGACTTGAATTTTTTTCCATGGTGGGATTGGGGATGTTTGTTTTAGATCTCTAACCACTGCCTGTCTTATGATTTGGTCTGCTCTTCCCATGCAATTTATCCTGTCATATATTGGGTGATCAAGCATTCGTTTGAACTTCTCTCCCTGCTGGAGTGTATTTTGGTCTCCACGCGTTTCCAAACTTTTGATTCGTGTAATGTTCTCCATTGCATTTATTCGTGTTGTTCTCATAGCTCCAGTGATGATACGTGTACCTTGGTTTTGGGTTGTATTTATTTTGTGAAAGTTATTCTTTGTTGCTGTGGACCATGCTGCTATCCTGTATTCTAGCACTGGTCTCACATAGCCTGTGTACAGTTTCTTTAGGGTGCCCGTGTCAGCTCCCCATGTTGAGCCTGATATCTTTCTCATTATGACCATTCTGTTCTTAGCTTTGTTGATGGCTTTTTTTATCTGGTTTCTCCATGTCAACCTTGCGTCCATTGTTATTCCCAGATTAGTTGGACTTATGTCAAAGGGAAGAGTCTGACCATATACTTTTAGGATCACTTCTTGGGACTTTGGAGATAAGAAGAAGATTGTGTACGTGGTTTTGGTTTCATTTATAGTTATGTTGATCTAACAGTTGAGGCTGATGTGATATACACTCTAGTACTAGCAAAAGCACTGACATATCATATTCAAATGGGGTAAACTATTGCCACATCATGCAGCTTGATGGGGTTGTTGTTGTTGCTTTATGCCCACAATTAGTATGTTTACTCTTTTGTGCACCCTGAAAAGTGCGTCAAGTGGTGGGTTGTAGTAGCTTACATGCTGATGAAGGTGGACTATGATCCTCCATGCAGTTGTATTATTTTTGGCTTCATCTGCATGTCTTACTTTTAAGGATAAAACGTTGATCCACATCTCGTCATCCAGAATGCCTTGAAAACAGCCTGTTTCCAGGGAGCACTTTATGGAAGAGAGATTATGGTCTTAGTCAGTATATTGTGCCTAACCCCGATTTGACGTCCTGGTCAGTATTTTGTGCCTGACCATACTAGCGTCTCATGCAGCTTGATAAAACAGTTATTATAAATGTGGAAACCATCATACTGTAACATTAAAGATAACGAGGAGGCCAAGAGTCTAACCAAAGAGAGAACACAATTGATACAGCAAGAATACCTGGTCAACTATGAAGAAGCAAAAGCCATAATAAAAGGGCAGTGCAGTGCAAGGTGGGAGGAAGCACACCTCAAATGCCATGCAGAGGATGCATACTACCAGCTGCCCATAACAGAATGAGACACCACGTGTACACCAAATTCAACTGGAATATGCCTATAACAGAAATTGAACCTTGTACCTTAGCCATGAAAAGTAAGTTCTCTACCAACGCTAATCAGTCACTCAATAGATATGCACCCATTATAAAGAGGAGATACACGTTTGGACTTCTGTCTGCCAAATCCAGAAATGAACTGACCCAGACAAAAGACTGTATGGGAGTTACTACAGGCACAAGGCATCTATTATACTGGAACATTGCATACTTAAGAGAATGAAAACATAGAAAGGGACATCATGGATGATTCAGACAGAGAAGACAATTGGACAGGTGACTACAGCTGAGACCGTAATTGAATGGGAAGAATGGATCCATATTCCCAATAAAATGACAATTTGGGGGGGGACGGCGTGGGCTAGCGGTTAAGTGACACGGCTCACAACCAGAGGTGCTGGGTTCGATCCCCATCACAGCACCGGCCGTTACCCCAGGGAAGCAAACCCTTAGAAAATGCAGGAGGAAGCAGACCCTTACATAAAATGCATGCCGAAGTCGGATGCACTGAGCCGACAGGCGCAAAATAAAACCACAGTGCAACGCACACCGCTTTGGGGAATAGATAAATATGGCGAACGCAATTTTAAAAAATGACAATTTTCATCATTCTTGGTTGGGAATCCAAAAAGTGGTGCAATGGTACAGCAAACATTGTAGTTAAACAGCTGATAAGTAATAATACTTGGGATAAGGACGCTGTCATATATACATATGGATCTGGGCTGCACTGTGAGAGGGGACGGAGCTTCTAGGCTAGAGAAAGATTCGAGGTACTTGCCAGGTGGAGCAGGACATACACATCTACAACTTTACTCCAGCCCTAAGATAGTTATCTGAGACCTGACTAATCAGTACTATCATTGTGTCTGACTCTCATTCCTTGCTTCAAAAAGAACAGAAAGTACAGAATGGATAGCATGCCATGAGTGTATAGCAGACAAAGATTTAGAACTTCAGAGACTTGTGTAAACATTCTTCCCTGATTTGATCATGATGGGACTATCTACATGGAAATTGCTGACATTTTGACTTCAAATGCACCCATTATTGAGACATTACATTTGGATAGAAAAGACATAATAAATGCAATCAATGAACACTTCTTGGATTATGATGCTGCAATAATGAATCAGTTATTCACAGACAGGGAAGGGTAATGTCAAGGTCAGGGGAAACATACTGATCAAAATACCACCTCACATTCGGTTCGGCCTCCATGAAACAGGCTTTGTCATCGCCGGCTGACCAACGAGGTTAGGATCAACACTGCAATCCTCATAGTGATGAGCTTATGAAAGAGCTTTGCATTGCCTTCCATTTTCTTCCATACACCTCGGAATGCAAGAGAAACCAATGTAACTTGCCACCAAAGAAGCATCATCAAGATTTGAATGAAGTTCAGTTCAAGTTGCTTCCAGATCAACTACTAATGTGCACACATAACAATGGTCGTTAGAAAGAACAGTGTATGTCATGTATCTATGTTCTAGACTAATTGAGCTATGTCTGATTCATTTCTCTACTCGCTCCAAGTGAAGAATAGTATCCCCACTACGTATGGCCTGTATCCTGGTAGGGACAGTACTGTTAGTCCCATAAACCCTTGTAGTTACCTCAACACATGATTGCAAGGTTTGAGTATACCTATTCTCCACAACCCTGGTACTACTCGGTTGAAATGATTTATGCTTAAATGTTTCATTTGTTTTTGTTATTTTAATGGGTGCAAAATAAGCATGGATGGCAGAGTAGTACAACGCTAAATTCTCATTGCAAAGGTACTGGGTTGGATCGCCTGTACCGACACCTTTATTCAGCTGTAAATATATACCTGATTTACAATTAGCAACGTTCAGATAGACAATGAGAACTTGCCAGACTACTCCGCAGAAAGCTGAAACCTAGACCAATGAAATCTAGAACACTTCATCTTCCACTACAGTGTCTCCAATAGTAATGACTTTATATATTTAGATAAGTAGAGCTGTTAGAGCTCCAGTTTACACAGGTACATATTACCATTAGTTAATTGATGTGTTTTTTATGTGTGCAACATATTGAAAAGTGCTAGTTGGTTTGCACAGATCAACAAATTCATTTTTGTTTTTACACAAACTGCATAAAAGTTTTGGTCTGGTTGTTGATTTACAGACTCATACATATACACAAGCATATTCTCACAGATACACACACATTCACTAATAAAAACGCACATACACTCATACATCTGCATAGTCAAACACAGACCAAACATATAAATATATAGACTACTGAGGCCTAGTCAACCATCATCTTGTCATCAATGTTACAAGCATTTTCTCTACACAACCTATTCTCATGCAGATATCAATAGGGAATTCTATGAAATCTATGAAAATCATCCAGAATCCTCAAACACACATCTCAAAGGGCAGCAAATTTCCAAGTAAACAACATGGGGTGGAGGCAGACGAAGTCATATGTAGCCGGGCAGAACTAGGAAAACCATCGTCCCTGATCAGTACTCTGATCAGGAAAGAACTGGCCAATAACAAGACCAGATCCATACAGTGCTAGCATGACTATGCAGGGATGACTTCATGGGGACATGAACATCCCAATCATTCGCTGGTCACTTTGTGATGAATCTAATCGACTGGAATGTAACACTGGTTGTCTAAAGACTGCACAGTCTTCTAGGGTCACTGTGGTCGAGAGATCAGGCACTCGCTTCCCAAAGCGATAAACAGAAACGGTGGACTATTGAATCCCACAACTTTTAAAGTGACCTCTGGTCTCACAGGAGGTGGGACCAGAGTGCCTGCATCCTGAGTTGCCTCCAGTCGTCTTGACTAATGTCTTGCCACTAGTTCAGGGTAGCTCTGAACCAGAGAGTGAGGTTGATGACAAGCGCTGCTTCTTCCTCACTATAATCCAAATACAGCGCAAGTTACATCATCAAGACAAAACCGTCTGTTGATGTGGCCATCATCGCATAAGATGGACAACTAATAATATTCACAGACTGCAGAAGTTTGACATCAAACTTAGGTTGAGTAGCGGGACGAGTGTATACAACCAGTCAGATGCTGGGACCATCACCATCCACTTGCTGTGAGACTGAACACATATGAGTCTGCCCAGAGTGCATTGCATAATTTTTTTTAAATAACAGCATAATGTATATTAGCAGATATTATTAAAGTGATTGACAGCCTTTATTGTGTTCTTGGCAGTAGTAACTGAACAGACAGTAGCCAATAGCTCATAGCTGGCTACTTGCTTCATTGTCAGCAAATAAGAGCTGACCAAGACCCTATTCTGCCTTCAAATGGCGGCCCTGTAAACTGGCTGCATCCATGCAACCTGACTTTGAGAATAATGGTAGAAGATGGAAAGCAGTCCTGGTCCTAAAAAGACTACTGAAATCAGGTGTATCTTGCCAAAAGCCATAGATATCACAGCCTCGCTGTAAACTACAATGTAATGAAATGTCCATTTCAGGACAGATGTAGAAGAAAAAGGCTGTGTTCTTAAGAATATACTGTATATTGTATTAGAAACCCTGACTTTATATTAACAGTATCACTGATTTCTATGTATGATTTGTTGTTATAATTATTGTCATATTAGGTCTGGGACAAAAATATACAGTGAAGTAACTAAAAGTCATGGCAGAGGTGAACACTCGACCGATTTTGTTGAATCTGAGGGCCATGTTTTATATTGTAACCCCCAATGAGACTTCATTTGAAAAGCTGGACGATGTCCCTAATTATGTAGATGAGGTAAGTTTAAACATGCCTGCATTGTTATGTACTAGTATGATGAACTTTTAAAGTCATATAAATATATTTATAGAAGAATTACATGAATAGTTCAGCTTGTTTCTGTTTACTTTATTTGTTCCTGTGGTTTCTGGAAGGATATGTGTGTGATAGCAATGACAATAGGACTAACAGCATGTCAAGAGACTTGATTCATGGCATTGCAAATTCTGCATTGCTCAGATCACAAATTTCTGTTGTGTATGTACTGGCCTTCTTGGTTAAGAAAAATGCTCCTATAGAAACAGTACCTCTTATATTGTACAGGAATAAAAGAGTGAATTGCTCATTGTCCTAGGAATAGAAAGAAGTGCATGTTTACTTTATTGTCTAATATTAGATTCTGTAATACAGTGAGAGGGGAGTGGCTGGCCTAATAGTCTTGATGTCAGTTATTATAAACACTGTAGTGATAGTTGTGATAAGATGAGATGACAATATGACTTGTGTGTGAATTGAATTTAAGTGAGGGAGGGTTGCACACAGTCAGCCTCACTCTCTCGTCCTGATTCAATTTGATTCAGTGACAAGATATGATCAAGATGACTGGAGCAGTAATCCGGATCCAGTGGATGACCAAGGGGATCTTCTGTGTCTAGCCTTGCTCCAAATGCTCCACAGCGAGTTGCTGGTAGTCGCCTTGCTCCCGTTGAATAGCCAGTGGTTCTTCTGCACCGTCCGCCAAATCCAGTCTTCACATGCTTAGGTAGACAAGCCGTATATCACTGTGGATTTATTAGATCCATCGGCTACCCTTACTTGGTTTAGCCGGTCATGTGGAGACCGTTGCCCGGGGTATCACCGCTGCCGCATGCTGGCAGCTACGTGGAGCCACAAGTGAGAGTTCAGTGTCAGGTGAGGACCAATAATGAACAAACTACCCAAGATAGGTCATGACATGGTCGCCACAAGAGGTACTACCCCTCCCTGACACCCCTTTCAGCCGTAGTGATAGATAGGTATTAATACAATGCCAACTGTTTTAACAATTGTTTGGAACATTTCAGATACAAAATATTTCATTAATGGCTCTTAGTATGTGCTGCTTCATTAATCTCTCTGCATATTTTCTGACTGAATAATACATAGTATGTTTGTTCTTGAAATCATTCAAGAAATAAAATCATCAAGTTTATTTTAGCATATCTTGCATTCTCATGTGGGATGTTGCTATTGTTGTTAGGAGCTACTTTTACTGGATTGAGTTAATTCTTGATATCATTTCTTTGATAGCGGGTTACAGTGGCTCTTCTTACATCTCTATGTGTACTTGATAAGGTGGTCTTGGGTTCTTCTGACTGTAGAGCAATGTGAGACTCAGGAAGCTCACCCAGCTTTGAGGATTACAGAGTCAATCCCAACTTATTTGGCCAGTCTACTGTGACACAGCCTGTTGTGACAGTCTGTTTTCAGGTCAGTGTGTTTCACCTGGCCCTGAATACTCATGTTCCATCACAGCCAGAATATACATAGCATAACTTAAGAACCACGGTTTATTTAATGTAAATCCTATCTGTGATTTTATATGTAGTCATTGGCATTTAAAAATAATTGGCTATCAATTAACTTTTTCCTTTTAGTGTCACTGTGACATGGGTATTTAATGGTTATGACCCACTATATTTTATTTTAAGCTCTGCCCATAAACGACATCTTCACCAGGTGTTCATTGGCCTTCCTACTTTTCTGTCCTTGTGGGTGTCAATTCACACATGTCTGGTTATATTGCTAAGCTGAAGCTAAGGGCATGTCTGATCAAACTTAATTTTCTGTTCTTAATTTTTAGCAATTTTAATGCATCATCATCATCTAGTTGAACAGCCAGACTTGTTGTAAGGTTGTCTGAGCATGTCTCTCCATTTGACCCTATCCTCTGCTGCTCTCTTCATTTCAGTATAGATCCATATTTTAATGTCTCTTCATGCCTGAAAATAAAGATGAGTCTTGGTCGCCTGGTCCTCTTTTCACCTGAATCTTGTCCTCTAATGTCTTCTAAGATTTTTATGTATCATGTTCAATATGTCTTTGTGTGCATACTTCAGTGAGGACATTATCATTGGATCTTCTTTCTGTCCAACTCACTTTTTCCATTCTACAGTAGAACGACATTTCAAATACTTCCAAGCTTTTCTCATACTTCGTTTCAGCACCCTACATGGCAATTGGCCATATATGAGTGGCTATTATTCTTTTCTTCAATTCTATCCTGATATTTTTTGAGGTTAGCAATTTATGTTTTTCTTTGAAACTTTTTGCCAATGAAATCCTTGTTTTAACTTCTGTCTTGATGCTGTACTTTTTTGATTATTTCGTCTCTAGTGATTATATTCATTTGCCTTTGTTGCTTTTACCAGTTAAATCAATTTCATGTGTTCAAGCACATGCTATACAAGTTCATGTTGTATTAGTTAAAGTCTGTTAGGAATAATGAGAAAGGTTTTATTCTTTCATTCTGAGTCTATACACAACTTTTACAATGAAGCTTTGATGTAGTCTATAAAACTTGGTCACCTTCTTTGACAAAAGTCACTGCTCTTGAAATACATATTAAGACTAATCTGTATTATGTAGGAAATATTTTTTTTTTTTTAATGTGAGGGTTTCAAAGTGGATAAATGTCCAGGTCAAAATGGTATTCATCCAAAATTGCTGTTTGAAATTAGAGACAAACTAGCAAAACCATTGGCTATATTATGTTCTCAATCACTTGCAAAAGGGATTGTTCCAGGGGATTGGAAAGATGCAGGAGTGATCCACTTATTCAAAGAGGGCAAAATGATTAAGAAAATTATAGACCGGTGAGTTTTAACGAGCAGTCTGGAAATTGTTAGAGTCAATAATCAAAGAAAACATTGTAATGCATTTAGATAAGTTTAATCTAATCAGAAATAACCAGCATGGGTTTACTAGAGGGAGATCATGCTTAACAAATCTAATAGAATTCAGGGAGGAGGTTACTAAAATGATAGATAAGGGCGAACCAGTGGATGTTTTTTATTTGGATTTTGCAAAGGCCTCATAAAAGATTATTAAGAAAGTTAAAATCACATGGGTTAAGTGGGGAAGTTGCCAAAAGGATTGAAAATTGGTTATCGGGAAGAAAAAGCATGGGGGGAAGCTAGATTGTGTATTGAGTAGAAATTTCATTATTTGTTGTAATTTTGTTTGGACAGTGGCTAACAGCCTACTCTTATCAATTTACACCTGCCAAGTGTTCTTTTACATGCGCAGCATTTACTACAAGATATCCGTGTTTTCCACCAATCTACTGCATCACTAGATGCTGGTCTCACATCCCTTGAGATCAAGGAAATGCTTGAAACTTGTGGAATTCAAAACCTCACTGTTTTGTGCTTTCATTTCAAAACTCTTTAGCAGCTCTGCAAAGTACTTAACACTTACTAGAAAGGGCTGAACTCTGTGCAAAATGCTGGGTTGTTGATAGATTAACGATGTTTTATACATTAAAGTTACGATGAAATGCAATGTTTTTTGTGTTATTGCAAAATGTCTAGTATTTTTTCCCTGATATCTTTCAGGCAGTACCTTTTTTTGTGATCATGATAGTGCTTGAGTGCATCGTCTTGAAGCTGCAGGGAAAGGAAATTCCAAGAATCAATGATGGAGTGAATAGCATTAGTCATGGCCTGTTGTCCCAGATGCAAGCGTGAGTAGTTTGTCACCTATGAGTATTAAAATATTAAACATTTAGTGTAAATGAGCATGGCTGTATTATATGCCACTATGTACATTGGCTTTCCAAAAACAGTGCTTGATATCAAAGAAGGTTTTACCTGCAGGTCTCATAAAATATATTCCATCATGTTCTTCTGGTGGGCCATGACATACATTGTTGAGACTTGTTTAGTGAGTTTGTGTTTCGTTGGCTCCTTGACTTAGTGTGTAGACATCATCATTGCATACAGTTTTATTATTTAACTTGTGTGATTTATCAGACCTCTATATGTCTTTTGTCGCTTTCAAACTTTGGACCTTAAAAAATGTATGAAAATATATTCTTCTGTAAATTTTTCAGTTATTTTTTTTAATGTTTAACAAAAATGGAGTATTGAAGTTTTAATGTCAAGAGGTTGACATATATTGTAGAGGGGGAACAAACAAATGGTGGAACATATTCTGCAGATCTGCCTGTTCCACGAGAGAAGCAGGGTGACTACATGGCCCTCTTTAACCCAAATATGAAGTAAACTGTATGGCAACAAGAGAAGCATGAGAAGGACTGCCAGGTTAATAAGGGAAAACGATGCGATTGTTTTAGAAACGAAATGAAGATGTAGACAATATGTTATTTGCATCATTCCTTTTGAAACCTCCGTTATTCATATCAGATTGATGTTTGTATTTCTTCAGCCTGTTTTTTCGATCACTTGAGCTAACAGTGTATGTGTGGGTGTATGAGAACTGGCGCTTCACTGAGCTCCCTTGGGACAGTCTGTGGACATGGTTATTGGGGTTCATTGCTGTGGACTTTATATACTATTGGTTTCACAGATTCAGCCATGGTTTGTATCACTTATAAAATATTCTACCTGAAATTATTTATAGACATCCAGAGCTAGTTATCAATAAGGTATGTTTTCTTCTGCCTCATCTCATCTGCTCACTTTAGTCATTAGACATCATATGAGAAGGTGCATTCTGTTTTTCTTGTGCTTTCCATGTGGCCATTATATTTTCAATACAATGTCTCTGTATTGTGTATTTCACACCATCCATTCCAGTTGTCTTTTTTTATTTATTTTGAAATCCTGCTGTCTGGGCTTGTGCAGCTGGTAGGTTTGAAGGCATTCTTGCCACATATCCAAACCTTAAATACTTAGTCTGTCTACATGTGCCATGTATATGGTTGTTTTAACTATATATTGAATTTAAGGTATTTTCATTCTCTCTTTTTCTGGCTATGTTTCTCTAAACCAGAGGTAACAGAATCAGTGAGTAAGTACTTTAAGTGTTACAAAACAAATATTGAAGAAGCAGAAACCAGTGGTTTCATTTATATTTGTTACAGAAAGTTTTATAATTAATATTAGTTGCATTTTTATCACCTTCAAATTTATCAATGTCATGTGTCATTTATTAGGTCATGGACTATCAGTTCCTTCCACAACTGTCATTGAGCACTTCAGATGTTCCTAGTTTTCCCAACCCTCTTGTCATCAGTAAATCAATCAAAAGCCTTTTAGCTCTCTGTGAGGCATAAGCCTTTGACAAATACATATACAGTCAACAAATGTTGATCTGTTTGCAGTATTTTTGGCTCAAACCTTCTACAGCATGGGGCAGTCAGCCCCATGTCACCTTCCTTAGTCATCTCTTGCGACATGCATGGCAAGTTATAGTGTTACTATTCTTTGCTCCCCTTTTGGATTCTGTTTGCACTCAAGTGACTCTGTTGTCATTATATCTAACAATTTTCCTCTCCATCTGCTTTATCTTCTTGTCTCCTTGATTTTTCCTGAGGTCACAAGTTTTTTTCCAGGTCCTTTTTTCTAAATATGTGTCAGATTAATTTGTTTCTGCCTTCATTCTATTTGAATTAGCAGTGGTCTTTAAATAGTTTTCTTGTTACACATCATTTCAAGATTTACTGAAGTATATACACATACATAAGTACAAGGCGTGTTCAAATGAAACTGGACCTAACTGCACCAAGTGAACATATGTACGATGCACATGATGACATCACTTCTGGTGTAAACAGCACATACCAACCATTAAGTTTGCAAAATTTCATTTTCACCCGACTCATTGTTTTCTCAGCAGACCATTGAAAACATGGCGAGTGTGATATTGAATGCGTCCAGAGTTGATCAGCAAGCTGTGATTCGGTTTCTCTAACAGTTGAAGGATGTCGACTAGTTGACATTCATCACAGAATGCAGGCAGTGTATGGGGACAAAAGTATGTCGACAGTGAAGAACTAGACAACAATGTTTTAAGAAGGGCGTGAGTTAACGAAAGATCTTCCGAGACCAGGTCAGGCACATATTGTTGCGTCGGAAGATGCCATCGCCAAAATTGATGCAGCAATTTGGGTGGACCAGAGCTTACATTCGCCACACTTTTGTAACTATACACTGCCTGCATTCTGCTATGAATGACAACTGATCGACATCCTTCAGCTGTTAGAAACCGAATCACCGCTCCCTGATCAACTCTGGACAGATTCCGTATCACACCCACCATGTTTTCAGTGGACAGCAGAAAAAACTTTGAGTTGGAGGATAATACAATTTTGCAAATTTGACTGTTGGTATGTGCTGTTTAAATCAGAAGTAATGTCATCAAGCGCATCGTACGTTTGTTCACTTTGTGCAGTTAGGTCCAGTTTCATTTGAACACACCTCATATTTTCACTATCAGTTATAAAATGAACACTTGTAACGACTGTATTTGTGAGCTGTAGTTTTTATATCTTTCTGGTGTTAGAAAGCAACATTGTCTGGGCCTCTCATCAAGTTCACCACAGTTCTGAAGAGTACAACTTGACCACTGCTTTGCGACAATCACTTATGCAGAAGTACTTCAGCATGGTAAGCACTCCTAATGCTCTTTGATAAAAGATCCAACTTCTCACTTATGTTCTACAGAATTGACATCACTTCACTCCCATAAGTGCTGAGTCTTTCTCTGTAAATTGTGACACATAAAGATGGATACTGATAGTCTGTTTAGCTTGCTGATTGTATGAAATCCTGCTCAATCCTTTCAGGTCTCTGCTTGGTCCACATGTGATGTCCAACTTCTACAAAATGTGGATTGTCAGTGTCATCTTCAAATATTCCTGCCATTGCCACGGGGTGTGAAAAATACGAAAAGCAGATACAGAGAAGCTTTGAGTTCCTAAAGTGGCAATTGAATGAAGAACATTGACAGTCTCTCTACGGGGCCAATTCCACAACACAGAAATCAGGTGCCAAACTACTTCAATAAAATCGTAGATACTGCATTAAGAAAATGCGTATACCTGATGGCAGATAGACACAAAAAAGCCTTGTCCTGATGATCCTACAACATTAATTGCCCATACAGACATTCACTATTTAAATGGACCGGTGCCCTACTGGCTGAGGGTCTACATTGCTCTGGATTTTTAGTTCATTATGGATGCTGCCAGGCCACGAATTTGCCTGGAATTCACACTAGTCTACAACTTACGCTTGTGTTCACGAAAAAAATAAATGTTTCAACCTGTTCCGAGTGACTTATATCGCAACCCAGATATCAGAGTCAGGAATGAGGACCTCCAATCAGTAGATAACTTCACCTATCTTGGCAGCATTTTCTCCAGAGAAACGTCCATTGACTGAGGTCAGCAATAGAATCTCCAAGGTGGGTTCTGCCTTTGGAAGGCTGCATAACAGCATGTGGGATTGGAGGGATCTTAACCTTGATATGAAAATCAAAGTCTACCAACCGTAGTGCTCACCACCCTTTTGTATGTCAGTGAGATGTGGACTGTGTACAGCAGAAATGCTAGAAAAATAAACCATTTACATATAGGCTGTCTCTTTAGATTGCTGAGAAAATAATGCCAGGATAGGGTACCAGACACAGAAAAGCTAAAGGGAAGCAAGGACATTTGTTGGGCGATTCATGGAGATGGAATAGAGAGACCAATGTAGGGAGGACAGGCTGGATAAGGACAGCATGGACAGACTAGGCGGACAGGGATCTTTGAACTCGAAGCAAGACATTGCAGGCTCAGGGTCCACATCCACAAAATGGGTCTTAGAGACACCACCATGCACAATTGCAGAGTGCCCAAGCAGGCATTGGAACATATCCTGCAGGACTGCCCTACTTATACAGACCAAAGAGGGGCAGTCTGGTCCGGGGGAGCAACAATGCTTGAAAAGATTGTGGGGGGCTGGTGAAGACCTGAAACACACCGTCTCCTTCATGAACCTCACTGAGCTAGAAGTATAGCACCAGTTGATCGAAGAATAAGAAGTTGAGTATACACATACTGTTGCTGGAAACCCAGATCAGGTGAACTGGTCACATTGTGCACATGCCAAATAACCACATCCCCAAATAACTAATGTATGGTGATCCGAAATAGGGCCTGCATCTGGTTGGTTGGCAAAATAAGTGCTTTAAAGACGCCTTCAAAATATATCTTACACGTTTCAACATAAATTTAAACTCATATAGGAGTGCCTGGCACATGACTGCCAGGCATGACGTAGAACTACCATCAAAGGCATCTCTATTGCTGAGGAATGCCTGATCTCAGAGGCACCAAAAAAGCATACTGTGCAAAAAGACAAAACAACAGGCACTTGCATGTCCAATTCTGACCTTATATGCTCCATATCTAGAAGGGGTTTCTGTGCCAGAATTGGACTATACAGCCACCTACGGCCTCACCGGTGAAGTGCAACACAACATGTCTAACTGCTGTTGTCAATCATCGATGCAATAGACAGCTATTATTATTACTTGAGGTTGTTGCTATAGTATCAATTATCCAGAGTATTATCACTTAAGAGGAGCAGCTGACCAAGCCGTTTATTGGTCCGCTGACCACGAGGACGTGCGGTTCAAAACCATGGAAAAGCATAGGTTCATTTCTATCAGAGTTAAAATAAAAACCTAGCCTGTACAGTATGTGCAACTGTAGAGGTAGGCAACCTTTATTTTTCCATCCTATAAATCCTCCTAATGGACCTCAGAAATGGGAAGAAGTGCTGTAGTGATAATTTTAAAAATATATTATCTCTTATTAGCGATTTAACTTCAAGTTCCATTTCCTATTGCACCACTTTCTGCATTCCATGACTTGGACAACGATAACTGCTAGTAGTCTGTCAGTTTAAATAGAATTGTGGATGCCTCAAGTGGCTTTATAATTACTTGTGAGTGAACATTAAAGCAGTGTTTCTTAACCAGGGGAAAAGGCAGTGAGAACCATCTTCTTTAAGTGTAAAATCAGCCTTTGGAGAGCTGGGGAGCATAATCAACATTTTGGGGGATTAGTGCCAATTTTTGGTATATGATGAGAATCAGCTTGTGAGAGCACGAGTATTAACTTCTGTATGAAAGGTATGAGAATCAACATTTGGAAGTATGAGTATCAACTTCTGGGAGGGGAAAAAATTAACTTGTGGTAGTATCAGCACTAACTTCAAGAGGTGTGATAATCAACTTCTTGGGGTAGGAGGCTCATTTTTTGTGCATGTAAGATTCAACATCTGGGGTTCAATAGCTAGTGTTAATGGCCAAAAAAATGGAAGGACGACAATGTTGCCTTTCACATAGCATAACAAATACACCCTTCACACTTTTTTGTTTCAGTTGTTGAACTTTCCATTGGCATTTTGTGTCCCCCCTTCAGTTTTCTATGTGCATCAGCAATTTAACCTACTCTATCAGTTTTGGATCCATACAGAGGTGAGACAAAAATTTATAGAGTGTTTTGTGTAGGGCTTTATTAGTTATTGTAATTGCAGTTTGTGTAAAGGTTCGTGTTTCTGGTCTGTGTTATTAGCCCATATATAGGCCAAGCTCAGTGGCCACACCAGGACAAAAGCAAAACAAAACCCACGTTACAGCCATAAGCCCTTGCTTTGTTCCTAGATGATGGGTTTCATTTTGTTTTTGCCCTGGCTTGGTCACTGTTTTTATTGCTTATTGACTTTCAAAATTGCCGCAGCTTGTATTTATCTATTTGTTAGTAGCACCAACATCATAGACATGGATGATGAATACACTCTGCTCATTTGGACTTAACTCTCTCCAAATGATCTGTTGGTTTTATTGAACCTGCCAGGAGCATAAACAATTGCTGGGACGGCGTGGCCTAGGGGTTAAGTGACACGGCTCACAACCAGAAGGTGCTGGGTTCGATCCCCATCACAGCACCGGCCGTTACCCCGGGGAAGCAAACCCTTAGAAAATGCAGGAGGAAGCAGACCCTTACATAAAATGCATGCTGAAGTCGGATGCACTGGGCCGACAGGCGCAAAATAAAAACGCAGTGCAATGCACACCGCCTTGGGGATTAGAGAAATAAGGCGAACGCAAAAAAAAAAAATTTTTAAAAATAAACAATTGCTGACATAGATTGTGAGATAAATCAAACAGGACAGAAGTAAAAGAATGGAGAAACCATAGAAAACTTGAAGAACAACAATGTAACCAAACATGTATTGAATTGGAATCTACTGGAGAGGAGAGAAATCAAGAGGCCAAAGTACACCTCACAAAGAGGTCAGAGCAACTGGAATGTCATGGGCAAAGATACAAATGTTTACTCAAAATAAGAATTTGTGGAAAACATATGTTGCAGTACACACATCATAGGCATAGATGAACAGACAGAGATAGAAGAAGTTGAGAGATATGAAGTGGAGTGAGAACTCATTCAGTAGAGTCAAGTCCAGGAAGTAGTCTTGAAATGAACGATTTGACAGGCAGATACAGAAACAATGGCAAATATCCTTCATTCACTTTACCAGTTGCTGTGTGAGCATCAAGTTAGAAGTCAACATAAACCAGCTCACAATTTGTGAAAGAATAGTTAGTTCAAACAAGAAAGATAGGATGTAGATTAGAAGGGGTAGGAAAATCTGGTTGTAAAAGTGATCCATGCGAACAAGAGCTGAAAAATTAGTGCAGACCTTCCATCAGTGTGTTATACACGTACGGTATGATAGAAAAGTTTCGGTAGTTTTTGATTAGAGGAGAAGTATAGATTTGTTGTGTATGATTCGTATTGAGTGGTTTTGCAGTGTGGACTGATTGGCAGATTAGAAGATGTAATATAACAGTGAAGCAGTGGTAGTGTGCAAGGTGTTAGAACAGAAGTGTGTAGACGGGCTGTATCATATGTTGTAATGTGGTATCAAGATAAAGGACCAGCCAAAAGAATATTAGTGTAACAAATGTGTCTATCACATCTTGGAAAAGTGGTCCCAGTGACAAGGGTATTGAAGTGAAATGAGGATGTAGAAGTGTAGACTGGCTTTGCGTGAATGGTGAGGTGTGCATAGACATGAGAGAGAAAGTCTTCTACCCTAGTTGGACTAGTGCACAACACTGTTACTCGGTTTTTTACATGTTATCAGTGTGGCAGTGGGTCATATTCTCATCTTTGTTATACATAAACCCCTGCCAGAAACTACTCTGGTTTGTTATATAAGAAGCACCCCATTTTATTTATTTTAATGGGCTATTTTACAGGACCCTCACTAGAGAGGCGATTATCGACAGTGAGGTCAATAACAGGATTGCTAAGGCAAGCTTTGCAATTGGGAGGCTCCAAGCAAATGTCTGGAACGGATAAGGTATCAGTGTTGCCACCAAGATGAAAGTGCATCATGCTGTGGTATTATCCACTTTGATGCATGCCTGTGAGATGGGGACAGTGTATAGCAGACATATATAGCAGTGTATAGGCTGCTTCCAGTTTTCATCTGGTTGTTTGTAAAATTCCATCTTCCTTCATTACCTGATGTGGATTCCTATTGCTATATATATCGTGAAACGCCAATGATGGATCGTATTTCAACTCTCGAGCAGATTCGCACAATATTTTATGTCATAATGTCAATCAATATCAATTTTTAAAATGTATTTGAGCATCGGAATCCTCAACTGTCTTCATTATTCAGTGTGATATTTATTTTGCATGTTACTTTTCTTGATGCTCAACGTTCTACGTCATCCATTCAAGCCAGTTTTTGTGGTCTACGTCCTTGACTGCTGTAGGTCACTGAGACCTAGTCAACTATCGTCTTGTCATCAACATTATAAGTATTATCTCTACCCAACCTGTTATCTTGCAGATATAATGAATAAAATGGATTAAATCTCTGAAATTCATCCAGCAACATCAATTATACACATCTCAAGGAGCAGCGAATTTCAAAAGTAAACAACACAAAGTGGATGCAGTCGGAGTGGTATGTAGGCGGATGGAACTAGTGAAATCATCATCCCTGATCAGTACTGCCCATCTGATCAGGAAAAAGATTGCGATGAGCTCAATCAATTGCACTTTAGCTGTCTGCGTAGGCTGCTCAGGATCAGATGGCAGGACAGAGTCTCTAACTCTGATATTCTTAGCAATACTAACAGGTTTAGCATTCGTACACTTCTGAAATTGGCTCAGCTACAATGGATGGGACATGTTGTTTGCATGTCAGAGAAGCGCATTCCCAAACAGCTGTTATATGGTAAGCTCAAAACAGGCAGACATTCACCACGTGGGCAGAAGAAACACTAAAGAGACTCCTTGAAAGTGTCTTTGAAATGCTTCAATATTAATGTCACCTCCTGTGAGATGCTTGCACAAGACCATACCACCTGCTGAGTTAGTATCACTGAGAAGGTGCTCAGGTTGCAAGTGCAGGTTGTGCCATTCCCGGATTGATCTTTACAGCCATCAGAGAACACACTTCATAGCAATAGTCTGATGCTGTCTTTATTTTTGCTTGTGATGGGCAACTATTATTATTATTATTATTTTTATTATTACTCAGCATCTGCGACAGCCACAGTTTATTCAGTTTCTATAATCTTTCTCTAACAGGTTATTCACTCATTAGGTCCACTAGAGTACATCCTAAACACACCAAGTCACCACAGGGTTCACCATGGCAGGAACCCATACTGTATTGATAAAAATTATGCTGGAACGCTCATTATATGGGACAGAATATTTAGTATGCATTTCTTACATAACATATTTCTTTTGTACCTTTCTTATGCCGCTTTATTTTTCTATATCCCTTGTTTAAAAAAAATGTTATTTGGTCATATTTTTAATTTGTTTGTTCACATACATTTTTTTTACATATCGTATCATTTGTACTTTAAAAATGTTATTCGCATGAATTTTTTACATAGTATTCTTTTTACATAGCATATACATGTTTTTATTATTTATTTTTCTTCTATCTAATTAGTTTATTTATTTAGAAAATAAATTTTTTGCTCATATTTTCTTGCTTTTCAACCTTACTGTTTGACTTTGCTATAGAATATCCAGAATTGCTACATCATGAGTGGAGTGTATACATATGGGCCTTAACTCTTCTGGGATTGTTTAGGTTTGCAATGTTGAGAGCTGATATGCTAGCTAAGAATGCATATATAATGGGGGCATGAGATATTGCCATTATTCCTGCTGATCTCAAGGCCTGATACTAGATAATAAAGGATGCATAATAGTAAGGAGTGATTAAGTGGCAATGTATAGGGAAAGCAGCAGTAAAACTAAATCCTGCAGAAACACCAAAAGCAACAGATAGGATAACAGATTGCCACAGAGTAATCATAACCCTTTGCAGCAAATGCAGATAGTGGTGCAACAGGAAAGTAGGGCTGAAGGTTAACCAGCTGATTAATGATAACATTCAGGATAGTGGTGTCGTCATATATGGCAGTGAATGGGTACTACAGAATGATATATTTGGTTGGAGTATACACAAGTTCCAGTGCAAGAATGAAGATGGAAGTAGTGACCTCAGCTCTGCGATGGCTGTATGATAGCACTATAATAACAAAAGCAATCATTGTGTCGGACTCCTGAACCTTACTTTGGAAGGTACAGAAAGGCTGACTAAGGCATGAGCGAGTGGCAGCTACAGAGACCTCAAGTCTCCAGTGGCTGATGTTGATAAACTACTGACATTCTGGCCACACAAGCACACTTTATGAGCACATTAGAAATAAATAGGAGTGACATCTTGGATGATCACCTGTTAGATGATGGCACAGCAATAGATGAATCAACAATTCACAAACTGCAGACCTTGTAAATAAAATTGAAGTTTGTGTGGAATGGGGCGCATGAGAAGATGAAGCAAGAGTGTGTAAAACTAATTAGCTAATAAAGCAGCAGTACCCACACCCTTTGTCATTTTCAGAATAGAACAGTAGGATGGGGAGCATGAAGTGCTGCAGCACTGGCTTTCTTCTACAAGGTGGCCAACTACTGTTGTGTCCCATGCTTATGGAGTGAAAACAAAGGATAACACAATAGTGTCTGTTTCTTATTCCCAGTTCCTGTTCTCAGACAAGATACAGATATGTATACACCATATAATTTTTATCATTATTTACATTATATTAGGGAGAGTGGTTGATCCTCACGCCAAAACTGACTGGTAATAATTTACTAGTCACTTAAGCTCTAGTCCACCCAGCTGTAAAGGGGGACTTGGTTTAGTTAGAATTAGGGTACAATGAGTTATCCCATTTCATAAAGCTGAAGATCTAGCTGACCCAATCAAATCTGTAATACGTTATCCTCTGTGGCAGTATCTGATTGAGGGCCGCCTTTAGCTCTAATTTAATTTCTGTGTTTAAATTTGAATATACGAGGGACGCTCCGAAAGTAATGCCTCCTATTTTATTCCATGAAAACCATAACAGATAAAAAGAACACAATAACACTATTTGATAGAGCAATGTCTTGCCTCAAAAAAACTATTTTTCAACATAGTCACCACTCTTGTCTATACATTTTCTGCAACGATGAACAAGAGCATACATGCTGCGCTCAGCAGAGGTGACCTATTATTTCACACCTGCTATGACGGCATCGTTGCTAGGAAAATATTGCCCAAGCAGTCCATCTTTTATTGGCTTGAACAGATGGAAATCAGAAGGCGCCAAATCCTTACAATACGATGGGTATGGTAGGACAGTCCAGTCAAGACTGGCAATGTGCTCAACAGTCTTCAAACTGGTATGGGGCCTGAGTCATCGTGCTGCAAAAGACAAGTCTTACCTGACCTTGAAAATTCAAGCCTTCAGCTTTGCAATGTAAAGGTCAGAGTTAGTCGAGGTTAAAAAAATCAAGAAGGATTACCCCTTTCTTATCCTAAAATACATCACTTTACCCGCTGAGGGCTGTATCTTGAACTTTTTCCTCAATGGGGAATTTACATATCACCACTCTATGGACTGCCGTTTCGACTCTGAATAGTAATGGTGGCATCACATCTCATCACCAATGATGATGCGATCCAGCAAACTGTCACCTTCATCCTCGTAATGGTTCAAGAGGTCATGAAAAACTTGCATGCAATGTTCTTTCTGTTCCAGTACGAGCATTTCTAGGACCCACCTGGCGCAAACTTTATGATATTCTAACGTTGCCACTAGCGTTTCCGATCCATTGTAGCTGATATCCAGCTTCGTAGACTCTTGGTTGTAATTAATCCTCCAATTTGCTCGGATGAGCTAATTGAGACATTCTTCATTGCGTGGTGTGACAGCTGGGCATGACCGTCCGGAACATGTCTTGTCCTTTATGTCACTTTCGCCACTGCTGAAATACACAACCCACTGCCTCACTGTGCTAACATCCACTGTTTGGTCTTCGTAAATGTTCAGCAAGCGTAGATGAATGTCAGTTTGTGCAACTTTTTCCGCATGGAGGAATTCAATATCGCACCTCTGTTTGTAATGCACTTCCATGACAGATACCATTTTGTCAGACTGCTCTTCCACTGCCACCTGTCGGATGGAAACAACATTTTACAGATATTAGTGGGAAGGTTCAAACTTTACTGCCATACTATCCAAAATCCACTTCTTACATTGTGGGACATCATAATAAAATATGAGACATTACTTTCAGAGCATCCCTCGCATATTGATTTCAGATGTTTAAGTGTAGGGCTTATTTTATTGGTCTTTTGTTTTGGTAAATCATGCACCATTTGTATTCATAGATACATTTGAAGCAGAAGAAGAGAAAGTTGTATATGGACTAGTTCACCCGAACCAATTTTGGAGCCCTATATTTGGTCAGGTAAGAATGTATACAAACCTTTGCGATATGACAAAATGAGTGGTAGTACACAGAAAATGTAGTGGGCATTTCAAATCACTTATAATTATTTAGGTAGGAATGTTCCGTAAGAGTTGGTCAGGTGGTATGGAAGGTGCCCGGCCACTGTCTTCAAAGCATGTTCAAAAGCAATTGCTAAAGACAGTTCCCCACATTTGAAACCTAGGGCCTCTCAATAAAGCTACAACATCTTAAGACAAGGTTTCTCTAACACGTCATCTCCAGGCAGCAGCATCTGATGTATTGTTATTGATTAACTAAAGTTACTAAGTTGTTTGCTTTTTTTGTTTTTTGGCAGTGCCTACTTGAAGAAATTTGCAAGTATTTCTTAATTGATGAGTTTTACCATATAAGGGTGCAGCTAAAGGCTTTTAAATTTTGTGGTTTTATCATCTTCTTCTACATTTGTCCTGAATAGGACATTGTGTCGCAGTTACACTGAGGTTGCGATATCTGCGCTTTATGGCCTGACACATCCAGTTTCAACACAGCATTTTTGGACATACTTGCATTCCCTTTTAGTCAGACTACACTAGTGCAGCCTGTTTTCAGGGTCACCATTTGGAGGTGGAAGAGGTCTTGGTCAGTCATGGTTCACTGACCCTGATGCAAGCAACCAGGTGTGAGTCACTGACTACTGTCAGCACATTCACTATGCTGCATCTTTGACTACATGGTGAGTTATGGGCAGATGAGCAGCACCTTCTAACAGTTTGGTGTAGTTGTGACAGTTATATTCTTGTGCAGTGTCCAATTTGTTTGCACATTTGTTAAGTCTAATTTGTTCCATTCTAGTTGGAGGATTATGCGCTGTTCTTTGTACATGATGTTTAGAAGTCTTGGAAACATCTCATCTCCAAGGCGTGTATCCTCCGCTGCAAGTCAGCAGTAATTGTCCATGTCTCACAAGCATAGAGGAATATTGACAGGACCAATGTACACATTAATCTGTTCTTCGTGCATATGCCTAATCATTTATCTTGCTAGATTTTGTTAAGCCGTGTAAGTGCCACTATTGTATGTGCTATTCTCGCCAACACCTCACATTTTGATACTTCATCACTGACAATCAAGCTCTTATAAATTATTTTTTAGTATCTTATTTGCTGTCAGTATGTTGACTGCTGAAGAACAGGGAAGCCACAAGAAAACCTAGAAACTAAAATGGCCAACTGCTATGGGATTGCTTTTACCTTTTCATTGTAACTGTTTTACTCAAATATAAGACACTGTTACATACATATACAAACAATAGAAAGTCAGTTAATGAACCATTCTCTTATCCTCAGTTCTATCATTACCTGTACATTTTTGGGCTGGTGAAGAAGCATGAGGGGCTGAAGAATAAAGTATCAGCTGTCGTTAAAGGACCTGGCTGGGAGCCGGGTAAACCATGGAGAGGATTGTTTGAGGATTTGCCAGAGGTAAGACCCAGGATGTAAGATTGAATAAGGAAAATCTATAGAGTGAGGCTCTTAACTTGAAGTCTCTCAGCTGTCAAATAGAAGGACCTGCATGAACATAGAGAATTTATTGTTTTGAGAAATAAATATAATTTATTTCTTAAATAGGGAAGTAAGACTAATGTCTGGTCAAGCACAACATACTGATCATACAATGTTAGTTAGGGTCAGGCAAAATGTACTGGCCAAGACCCTCACATCGGCTTTCTCGTAGTCCTCCTTGGAAACAGGCTGTTTTTATGGCAGCCTGGCTATATCAACGTGATCCCCGTAGTAGTGAACGACACACAGATGATGCCACACATAGCACAACTGCCTGGAGGACCTCGGTCCACCTTCATCAACACACTCAGGATGTGAGGAAAGCTACTGTAACTCGCAACTTAACGTCCTTTTCAGAACGCACAAAGGAGTATACCTACTCATTGGTGGCATTCGAAACAATAACATTTCTTAAATAATGTTTGGTTTCAGCAATAAAAACTAATTTCTTATTCTGAAAATGAGTTATTCACTTTTGTTTTCCCTGTATAATAGTCATTGAGGAGACAATATTTGTTTGATGTTTCTTTAAAATGCAGAATAAACTATCACAATATGAGAGGTTTGGCAGACCTATTTGTGCTCAGTCACTGTCAGCAGATGATGAAGGGAGACTTGTGCTCCCTGTCCCTGAAGCTTTTTGGTTGTACGCACTTCTTCATCCTCTCAAGCCCTCATCACATATGTTTTAAAACTCCTTTAGTCTGTGAGTTGTTGATAAATCCATTGCAGTGTCATATCTGGCAGGTGATATTGTTTTTATTTTCCAATCATCTTGTATCTAAGTTCTCCACTCTTGATGAAAATTTTTTTTTCTGGAAGCAGGTTGGCAGTGGCACTCTTGGGATGTGGGGAATAAATTGACTTGGGCCCTCCTGGCTAAAGTACAATACAAGGCTTCTTTATGGAAATCACAGTGTCGACGCCCGCCTGATTGACCAGGCTGTTATAAACATGGTTTCCAGGTGCACTCCATGGACTTAAGGTGGGGTCTTGTTCAGCATGTTGCACCTGACCCTAACCCTTGCCTTGGCACCCGCATGATCTGCTATGTGGCTTGTTTGCTGCTTACTTCTCTCTGCTATCTACACAAAGCAAGACAGTATTCAATACACTATTGATATTTTGTGTCATACACCCATCTATGCACTATACTGATGCCATGAACACTGACAAGATTTGTACAATTGGTTGGCTACCACTGATATAGCATTATACTTCACTTCATTTATCCATTTCAAGTCATTGAGAACAGATCACTGCAATGGTCACTTTCCCATAGACTCTTTTTTGTGTGTGTCTGCAGGGGGAGTGGTGGTTGTCTTCTTGAGCTTTGTGTTCTTCTGGATTCTTCTTCCACTGTTTCCTACCTGGCGTTCTGCAGCTTAACTACTCCTCTCTTCTCCTATGAATTCCATTGCAATAGTCCTTAATCTCTGCTCTAAAATATAACTGCTAATTTATATCGCAAACAGAGATACCCACGGAGACAGTTAAATATTCTTTGTTGTAACTGTTGAGTTGCAGGTGGAGCAGCCAGTGAGGAAATACGACAGCAGTCTACCATCCTGGGCCAGTGTGTATGTCCTATGTCATTTTGTCTTGGTGATTGTTTGTTATAGCGTGCTGGTTCCATATAAAATGGTGAGTTACTTTCTTGAGTCTAATTATATTTTGTATGGCCAGGAAGTAGGAGAAATCTTGCTTAGAGAAATGTTTATCCCTAATACAAGAAAGCTAGGTAGTGAAGAAGGTGGATAAATCATCACATTTGATCAGCTAATGAAGCAGAACAACGAAGTGTATTGCACTCTAGACATGTATCAGGACATAAAGGAAGATAACGACTGACCACCATGGACGAGATTGGGGGCTTACTATGTACAAGTATATACCTACTTAATACACTAGTCAGAGAACATTAGAGACCCATTGCAGCCAACCTTTCATGTTGAGATGTCTCTTGAACTGAACTGCATAACAATATTTAACATGAATTCAACACTCACCAAATGTGATTGTTAATGTGAATAAACGCTGAGAGTGTAGTTTCGCACAGATAAGCTATGACATGACAAAGGGCATCACATGATTGTTGGTCCTTATGGAAATGTCAGGGTTTACTATATGTGATCATGAAACTAATAAGTTCCACAATGGTAGTGAAGGAAGTAGTATCTTCATTATCAAATCAAAAGACAATTCAATAAGCTGGTCTTCTTCAATAGAAGAAAGTTCCTTTTCAATTTGTTAAAAAGTGTTTTTCATTATTAGAATGATTTTTAACACTATTATCACTAGAATTATTGTATTTCTTGCATTTAAACATTACTAACTCTTAATATATAAAGTTCAATAAACAAAATAGTTACAAAGTATTTATTTGGTTCCATGTTCCTACAGACCTTGATTGAGAACCACTGTCCTTTGGAACTTTTTTTAACTTGACATAGTGATATAACTATACAGAGGTGGATTGTCAGCACACTGCGTTAACTGTCCAAATTGTTGGAAAAGAAACAGTGGATGACGGAGAAAGATATAGAAGATACTGACAAATTCAAGATCATGGCATGTAATTGAAGTAGCAATTGGATTTCATAAATAGCTTTTTAGTATAATATCTTTTATTTGCCAAATACAGTTTTTATTAAATATACTACTATATGCAACTCCTGTGTGGTACCAAGGTTGACAAAAAAATAAGTCTTCCATAACCTTCCAAGCATGTAGTAATAACTGATTAAAGAGGGTTGTGTATAGAGCTGACAACCTCATCATATAATGCTATTGTTATAAATGAAGGTGGACCGTGGTTCTCCAGACGGTTATGCTATGCTTGGCTTCATCTGCGTCTTGCTCACTACTGAGGGGATCATGTTGATTCCTCACCTTGTTAACCAGGCTGCCATAAAACTGCCTGTTTCCAGGGAGGGCTGCGAGGAAGTCGAGGTGAGGATCTTGGCCAGTACATTTTGCCTGACCATGACTAACATGTATGATCAGTATATTTTGCTTGACCAGATGTTAGTCTTCCTCCCCTTGTACATGATTAAAAATTTGAAATATATATTCTTTACAGCTGTTGACTGCTTCTTCTAGTGTGGGGTGTATTGTTTATTTTGTCTACTCCCTGACTGTTTTTGGAGCATTGTTCGACAACAAGTAAGACATTTTGTCATTTTATTTACACATTTTTGTAAATGTTCAATGTCCTTTTAGAATGAAACTGTGAATGAATAAGAGCATCAAATCTATAAATTAGAAACTTCTTCTTCTTCTTCGTACGCTGTCAGACGTCAACCTGTATTTGTTCAAAGAAAGCAGCTGTCATCCTGAGGCTGTCGACACTGCCATAGAGCTTGTCTAGTGTTGCCACTGGTGATGGCCACATGTGCTTTATCTGGTCCTCGTATGTCGGGCAGTTTTGAAGCAGATGTTCAGCGGTCATTTTCCCTGTACCACAAGTGCATTCGTCAGTGCCACCTATTTTCAGTTTATTGAATAGGTGGTACCTCAGTCTGTTGTGGCCTGTGCGGAGTCTGAAGACCACGACCTGCTCTCTTCTGTTCAACTGGTAATAGGCATCATTTTTTGTGTAGCCAGTATGTTCTGTTTCCCATTTGGCGATGTATCTGGCCCTAATAAGCCTTTTGGACTCTTCGTAGATCACACTAGAATCTGGTTGGGGTAGTCTTGCACCTTCTTTTGCCTGTCTGTCTGCCTCCTCGTTGGCTTGGATGTTACAGTGGGATGGAACCCACTATACCACTACTCTTTTTGGTGCAGACTGCTGGCATAGTTGACAGAGTACTGCTCTTAAATCATTAAGTTCAGTATTTTTCTGGCTTTTTAGTGCTGTAACTACGGCCAGGGCATCTGTAAACAAGACTATCTGGCTTTCATTGCTTTCGCCTGTCAGCATTTCTTCTACTGCAGCCCTCAGTGCCTCTGCCTCCGCTATGAAATTACTCATCAATTAGAAACAAAGATAGGAAGTTGTGGGAATATGAAATGATGTGTCTCAAATATGTGTATCTTGAACTCGCAACATGATTGGTGGCACAAGGTGAAGTGAGAGATTGTCAGGGATAGACTATAGAATATGGGACATTGTATGCTCATCATCATGTATCATGTCCTTTATAGAACGTCACTCCCATCACAGTCTGTCTGAAAGAAACTCGTTCCCTTGCCAAAACTCTGCCACAGTCATTCCCAGGCATTCCTGGATATCTTGGTGCCATCGTCTTCTTGGTCTACCCTTTCCTCTTTTACCTGGCACCATACCTTCTATCACCCCCACTCTCTCGAGACCGTTGTGGCTCTTGATGTGACCAAAGTATTTACATTTTCTAGCCAAAATTCTATGCTCAACTCTTGCTGAATGTCAACATTTGTCTTTTTCTCTGTCCAGCGTATTCTGAGGATTTTTCTGTAACATTTAGACTCGAAGAATTTGATTCTTTATTTGGAAGTTTTGATAATAGTCCATGATTCGCAACCATTAGCTGCCATAGGAAAAACACAGGCTCTCAAGACTTTTACTTTTATCATTTTGTTGGCGCTCTGCCATAATTTCTTCAGGCTATTCAGTCTCTGCATTGCCATGGCTTGTCTTCTTCTGATTTCTTTCGAGCAGTCGCCATTTTTGTCAATTCTGGAGCCCAGAAATTTAAAATGTGTGACCTGATCTATCTCCTCACCACGCACTGTAAATTTATGTTGACATTGTGTTTTGTCGGTGGTCATTATTTTTGTTTTATTTATGTTTATAAACAGGTTTTGATCTTTACTGTGTCCTTTTACAGCTGAAATTAGCTGCTCTAGCCCTTCTGCACTTCTTGATAGTATCACTGTGTCATCTGTGTATCGTAACTCTGGAATCTCGCAACCGCCAATTATAAATGTATCAAAATTTTCAATGTTCTTGTATTGTATGCAATTAATGAGTAAATGTATGTACTACCAAAACTGAAAAAAATGGTCATGCCAATAAGGAAAATATAATTATTGTCAGACAAAGGTAGAAGGAAATATATAAAAACAAGTCAAACATTTTAGATAAAAAAATTTGTAACAAATTTAAAAACAGGATTGAGCAAACCAAAGTAGGTTTACTAGGGCCATCAAGCTTGTACTCATTCTGCTCTTTGGCTATCAAGCTTGTCCTTTTGCATCTTTTAGGTCTTTGAGGTTTTTCTATGCTGCCCTTAAAGTGGTTTGAGCATGAGATTTATGCTCTAAGGTAATCTGATTAGCAAAAACTCACAGTTCGACCTTGAAAATCTATCATAACAACATAAATTAAACCGTGTACATTCTGCTTCTTAAAATATTACAATTTAACCAACTCCTTTGACAAAGTCAATATACTGACTTCCTGATTTTTGTCTATAATGCCATAAAGCTGAAATAACAAAGATTAAATCAGTGACCTAAGTTAATCTGTTTCACCATTTGACCTCACTTATTAGATTTTTCTATCTTAGCATCCATGTCAAGAACAAAAACTTAGTAAAATTAATTAAAACTAAATTAATTTAACTAGTAATGAACAATAATTTGAAGACACAGAATTCAATTATCATTCACATAGAGTATTCATAATACAAATAAATATTAATATAATACATAAAATTTAATTAACATGGAGAGGAAATTATATTTTAATTTGTATTCATATTTCTCATGTCGTTTCAAAATGTTGCATCTACTTTTATTTTCACACCTTTTAGTGTCAGTCTAAATTTGACTTGTTTATAATCACTAATCACTTAGTATGGATGTGTCATCGTAAGCTGATCAAATACTAAGCCCATCTTTCTGATTTTCAAGCAAAGATGCCATTAGGAAAGCCTTGGTTTTAATAATTTACCAACAAATTCAACATCATGGGTATTAGAATACTCTTCATTATCCTAAAGATGAGTTTGGGCCAGAAGTTCATATATAAAATAAGTCTAATTAAATAACAAGATTTCATTGCTATGTGACAAAAACCAACACGAGGGTTAGCAGCGAACTTTGTCGGTTTGAACCATATGTAATGCTACGCTGACTGTAAAGGGTTAAACAAATGATTCATTTAATTTAGTTTTGCCATTTGTATCCTTGTTAATGGTCTAAATAAGTGGGAACATTTGTGCACATATGTTACTGTTCTCATGTAAAACTGCATTTTAATCTGGCTGGTGTTTCAGCCATTGTAAAATACTATTCATGAGTTAACGTTATTGTGTTCCAGTTTTATTTTGGCCTGAGTTCAGAATTTATCACAAGATGAAAACACGAATAACTGCATGTTTAAATGCTTTTTTGCATATTTGATCACTACTTTCCTTGTGTTAATCTCAGGGCACCATTTTAGAATTGAAAGATTAGGATAACAATTTTTTTCATTTCATGAAAAGTGACTAAGGTGAGTTGTGAATGGGACTGATAACTTCATTGTGTAAAGCAAAATGCCACAGAAGTCATCTTTCTAGACCACAAATGTTTCATCACAGTCTTCCTGTTAAGAGGTCATTAAAGGGAGGGAATAATGGATGATGATGAGGGCCACAATTTTGTGTTTTTGAGATGGACATTTATTCATTACACATTTATCAACCACACTCTAACCATGTATAATAATTTGTTTCCCCAGGAAGTACAGTTCCTTGATGGAGTTCCTCCGATGTGTGTTCTTTTTATCAGCTCACTATTACTACAAAGGACAAATCAGTTTTAATGTCTCTATTGCAACGACTTTAGACATTGTTTTTGCTTTATCAGCAGTCTTGTGGGGTATCTTGACTATACTACAATATGATTGCCATGTGATTAGTAAAAAACTGGTCTAAACTGATGAAACATGTGAGCTTACATACTTAATTGGTCCAGTTTTGCCTGCAGGTATTGCATGGAGCTAGAGTTTCCTCTCTTCGAACAAGTGTGAGCATGTAGTGATTACTGATGTATTGTCACACGACTCCTCATATACAGTTTATCCATCTGCCTCTGGGTCTTCCTCATGACCTGCAAGCAGATCTTATATTGTTATATGTGCGCCGTGGTAATTAATCAGTTGCCATTCTCATGAGATTGATGGATATGTTATTTTCTGTCTTTCAATATATTTGACAAAGAATTGTACTTTTGCATTAGAATACGCTAACAAACATGACGAAGACATCTTTTCACCTTTTAGATCACTCATTATGTCTGTGATATATATTTTTTCACATACACATTTTTTTCTTCATACCTAAAACTATTTCCACTGTTTTTTTCTGTAATTTTTGTTGATGTTAGCAATTAGTTTTTTTTATTTCTCTTTTTTTTTGCAGCTGCAGCGCGGAATATTGTCATTTTAGATAAAAAATTGTATTCAAAAATGTGTTATTTTCTTGGGGAGGGGGACAGACATATGGTTGAAGCACTTTGTGATACAGAACAGTGGCTCCCAGTCTGTGGAGGTCTGCAAACTAAATCTACATTTTTAAATTAGGTTTTCGGACACATGTTTTTAATTTTTCCTCACATGATCCCAAAGAGTAGGAAAGCTGTGGCGAATTATCACTGTCTAGAGGTGTCTGTTGTCTGGAGAAGGTTGTAAACAACTGTTATAGGATATTGTTAATAATGTCTTGAGTAAGCACTTGATGTGATTTATTGTAATACTACTTCTGTAAGGATCAAATGCCATTGAGATTACAAAACTGCAATCCATGACCGACAGAAGAGACTGCAGAGCCCAGCTGCAATCAGAGAAACTCAGAAGACTGACTGACCATCCAATGCACCAGAGACTAAACAATTTCGGAAATGGGAAACTAAAGCGAAGAAACTTTGTAGAAATAACCAAAGCAAAGATGCACGAAAACCCCATGAACGCACTAACACCAAAGCCCATCCCTACTGTACGAAAACCTATCTGGAGGCAGCATATATTTCCAGAGGTGGTAGAAAATATACCAGGTATTGGAAACAAAAACTGCCAGTCTGAAAAAGAAAGAAGAGATACTACCCTGAGTTACATAACGGAAAACTACCCAAGCATGGACTGGACCCATGCATACACTGACGGTTCCGTAACAAATACAACACAGAACGGAGGTGCAGGAGCATTTCTGAACCTACCAAATGGCAGAAAAATAACACTCATTCGCTACTGGGAAATACATAAGCAATTTCAGAGCGGAGGCAGAGGCACTGAGGGCGGCAGTGGAAGAAATGGTGACAGGTAAAAGGAATGAAAGCCACATAGTCCTGCTTACAGATGCTCTGGCCGTAGTCACAGCACTAAAAAGCCAGAAAAATACTGAACTTAATGATTTAAGAGCAGTACTCTGTCAACTATGCCAGCAGTCCGCACCGAAAAGGGTAGTGGTGCAGTGGGTTCCATCTCACTGCAACATCCAAGGCAACGAGGAGGCAAACAGACTGGCAAAAGAAGGTGCAAAACTACCACAACCAGATACTAGTATGACATACGAAGAGTCAAAACGGCTTATTAGAGCTAGATACATGACCAAATGGGAAACCGAACATACTGGCTACACCAAAAACGATGCCTATTACCAGTTGAACAGAAGAGATCAGGTCGTGGTCTTCAGACTTCGCACTGGCCACAATAGACTGAGGTACCACCTATTCAACGAATTGAAGATAGGTGGCACCGACAAATGCCCGTGTGGTACCGGGAAAATGACCGCTGAGCATTTGCTGAAAAACTGCCCGACATACGAGGATCAGAGAGAGCAGATGTGGCCATCACCAGTGGCAACACTAGACAAGCTCTATGGCAGTGTCAACAGCCTCAGGATGACCGCTGCTTTTTTCGAAAAAATAAAGATCGACGTCTGACTGCGTACGAAGAAGAAGAAGAAGAAATGCCATTGTAGCCCTCTGTACTTCCATCCAGAATTGTTAAAATCCTTGTTATCATACATATATATAATATAATTTGCATTTTGTTTTATTTATGGGCGGATTACAAATACTGTTTTGAAAGGTTTCAAAAAAATATTTGAATATTTTTGTGTGTAGCTGTCAGATTATTCAAATTTGTTCTCAAACTCCCACTACCAAGCCCTGAAACGGGCTTTGCAAGTATCAGGATGTTGTTCAGAGAACTGAATGTGTTGTGTCGTTGTTTACAGCTTGGCTGCGATATTTGCACCTTTCGGTCCGACACATCCGACTTCAGCAGGCATTTTTGGGTACTGGGTTAACCTTCCATATTTGATCTCGTCTTGTTAGCCAGTCTGCTCTGTGCGAGCCTGTTATCCAAGATCACTGCCTGGAGGTGGAGAAGGATCTTGGCAGCTCTGGTTCGCTGGCCCTGACGCTGTTCAACGTTTTGATCCAATCCAAACGCATTTAATTTATAACTAAATGGATGGGCCATCTGTTTATACTATTAAAATTATCTCTTCAGTTTAGTTTAGTCGAAGAATCAACGTCATTGCACATGATTTAACCCAGAAGTGCTCTGTTCTTGCCTATATTTTTTGAGAATCTCCTAACAATGCACGAACTCTGTAGCACCGGCGAGGATCCTGTAATAGATTGGGTAGATATAGTTTTCAATTTTGTTTGGGCAGCGACCGTTTATCCTATTCTTTTCAATTTCCAACTGCTGAGGAATTTTTAACAGGCGAGACATTGCACACAGGCGTCCGATCTCTACTACCCAGAGATCCGGGGAAATATAAGAAAATCCACGTGAAAAATCCCAGTATCTACTTTGATTTGAACCCGCGACTTCCAGCACACGAGACCGATGTCTTACCTCGAGACTGTAATTAGTCTTAACTCAGCAGTAAAAATCTGAGCTCCTTTTTCATTGTGGGAAACACTTATCTGAAAAACACTTACATAAATTAGCCATAAATTTAACTGGAGTGAAATGGCAAGATTTACTCTGAAGACATTATACAAAGTGTTAACACTTTTTAAAAAAAATCACCTTGCACACACATTTAGATACAACAATTCAAGTATACACTGTTGTGGCATTTAAGTGTGTGTGCCAGCTGTATTTAAGTATTTTGTGTCAGAGCTAAATTGTTATTAGATCTCCCTTGAAACATAAATTTGCATATACCAGTCTTGCGGGGTCCCAGTCCTCAGGAACATTACTCTAACATGACATGTCAATTCTAGAGGCCCTCCACATACAAAACTAGCAGCATATCATATCCATCTTTTTTTCTGTTTTTTTTTCGCCTTATTTCTTTAATCTCCAAGGCAGTGTGCATTGCACTGTGGTTTTTATTTTGCGCCTGTCGGCCCAGTGCATCTGACTTCAGCATGAATTTTATGTAAGGGTCTGCTTCCTCCTGCATTTTCTAAGGGTTTGCTTCCCCGGGGTAGCGGCCGGTGCTGTGATGGGGATCAAACCCAGCACCTTTGGATTGTGAGCCGTGCCACTAGGCCACGCCGTCCCCTTCCTGTCCATCTGATGGATATCACTACATCCGCAACATAAAGGTCTTTGCTAAAACAGGCCTCCACCCAGTCTCGGAAACACTGGACCAAGTTTCTTTGTTCTTTGGTCGTACGACTGGACCAGGAAACCCCGGCACATAATACACTTCACATGTCTTTCCTTGGTGTCAAAAGACTTCCTTTGACCGGCTGGAGATGCAGAAGAGGTTGTTCCCACTCAATATGGCTTCTGCAGATAGCAACCTCTACCTCCGCTCTGGTTGAGACCTGGAGCCATGCCGCAGCAGTGGGCCGACCAACCAAACAGGCCTCAGACACCTAAGCTAAATTATTATTATTATTGTTATATTGTTGTTGTTCATCTATTCAAAGTTATAACAAATTTATCAGGGATAAGATAAAGTTAGTATATAATTCTCTCCAGCTCACTGCAATATACTTATACATGAATAGAAAGATTTGCCAAAAGGGGAGAAAGGAAAACCCAAACAAACAGTGTGGCAACATGAGACCAAAAAACTTATTGAAAAAAAATATAAGATAAATGATTTAAAGAACACACATAACCTGATACAACAGATGCATGCTACTGGTTTTGAAGGAATGATCAAGTGACATAATTCAGACTATCTGCCACTGAAAGCTCAAATATCTGGTTAACAGATTTTTTAAATCTGACACAAATACATGTGCCCACATAGACTGGATAAACAATAGAAGATATCATCCTTATCTGTTTGCTCCATGATAGGAACAGAATGACAACATGTCCTTCTCCAACCCACTTGAGGGATAAACTCTATAAGTATGAGAGAAACCTGATATGAACCACAGGTCTTATGAGGTCAATAACAGGCATTGCAATGCTTCCAAAGAATGCTATCATAACCCTAACAGGTTCATCTGAGGGCAATACATTGGATGCTCTAATAATAGCTATGGGATGCTTCTATAGATTTGATTAAAATATATTTTGCACGCTGCCTGACTGACTAATAATAGCAGTGTTCAGCTGATTTTTCAGGACAAGTAAATGTCTTAAGCTTATTTTGAAATAAGATATAATTATAAAACACTGACATCCAAAAACTTTAAACTGGTTAGGATATTTATTACGAACACATTTCAGTTCTCTTTGAAATTGCAGTGACAGCAAATCGAAAGTAGTATTTCTTTGTCATAAATAAGCATACTAGTAGCAGAGCAGTTAGATACTAGGTTTGTTTATCATTCCCAGCACGCTCCAGTCTACCAAACTGTGAATTGCTACCTGACTTATAGTTGAAAAGGAAATACAACAAGTAATTGAACTGATCAACTAACCTTACCCCGTCGTAAGGCAACTAGAAATGAGACTAGTCACTCAACCTTACAAAAACAGATACACTGTACAGTGAAATCTCCACCCTTTCAGTGGCAGTGTCTGCTATGGGACCACCTTGACATTTTTTTAATATACAAATAAAATATAATATAATAGCTGTCCATTGTTGGCGATGAGAACCGCGGACATCATCCTTGTCACGGATTTCCGTGTTGGGTGTGGGTGCGCAGCATTTTAAACAATAACTGATGTGCTAATTTATTCCCATAGCTGGGATAGTAAAGGGGTTTTAAGCTGAGGACTAGAGGCCACTTCGCTACTGTTTTCATGGCGTAATGTGCTGGTTATTTTTTGTTTATTTCACCCCCAACAGAAAAACAACAAATGCCTTACCAGGAATTCGATCCACTGTCCTCCTTGTCAACAGGCAGGTATTGAAACCATTCGCCCACACGCATTAAAATATGTTACAAATACACTACTGATGAGGCGCATCTCTAGATTAACCTGCAAGTTAGAATGGGAGAGTTGATAGGAGAGGTATGGTTATCAGCAGCTCCAAAACAAACACGCATTGTGCTTACGGGAGAGATAAATGAGATGAGACATGAGATTACCTTGGGAAAACAGCCTGTGAAACAGGTCTACCAGTTCAGTTACCATTGAACTTGTAGCAGGCCATAAGGGAAACCTCAGAGAAGAGTTGACTGCCAAAGCACAGTAAATGGTAGACATTTCCATGCAAAAATTCATGATTTCTCAGGAAAAGAAAAAGAAGTTAGAAAACAAAGAGAGTTGTACGCCACTTCCCTTATGTACCCATCTTGACTACAGGTGTCAGTCATGGGCAATTACCTCAAAACATAAAAACCAGTTCTTCTTCTTCTGCACCATCATTTGTCCTGAAAAGGATGTTGTAACATTGTGTTGTCGTTTACATCGAGGCTCTCATATCTGCATCATTCAGCCTGACACATCCAGCTTCAGCACAACACTTTTTTGTCGGCTCGGTTTGCCTTCCCTCTTTGTCCCCTAATCTCTTAACTAAACTACACTAGTGAAGCCTGTTTCCAGGGCTGCCACATGGAGGCAGAATAATGTACAGGTCAGCTCTGGTTCGCTGACCCTGATGCAAGCAGTCAGCTATGAGTTGGTGGCTGTTGTCAGCTCAGTGACTGTGCTGCATCTTTGTACCCCCCCCCCCCCCCCTCCCAAATAGTTATAACAATCAGAAATAAGTTACTTAAGAAAGGCAACCTAGATAACGAGAAGGAATAGGTCCACACTCAATCAATATGCCATAATCTTTAAGCCAAGCCCTTCTGACTCAAGTGGAGCAATCTCTACTACCATGGTCATGTCAGCAGAATATAAAAAATACTGGTAACCATGACTGGTACCCTATTTAACATCTTGGTAGACAGAACATGTAATAGTAAATAAACAACTGTTTTGTACAGATTCTGCAATATCTGATGAAAAAACTTGATTCAACAATAACATATTTCCGTGAGGGCAAGCAATGTAGCACTTTATTAAATTCAGAACTGTTTTTTTTTTTTTTTCTGTTCTGTCCCTAAGAGTTGATTTCACTGGAGTCCGGACACACTCATAAGTGCTCAATCTCTCTCACCAAATAACGAAAGGTGTGAAAGCTGATGGTTCATGAAACTGGTTGTACGCACTCCTGCTTCGTCCTGTCATACGATCCTCGTTTGATTTTAAAGTTCTGCAGTTTTCAATTGTTTATTAATCAACTGTGGTATCATCATCCAACACGCAAGCTTTGTTAGGCTTCAAAATATCACCACTGACAACCATAACCAATGCATCCATAATGAGCGCTTGTTGGGACCTGAATGTCAGCATCTCCCCACACCACCATGCTTATTTTAGGAAAAGGGCGACAACAGCTTGCTCTTCTTACTCTTATTCATTGTTCGTTCCCTTGGAACAAAGTGTCAGCAACTGGTTATTTTATACTGATTTCTGTTGCCTTTTTTTAGTTCCACCTATGAGACTTCAGTTGTTCTGGTCTCATTCACCATTATAGGTCAACTGCAAGAATACTTCTTATGTTAATTAAAGACCGCTGAGAATGGGGACTACTGTGCAAACCATCAGGACAGAAATCACCGACTTAGAAAAACACAACTCTTTAGTAAAGCTGAGAGCACGTGTACCAAAAGACAGAATGAGGATAACCTTGGCTTATACGATAGGCTTCTGTTATCAACTCGCAGCACATTCTACACTACATTCCTTCCTCACAACAATTCAGTATCATGTTGTAGAGAGAAGTCATATGAAAACATGCGCACTTCTTCCAGATCGTCTTATTAACTGTGTGGTAGAGCTCTCGCTTATCAGATGTATCATGCTTGATACCCATTATAAACCTGCTCCAAACGACCCAGCTGTAAATGAGTACTTGCTTAATGTTAGGGAATTAAAGGCAGTGAAGAAGGGAGCTGAGGACTAGTACAATGACGCCTGTAACATTTCAGCCGGACAATAATGCCTGATATGTGATTACCAGTGCTTTTTTATATGGTCTCCATGTAAAACACGAAATAAGCCTCCACGAAGAGGCTCAACGCAATCCAGGTTTTATATACAATATACAGGCTCACAATCTGAAGGTGCTGGGTTCGATCTCCATCACAGCACCGGCTGTTATCCCGGGGAAACAAACCCTTAGAAAAAACAGGAGAGAGCAGACCCTTACATAAAATGCATGCTGAAGTCAGATGCACTGGGCCGACAGGCGCAAAATAAAAACCACAGTGCAACGCACACCGCCTTGGGGAATAGAGAAATAAAGCGAACACAAAACCAAAAAAAACAAACAAAAATATACAATTATTTCTACAGTTCCGTGTTTAAAAATAGCAACAAAAATAAAACAAATAATAATTCAGTCACAGGATTGAGAAAGAGCCAGCACTATACTGAACAAGTCTCAGGTAAGAGAGCAATCATGTACTACTAACTGATAATTACAGGAACCCACAGCCAAATTATGGTGACTCAGGAGATAACGGTTCTTTTGCTTGCCTAGAAGAATTGCACAACAATTAGAGATGGAAAAAGTGCACTTAAATCTTATCTCTGATTCCCTAACCCCATTACCCGGTCTCAGCCTCCCTACATGGTATGGCAATCGATATCAGCTCTCCGCTGCTGAGGCTTGGGTGGTATAAGGCAAAGGCAGTCGTCCATCGAAGACGACGATGGCATCATTAATTTTGCTAGCGATAATTTTAGCAAGGATTAACTGCGCTACTTTTTATCCTCACTCTCTCGCCTCGAGCCGCCCGACCCCAGTGGCAAGTCACGGACAGACGACTAGGGGGCGACTTCGAGATGCAGGGGACTCCGCATCAAGCACCCGTGAAAAAGATGGTGGAGTCGAACCCACACAACTTGGTCACGAGGCCGACGGCTTAATCACTTCACCACGGAATCCCAAATAATGAATGGTATAACTTGTGACATATTTTGAAGGTTTCAAAATATAATTATGTTCATTAATATTCTCTTCTGTTCATATCTTCCGTTATTATTATCTTATCATTTATATCTACAAAACCGATTTCTTTTATATGTAGATTTATAGAAAGGTGGGGTGCATCTCGCGGGGGAAAAAATGAAAACAAAGGAGGTCTTCAAAAAGTCAGTTGTGAAAATAGAATTCATGAATTTGAAGTGACCTAATATATTCTGGCCGTATAAACACTTCAGCGTTGGGATAAAAAGTGAAATCAGCTAAAGAAAGGAAGACAGCTCTAATAATACGCTCAGAAAATAGACAGGTAAATGCCGACTGGATTGTACACACTTCTTCGTTGTTAGGTCTCAAACTCTCGTTACCAAGTTTTGAAAAGGGATTTGCAAGTAGCAGGATGTAGTTCGGAGAATGGGATGCGTTCTTTTGTAGTTTACAGCTTGACTGCGATATTTGCACCTTTCAGTCCGACACATCCGACTTCAGCATGGTATTTGTGGGTACCGGGTTAGTCTCTCTCTTCTATCCCTTCTGGCTTCTTCTTAGCCAGTCTGCCCTGTTGCAGCCTGTTATCCCTGATTGCCACGTGGAGGTGCAGAAGAGTCTTGGCAGATCTGGGCCGCTAGCCGTGACGCTAGAAGACAGCTCGTCATATTGATCCTGAATTGTGCAAACAAGCAAAAGAAAGCCATTGCAGAGGACGATCGATGTGGATATGCTAACTGATTTAGTAATCTGATGTAATCGTATCTCCAAAACAGCAAAGCAACTCAACACAAGGAGTACAAACCGTTGCAAACAACTGAAGAAACACAGTGAAGTGGTTTCAAATGTATATTTTGATAACATGATAAGAATGTACATATATCACATTAAATGTGAGCAGATTAGAACATGTGTACAATTTGTAATAGTGACGTACTTTGATAAAATTAAACAGTAAAATGTCGGGTACCACAGTGGACGAAAATATATTGCTATATATTTGACAATGGCAGCAAAAAATATGTATAATTTGTTAGAACTGTAATCTTTCTCTATTTCGTCATCCGTTCACTTGAATATATAATGGCCACTATACAATGTCTAATATAATGTTTTCTACTGTGAGATGAGGTGGCAAGCAGAATAGCAAAGGCCAGCACAGCCTTTGGTAGAATGCGCTCGATGGTCTGGGCACGTCGTGGCATCAGCGTCAAGACCAAATTGAAAGTCTACCGTGCAACCATCATTCCAACCCTACCATACGCTTGCGAAAGCTGGACTGTATACTCTGGACATGCAAGGAGGTTAAACCACTTCCACACAGGTTGCCTGAGGCGAATATTCCACATCCGATGGCAAGATTGTGTCACTGACATCGAGGTTCTCTCGAGGGCTAACATGCCCAGCATACATGCACTGCTAGAAAAAGCACGACTAGGATGGGCCGGACACCTCGTCCGTATGTCAGACGAGCGGCTCCCAAAGAAGCTTCTCTACGGCGAGCTGAGAGAGGGATGGCGCGAGAGAGGGCGCCCAAAGAAACGTTTTAAAGACGGTCTGAAGGACTCACTGAAAAGTTGCCAGATAGACTTCGACACCTGGGAATGTCTTGCGAAAAACAGATCTGACTGGAGAAGTGCAGTCAAATCGGGTGTAGCTGCCGGTGAAGATGACCGTGTTGTGAAAGCCCAGAACAGACGCGAGACGCGGAAATCCCGAGCAGCGGGAACACCATCCCCTTCTACAAACCTCGTGTGCCCGATATGTAGCAGATGTTTTCGTGCTCGCATTGGCCTGTTCAGCCACATGCGCACCCACACCCAACAGGGAAATCTGTGACAAGGATGATGTCGGCGGTCCTCATCGACAACGATGGACAGCTATATTATAACTTTATAAACTTCAACGTCTTTTATAGTTAAATATAGGCATACGTTCATATATTTTTCTTCTAGTGTTGTTTTCAGGACCAGTGAGTTTGCCTCAGTATATTATGTTTGGGGTAGTTGTGTAGTATATGCTATCTGGAGTGCCTGATCGCAAGCACTCATGGCCGAGTTTCGAACTACATGCCGCAAAGTCAGTTGTGTCCTTAACTTAACTTAACGTCCTTATAGTGGTTTAGAAGACTCTGCAGTCAGTATGCAACCAGTTTCATTTACATAACCTTGCTCTAAAAGCTATGCGCATCCAATGTATTCTTAACTGTCCCTGCCTACACTACCTCCCGTGGCAATGCATTACAAGCATTCACCACTCTCTGGCTAAAATAATATTTCCTAATATCTAATCTGGACCTCTCTTTAGTTAATTTGTAACTATGCTCTCTTGTTCTTGTAGGTGGCTGTATTTTTTTTTAAAATTGTTATAGTCTAATTTATCCATTCCTCTGATCATCTTATAAGTCTGAATTAAGTCACCACGAACTCTTCTCTTTTCTAGACATTGTAGGTCTATTTTTCTGAGTCTTTCCTCATAACTGTAATTCTGGAATCACACTATCATCTTTGTCGCTCTTTTTGTATTCTTTCCAGCATGTTTATATCCCCTCTATGATAAAGACTCCACACCTGTATACAGTACTACAATCTAGATCAAATGCTTTATACAGTTTGACTATCTCTTCCTTGCTCCTATGTTTAATATTTCTTTTTATCATACCTAACATTACATTGTTCAGCAGTTCTTATGCGCAACACAACAGTTTGTTTTTATCTGTTTATATTATTATAATCATCTCGGGAACACGAAATAAGCTTCCACGAAGAATATGTTTAAAAAATATTCAGGCGTCTATGGAAACAACTACCAAGTCAGCCAATCCTTTCAACATCAAAGCACCATGGATAAATTGTGCCGGTGATGTTCTGCTTGATTTAACCATTCTTTTATCCTAATGATATGTAACTGATACATCCGGTTGCTCGTCTGCAACACACTCCTTTATATCTGCTCTCTCGTTTCTCTGTATGCCACAATGAGACCGTATCGACTTCATGGTGAACCTGCGCTAGTTCAGTAGTTGAGTAGTTGCTCAGAGAAACCTAGCAGTTTCCCGTACGTCAGTGTCACTGTCTGGTGTGCTCATTTCGAATGTGTTAGAAATACTACAGATTGTGGACCGAGATTGATGTTCAACATTTCTCAGTTGCCACATTGATTGCCTCAATTTCTGCATCATAATTATTACATAATTTTCTGGTTGGTACTTCAAACGAATCCATAATATTATTTTGGTGTTCTATGTACATTCCAGCTCCTCCAGGACTATTCTGTGAAGACCCATTTGTGTATACTCGGACCCAGAGTTCTTGCTGGTATACTATTCTGTGAAGACCCATTTGTGTATACTCGGACCCAGAGTTCTTGCTGGTATACTATTCTGTGAAGACCCATTTGTGTATACTCGGACCCAGAGTTCTTGCTGGTATACTATTCTGTGAAGACCCATTTGTGTATACTCGGACCCAGAGTTCTTGCTGGTATACTATTCTGTGAAGACCCATTTGTGTATACTCGGACCCAGAGTTCTTGCTGGTATACTATTCTGTGAAGACCCATTTGTGTATACTCGGACCCAGAGTTCTTGCTGGTATACTATTCTGTGAAGAATAATTTGTGTATACTCGGACCCAGAGTTCTTGCTGGTATTCTTTCCAGGTAACAGCAATTATTTTGTGTTACACACCGATCTATTCCTCCTTGTATAGTATTCCTGTCACTTTTGATTATATACTGGTAGTCCATGCTCCTCTCTCCAAGGGATTTGTTCTGGCATGGACTTTAGTGGGATGTTAATTTTAGGTAGGTCTGTAGTTTGTCAACGAAAATGTTTGGAGTTTAAAACATTTTTTTTTCAGTCGTCCCATTGCTAGATTGTGGAATATGTGTTTTATTGGATAGTGCGGCATGCAGAGGAACCGTTTTGTCTTTGCTTGTATCCTCCCCATTTTCTCCATCTTCACTATTGGTGTTGATTTAATTGCTCCTGTAATGGCTCTAACATCTGGTTTCGAACCGTATCCAAATCTTTTAATTAATGGAGTGTTTGCTGTTGTACGCAGATGCCCTATATTCCAGATGTGGTGCTATACTGCTATACCGTGTTTGTAAGAAGAATTCTAAATAAATTTTCACCATGTGGTACCACTTAATGTTCTCAGTGTGGCTAACTTCCTCCTGCCATTTTTTGTTGTTGTTGCGATGTTGCTGCCTCCAGACATATGCAATTCCAAGATATTTATAATTCTAACTCTTTGTTTGGGGGAGAGAGTGAAAAGTGTAGTGCTGCAATTTTCTGTAAAGTAAAGTAAACCCTTGGCATTACTGCCTTAAGGGTGTGAGGTGTTAGCGATCTCGCATTTCAAAGGCTCGGCTATATGAGGGAGGTAGCCATCTCCTCTCCCTCGCCTCTTTCACGTCTTGGACTGAACCGGTATCCATTTAAGGCTGGGTTGACTCGGGAGCTAAGCGGTGTGAAAAAACATTTCTGCCTCAATTGGGGAATGAACCCAGGACCACTCAGATGCGAAGCGAGTTCGCTAATCACTGCGCTACACTGTTCCCTATTTTTCTGTATTAAATGATAAAACATCATATATTTGTCTGTGAGGTTAAGGCAATAGTTCTTTGTAACATTTTGGTGGCCACTGTTAAATACTCGTTGATGTACACCATATCATATTACTAAGTTGTCAACATACTTTCTTACTTTCGTTCCCTGTAGTAGTTGTGCAATCAGTTCACTCAGCAGACTATGGAAAGTTTCAGGGGGGGAACCCCTCCCTGAGGCACAATCTGACGCAATATAATTTTCTTGCTCTTGAGGTCATCTAGTTGCACTCTGGCTTTTCTGTTATGCATGTATGATGTTATTTATATGTACATCCTGCCCATCAGTTAAGAAACAACAGAAGGTTTGTGAGAAATGTCAAAATGCAGGATGAGATGGAACCAAATCAAAGTTATGGAGATACCAATCACACACAGAGAGCTTGAGTTAGCAATATCCAATCTGAAAATGAGAAAGTTACCAGATGAGGATGGGGTGCCCAATGAAATGACCAAGTACTTGAGAACATTAGCAAAAACAAAACTTCTGCAGATCTTCAATACCTGATGGCCATCATGTAACGTCCCACAGACCTGGAGATAATCAATCATTCTCCAAATCAGGGACAGACAGTTTCATGGCATCCAGCCTCTGTAAAACAATAGAACATACCATGAGCCTAAGGCTGCAGTGGTACCTTGAAAGTCAAACCGTCTTGTACCACAACAGACATGTTTTAGGAAACGCTACTCTACTTACTGAAGACCAGGCAAACTATCTCTCCCAAGAGATTGTGGACATGTTTTAAGACAGACAAATCGTGTGTCAAATTATGTTTGGAGGTAAGGTTGATGATCTACCGTACTATACATATTCGAAAACAACTAAGTAAGATTATGAATGGGGCTGGCTAGCTCATCCTGTTAAAGAGCTATAGGCAACCTCCACTGCAAAAGCATATAAGTGTTATAGTTTAGTGTTTTTGTAGGTAGGATAACTGCATTGGGGCCACACTCATATTGAAGTGAAAAATAAAAGATGACCTATCAAATGCTGATCAGTATGATACAATGTGTAGTATTTGCTAACTTGTAGTCCATGTTTTTTAAATTACGACCAAGTTCAATGAATCATCACAGAGATGGATGACCTTCTGCAATTTGCAAGATGTGTATTACAGTTCATTCACTGCGTGATATCATTTGTTAAAATAAAATGAGAAATGAACATATCCATGATTGCAAAATTTGCTGATGACACAAAACTATGCAGTAGTGTCTCATCTAAAGCGGAAGTGGATATATTGATGTCGGATTTAGATAAAATTCGAGAATGGTCTATAAGCTGGCAAATGAAGTTTAATGTAGATAAATGTACAGTCATCCACATGGGTAGATCCAATATGGAACATAATTACAGAATGCGAGAAAACAATATTAGAAAGATAGATAAGGAAAGGGACCTAGGGGTTATAATAGATCATACAGGAAAGGTGAGTGAGCAAGTTAAGGTAGCAGTGTAAAAGGCAAATGCAATGTTAGGTATGATAAAAAGAAATATTAAACATATGAGCAAGGAAGTGATCGTCAAACTGTATAAAGCTTTAGTTAGACCTAGATTGGAGTACTATGTACAGGTGTGGAGTCCTTATCATAGAGGGGATGTAAACATGCTAGAAAGAATACAAAAAGAGCGACAAAGATGATAGTGGGATTCCAGAATTACAGTTATGAGGAACGACTCAGAAAAACCGGCCTACAGTGTCTCGAAGAGAGAAGAATTCGTGGTGACTTAATACAGGTTTATAAGATGATCAGAGGAATCGATAAATTAGACTATAACAAGTTTTTTAAAATTCAGCCACCTACAATAACACGAGGGCATAGCTACAAGCTGACTAAAGAGAGGTCCAGATTAGATATTAGGAAATATTTTTTTAGTCAGAGAGTGGTGTCTGCTTGGAATGCATTGCCAGGGGAGGTAGTGGAGGCAGGGACAGTTAATGCATGTAAGAATAAACTGGATGCGCATAGCTTTTAGAGCAAGGTGATGTAAATGTAACTGGTTGTATACAGACTCTGCAGGGTCTTCTAAACCAGTATAAAGACGTTAAGTTAAGTTAAGTTGTATCAGTACAAGGGACAGAACATAGAAGGATCTAACCATCCAATGAGAACGAAACCCAATCATCTACTACAGTATAGCAATATAATATCTAATTACAGTGCATGAATAAGATCACAAGGCAGAGACAACATAGACTTACAATAGCCAGCCCAACACACTTGACTCAAAAGAGGAAACTTCAGCTCACATGGTGCAACTCAGCTACAGCAGACATAAAAAGTATAAAACTATGTAATAAAGCATAAATATTTTGATGTCTGCCATGTGCAAACAGTTTTAACCGTACAACACTAACATTGTATTGAATATGATGCGGAATTGAAAGGATATGCAAGAGTGGAGAAATGAAGACAACATCAATTTGTAGAGTTAATGTTTGTATTTTCTGGTCAAGAATGGGGGAAACTGATTATAGAGCAGTCTGTGACCCACCATTAAGTATACCATATTTTTTGTTAACCACAGTAGAAAACATTAAAAAATAACTTACATAACTGATATATTTCTTGTACTTTAAAAACATAGCAAAGTGTGCTCCATTGGAAGAGGTAAAAAAGCTCAGTTTTCACATCTAGCACTCGTATATCAAATATTGATGAATTCATTGAGAGCATACAGTAGTATCATCTCAATAATACAAAAGTTAAAATTTATATGTTATTCAAAAGTAATTGTTCGTTTCATTATTTAACACAAAATTTATCTCCTATTTCAAATAATTATAGCTTGAATACAGTGTATAGTTTAATATGATTATCTATATGGAACTTCTATTTTAGTTGCTCACACAGAAAAGCAATCCATCTACCATTCCCAGTTACCCACTGGTAAAAGGAGAACGGCTTACCTGATAGTAGTCGAGGTAGCACAGTGGTACATGCACTGACTTCCCAGCCGAAGGATTGGGGTTCAGTGCCCAGTTGGTGCTGGATTTTTCCTATCGCAAATTGGCTCCTGGGGTTGATTGAGCCTCAAAAATTGGATTTTGAATAGTCTGGGAAAGTAAGGCCAGGTAGCGTGATGTTGACCACATCATCCGTAGTGTGCCGTTGGTCACGAAAAACATGAGCCTAATACCATTTTCCCAATATGCCACACTGGCGTATTAATGGGATCTTAACTTTTTTTACTACTTACCTGAACAACGTTAAGATCAAATAGGGCTAATCTATAAACTGTGCTTTTCTCCAGTGTCTCAAGCCATCAATGTGTTTTGTTGCAAGTTTAGTTTTACCTGTATTTTTCACTACTACTGTTTATCTCTTTCAATTCTCACTTATTCACTTTGCAAGTCAGTTTATCAATTTGTGTGTAGTTTGCGGTGATAACATTTTGAGAGGTACGATAACAAACACACTGACCAGCCCACCATGGAAACCAGTGACAAGTTCTTACATGCTATTCAGCCAAGTACCTTTTCTGACTGATTTATGTGTTCCTTTCTCTATGTTATGTATTCATCACTCCCTTTATTATTTGTTAGCTCATATTTTTGTTGTTTATCTCTGCTGAAGACCTTTAGGTCGTAATGTACGTTTTGTTTCTATTTTAATCTCAGCATGGTATCTGACCATACCTATAAAGTTTGATTGCACTTTAATTGAATCCAGAGTACTGCCACAGCCTTGTCTTATTTTTAATTTTGATATCTCAATTTAGCTAGCTCAGAAATAAAACTAGTGATAGCCATTTGTGCTATCCGTATTCCTTTTTTGTTTTGTACTTTTGCTGTGGATGTTCAGCTGCCATTCTTTTGGTGCCACACTCACACACTCTTATTTTTCTTCTTCTTCTGATCCCTGGGAAAGAAGTTATTCTCTCTTTCATTCTGTGTTTCTGACATATTGGGTATTGTTTCTAGAGTTTAATCTCAAACCCAGATGGCCATTCTACACAACAGGTATTTGGGCATTGCAAGGTGTGTAATGTCAAGAGTTAGAGTGTCTTCTATTTTAGAGAAGTTTAACAGTTGTGCTTGCCAATCTGGTTCAAAATAAAACAACAACTTGTCTTTGCTGAATCTTGTTTGAAAATGTCCTTAAACTTTTTTGTTTTACCTTCTAAAAACTAAAACAACAACAACAGAAGAACATTATCTTACAAATATACCTCAGAAGCTTTATATATTATTATTACCCAAGTGCGTTATATATATATATAAATATATGACTTTGATAAGACCCACATACAACTGAGTTTTTTTTTCTATGCAAGTTCAGTATACACTATGTATCAAAAATGTATGTGATGATCTAGATAAAACAAAATATTAAAAAGTACTTTTCTGCTACTGGAATTTGTAGACAATTGACAGGTAAAAGTAACACAATACAGATATTATCAATATGGATGAAGTATTAGAGATTTCCTTGTATCAGATGCCAGCATTATATAAGGTGAGGTGGTCAGCTCCCACCTTCTCTGCTTTGACCTGCTTGACTATAACAAAGCCAGGCAACTGTTTAAAAACATTACTGGTAACACCACATTCTATGTATGCCCGTTATGTATAATGTAAGACACTTAAATACTGTGAAGTGATATTAGTTTTATTTAATATATTGAGGTTATTAGAAAGTTTTTTAAGTAGATATATTCAGTAAAGAATTATGCCCAAAAGTTGTTGTACAATAATACACCACTTAGGATGTAAATCTTTAATAAATATGCACACAGTAATTATGATAACACAATATAAGATATTATTACTCAGGTAAACAAGCAATAATCAATTTTGGAACAATGTCAAATTATTTTTCAATTGATCTCAAACATGAACAAGGTTTGTAAAGACTTGGTGTACAATTTTTACCATAGCTGATTATGGTGAATGACAATTCTGATAGTGGCAATTCAATTTCTGAAATTGATTCTGGGAATTTCCAAAATGAATTTTTAATTCACTTGTACTGCTTAATGTAAAAAAAATGAAAAATCAGTAATACTATATGGCTCAGAAACATTGAATATGTACCTAAGTGTGTCACATCCAGACTGCAAACGTTCACTAGCACATGTCTCCATCATAATCTACATCAGATGGTCAGATCTAATAAAAAGCGCAGAAATGGGGTACAACAACAGTCAATACAGCTGGAGATTAAAGATAAAGGTAGAACCTACATGGGGGAAAAGAAGAAAACCTGACAAAGAACACTAGAAGATGGTGTCAATGCAACACAAGTTTCATGTTGGAGCTCAATTGAAGTCCAATTAGGAATCCGTTCAGTTCAGGGGCCATCTCCACATCGGCTACAATTGATTTGCAATGTCCTCTGTCTCTTGACTTGATGGCACAATCTGCCAGACTTTTCCCTATCCATCTTTTAATGTTATCTTCTCACTTATAGTATTGATTACCTCTGACATTACCTTCCACTTTTCGTACCAGTATTGTTTCCAGTAAGGTGTTATGCTTTTTTATGTGACCAAAATTTCTAAATTGACAATATATCTTTTCGTTCCAGGAGATGAGCTCCATTCTTATGTATATCCATGTTTCAAAGGTATCAATTCTCTTCTCTAATCATTTGTTTATTGTTCAAGCAGTAAGTAAGTAAGTACACTGCTACTTTGTGAATTTTTGCTAATTTGGTAATTATTGTTGTGCAGGAAATGTATTCTCTACTATATTTTGTTCAAAAGAGTCAAGTTTCTTAAGTGTCCTGGTTGGCTTTATGTCTTCTTCTAATATTTTTCTTCCATAGAATTAAATTTCAAAGCACATATTTTATTCTTAAATGTTTTTCTTAAATTATATCATTGCTATCAAGCTCTTCATTGCACTGTCAATCTCTTCATATCTTTCGCTGCTACTATTACTACAGATTTGTCATTTTAAGATGCTGCCTAAAGCTTTCTGAAAGTTTAGCAAAGCTAATCCTTTTAATTGCAAAAGCTATAAAAAATAAACATTTTTCTTAAACTCATACATTTCCATTATAAGAACAAAAAACCTGCAGTTTTACAAGGTTACTGCACAGTTATTTATTCTGTGCATTAGACAATAACTAAAAAAAGCTAACTATATTGTTATAATGTAGCAAATGTTAGCTCAAGTGTCTTACCTGTATTTATCCCATTAACAAGAAAAAAAAACTATAACCGGTGTTTGTTCCTATTGCTGAGGGCCATTGAGAGGATTTATAGGGCTGAGGACTAAAGGCTGCTTGTCCATGTAGTCACCACACACTTTGCAAGCTAAATTTTCATTTTACATCTGCTTAAAATCCTAAGTCCTACCATGCTTCAAAACCATGGCCTCATTGACACCAACTGCTATACCAGCTGCACCTAAACTCATTAAAAAAATTTTTTTAAATGGATAACTGCTTCTTTGTGCATTGTCATCATACAGAATATTTTCATACATTTAAAAAAAAATATCTGCAAGATCCTTAACATTCATTTGTGAGGTCTCGAGTGATTATCTTATAATGGTTGCTTGAAATAGGTAATAACTATTGTTCTTATTTTCCGTAAAAACATTTTGTGGCATAAAGTGTTTTACATTTTCTGGGAATGCCATTTCTGCTCAGAATTTTCTGTTCTGCAATATTCAGTTACATTTACTTTTTGGTATCATGACACAAATGACAAATAATATAGTTGGGTCATGTTTTATAAAAACTCACTCATAAATTAAATCACCATACAACTATTCCATTTTATAATGGATTTGAATGGCATAAGTTCATGACATATTTAATGATTAATGTGTTGTTTTTCCTCTCAAATTAAATTATTTTAATATACATTTTTATTGTTACAAGTTTATTAGTCACATTTTTTAATTATGCATAACATTAAAAAAACAATGTCATCCTAAACACTGGTGAAAATAAAACTAGAAAACAACTGCATGAAACTGGACTTTGAGTTTAGTACAATGAAGACTATGTTCATACGATGTAACATATGGTGGTGAAACCAGGGGCATATGACTGGCATGCAGATGGCACAGCGCATTGCACACATAGTTGACTATCTGAAAATGTGAGTTGTATAACTCAATTTGTGTACAACTATCCATCATTAAATGAGACCTTACTGTATTTAATCATTACTGTTATCAATGTTGTTCCATGTCACAACATCTAAATTCAGAGACATTAAAACTTTAGAGACAATTCTTTTTCAATTAATAAAACAAAAATGCTTTTGGACTAGACAAAACAACAGATTTAACTCATTCACTCCCATGTGCCGATGTATCAGTTTCCTTATTTTTTTAAAATGAAAACCCAGAAGTCTATGATTGGCTTTTGGCCCTAGGTTCACAAAATCACATATTTTCCCATTTTTAGTTCTCCTAAATGTTTTATTTTGGTTATTGACAGAAGTCCAGATTTTGTCATTTTAATTTAAAAGAAGTTAGCATGAGTTTCATTGAAAAAAATGTTTATTTTCAAACAGTTCCAACAAATTTTTTTAGGAGGTAGCCTTGAATCTAGCCCATGCCCCTTCAGCCAGACCAAATAACGTTTCTACAGTACAAGCTTGATAATAGATAGATTATCATATTCCAAACGGTAGTGATGATGAAGATATTGATCGTTCTGAAAGCGATATTTAATTTTCTTTATCTAGTCTTAATTCTAAGTCGAACGATGAAAGTGAAACTAAATCTACTGACAAGGTGGCGGATGGTTCTATTGTCTCAAGCAAAAGTTCAACAATTCAGTAAAGGCTCAAGACCCTGCACAGTTATGCTAGTGTGTATAATATAAATCTGAGTGTATATATCAAGAATACAGCAGGAACATTCATTCTGGGTGAGCGTAAATTGTAAACACTCACGCTGGTGTTGATTGGGGCTTTTATTTTTTAGCATGTTTTCAACTTCACAAGCCTTCAGTAAAATGTGAATACTGTGAAAATAAATGCACTAAATTAGGTGTAATTAATAGAACATCTTCAATGTGGATTACTGTCAATAGAAAGTCATTACCTTATTCATGTATTGGTTTAGAGATGAATATTGTGTTGATGAGGGGAACAATTTTTGTCATAATTTAAAAAAATTAATGATTATGCAACTAGTCTCAATTATGAACAGTTTGGTATATAATGTGTGTTATTTCAGTGAACCATTATTGAAGATAAATAGATCACAACTAAATGATGTTTGGTTTTGAGTTTTACAAAATAAAAAAGGTGCGTTCAGAGATTCAAAATATTTGGGAGTGAATGAGTTAAGTTTTCAAGGCATAATGATTATACTTTCAAACAAATATGTTGTGGAAGAAATACATTTGTTATGTAACCAATGTTGCATATTGTATAACAATCATAAGTATCAGAAGTATTCATAACATTGGCACCACTTTGAAAGCACACAAAGAAAGATGTGCTGGGGCAGTCAGTTACTTTTGGTTCAATGGGTCAAGGTCACCTAAATTAAAGTCATCTGTTCCAAATGATAAGCCTCGACTGAATCCAGCCTGTAAAAAAAGTAGAATACATTTGTTTATAATCAATATCATGCTAAGTCTATATTCTTATATTTCACAACATCAAGGCTTGCAGAGATTGAAGTGAATGTGCAGATAAGTTCAAAATGAAAATGGTAGTGACAAGGTCTATTGCAGATACTACTGCTGCAGATCATGTATTTGACAAGAGATTTTATTATAGTCAGAAGGCTTCAGCTTTTGTGTAGGGATGAAGGTCTTGCTTGTTCAAACTTCAACAGTCAAACACCCATTTACAGGTGAGTAGACTGGAGCATGACATGTCATCTGATCAGTTTTAACGTGAGAGGTAACTTTGAATTTCCTTTTTCATTCTTTTTAATAAACAGTGAAGTACAATATATTATGTTCATTCCTTGACCAACTCATTTCTTGTTGCATGATATGTATCTTTTTTTATTAAAATTTATGTGGGTTTTGTGATAATGGAACAATATTGTAATTTCCACTGTTAATTTTAAGGTGACCTTCACTTGCGTAGCTATTTTTAAAAAGTGGATACTGAAACTATTAAAAATCAATGCCACTGTGAAAAAAAATGTTGCTATTTAAAGGGCTTCAAATAATTTTTTAAAAATTATTAAAGATTTTGATTTACTCTGTCATTGTTATTTTTTTTGTTATGTTTTTTTTGCGTTCGCCTTATTTCTCTAATCCCCAAGGCGGGTTGCGTTGCACTGTGGTTTTTATTTTGCGCCTGTCGGCCCAGTGCATCCGACTTCAGCATGCATTTTATGTAAGGGTCTGCTTCCTCCTGCATTTTCTAAGGGTTTGCTTCCCCGGGGTAACGGCCGGTGCTGTGATGGAGATCGAACCCAGCACCTTCTGGTTGTGAGTCGTGTCACTTAACCACTTGCCCACGCCGACCCTTATTATTGTTATATTTTGGTTCATCTTCTTGAGTTAGCTGATGTTGTACTTTCTTCTTCAATCAACTGATGCTATGTCTTTAGACCTGGTTAGGTCCACCAAGGAGACTGTGGGTTTCAGGTCTTTGCCGGTTCCCCCATAGCTTTTCAATCATAGTTGTTCTTCCGGGCCAGACTGTTTCATGGAAGCCTATCTAACAAAATGGGGATCACCACTATGATACCCAAAGTGATATGCTTACTGAGGAGCCTTGCATTGCACTACAGTGGGATGGCGTGGGCTAGTGGTTAAATGACACGGCTCACAATCCGAAGGTGCTGGGTTCGCTCCCAATCACAGCACTGGCCGTTACCCCGGGGAAGCAAACATTAGAAAATGCAGGAGGAAGCAGGCCATTACATAAAATGCATGCTGAAGTCGAATGCACTGGGCCGACAGGAGCAAAATAAAAACTGTAGTGCAACGCACCGCACCTGGGGAATAGAGAAATAAGGCGAACGCAAAAAGAATAAAAATCTGCAGTCAGAAGGACCCAGGTTCCCCCCTTCTCAAGTACATCTCAGAATGTGAGGTGAGCCACTGTAACCCAACACCAAATAATTTTTCCCAAGAGTACCTAATTGAAGTAAATGAAGTGGCATGCAACACCATATGCATGCATACATAAAACCGAATAAATACATGCATTAAAATATAAAATAACCGCAATATTACACAAGTAAATTACAATAAATGCATATTCAATATCTGAATCCTGAGACCGATTAACAAGGAGAAAGTTAAAGGACCTTTTCATCTCACTATGCATGTCGAAAAAGGCGACTAAGGCCGGTTGTGCATTGGGCTGACAATTTCATCATGTAAAACAAAGTGCTACAGAAGTCACCACCTCAATTTGCACATTAGTGCTTTGACCCAAGCAGACAGTAAGGAGTTATGAACCATGGTTCCATTTGAGCAAGAATGAAAAATAATATACATTACCACACATAAAATCTCAGGGATACAATGACAATATCATACACATAACAACACACTGTCACCCACTAAAGCTAAACATCAAACCTGAATATCAATCATCTCTTGTTCCGTGTTAGCTGAGATTGGATTGAAGGCTTCCATGCCAAATGGATCAATGTTTGATGATGTGGTTGTTGGAGAACCTCCAAAAAATGGGTTAGCATCTGAAAGAAAAAAATGCTATGTAACTCTACCTGATCAACCTACCACATTCTATTCAAAAGGATTGTATCAATGTCATCCTTTGACTTTGCTTTTAGCATCGGCAAATTATGTAAAAAATTCAAAAGAACAGTCCTTGCAACTCTACCAGAAAGAGGCCACAGACCCATCAAACTTATCATAAACCTGGGAAACATTCCATCAGACCAAAAGTCATTGCATAGATGAAACTATAAGAGTACAGATCTTCACTGCCAGTCCATTAACACGCACCACATGAAAGAAGTTAAGATGGTGGAAAAATTCAACCAGTGCCTTCCAAAGGCAGCAATAGAAAACACCCCAACAGGCAACAGAAGAAACTACAAACCATATTGGGCAAGAAAATAATATCACTCAAGGCAGCTGAGACAAGATATAGGAAAACAATCAGCCAAGAATGCAGAAAAAGCTAGCATGAAAATACAGAAAGGCTCAACTTTGATAGACAGCAAGGAGCTCTGAAAGTTAACATAGGCCTTAATTGATGAAAACAACTACAAGACATCAATTGCAATGGAAAAATACTAATGGAAAAAAAAAAAAAAGGTTCTAATCCAAAATTACGCAGAAAAAAATTAAAACAAAATCCTCACAAACATAAAAATATATATCAAAAGAGAAATAAATCACATGAAGCAGTCAATGCAAGTACCTGAGGAACATTTGATGATAAATATCAACAAGACAGAACTGGGATCAGCTATTAGTAAACTCAAGACCACAAACAGACCTGAGCATCCCGTATAATGAGGCCAAAGCCATAGTTAAAGCCAACTTCAAAGAAAAATGGGTTGATCTGCACCTTCACTTCAGACAACTACTATGATATAATTAGAGAAGAGCAAGTCATTTTGTTCAGACAGAGAACTGGGCATAATATACTCAATGGTCAACAAAATGAGGATTGGAATTAATGACAGGTGTCCATACCATGACCATGGAACACATCCTACAAAATTGCACGCTCACACAGGAAGACAGAACAATACTGGCCTCCAGATATGAGACAAAATTTGTATGGAGATAAAAAGTCTTACAAACAATAGGGTTCTTTTAAAGAGGAACTGGGATGAACGAAGAAGAAGATATGATTCCCATTTCAGAGAATGGTGTCATATGATATGAACTTCATATTATATTATCATGAATCAATGTTATGTCATTTGTCTTCCTAGTATTATAGAAATATGCTCTAAATATAACTTTTTGACTAACTTGTTCTATGTTCTTTGTATCTATACTATTGTTCTTTCTGGTCTCAAATGAAATTAATTTCTTCTCTATTTGATGCTTTACTATATCTGAAATTTGTAAAACTTCATTTTTAAAATGATGTACAGGGGGCAGAAGAAAACTGCATTTTAGTATCTTTCTTGGTTTTGTCTCTTTCCTTTGACTTGACCATCAAAGGAAACTTTCTTGATGGCTGGTGCTGGTGCTGATGCTGGAGCAGATTGTAGATCCCCTGATCTAATGAAGACCCATTTTGACCCATGCTTCTATTGGGAAACATACTAAAAGTGATGATGATGGGTATACCCACAAATAACTAGGACTTACTTGCGGGTGGTGTGCCTGGGGTGGAAGAACCAGTGCTCGCAGTTCTCAGACTATTAGCTCGATTGGACCTGGAACTAGTTGGAGGTGGACTCACTGCAGAAATACATGTTATTGAAAGTTATTATTTTACAACATTACAGACATTGACTATTGCATTAACTTAACATACATGTAACCAATTTCACTCTAAAACAGGTCAGAGTGCTCTAGTAACTGGGAAGATTTATTTTTATGGAAGATGAAAGACTATAAAAAACTGAAAGAAGTTGTGAAAAACATATTAGTGTTTCACAAAATATATGTAAAAAGCATTTTCAGTGTCCCACAAACTAGATGTGAAAAAACGTATTCAGGGACACACAAACTAGATGTGAAAAAACATATTCAGGAACACATAAACTAGATGTGAAAAAACTTGTTCAGTGTCCCACAAACTGGATGTGAAAAAACATTTTCAGGAACACACAAACTGGATGTGAAAAAACATATTCAGGGACACACAAACTAGATGTGAAAAAACGCATTCAAGGACACACAAACTAGATGTGAAAAAACGTATTCAGGGACACACAAACTAGATGTGAAAAACCATATTCAGAGACACACAAACTAGATGTGAAAAAACTTATTCAGTGACACACAAACTAGATGTGAAAAAACTTATTCAGGGACACACAAACTAGTTGTGAAATAACTTATTTGGTGACACACAAACTAGATATGAAAAAACTTATTCAGTGACACACAAACTTGATGTGAAAAAACTGATTAAGTGACACACAAACTAGATGTGAAATAACTTATTTGGTGACACACAAACTAGATGTGAAAAAACTTATTCGGTGACATACAAACTAGATGTGAAAAAACTGATTAAGTGACACACAAACTAGATGTGAAATAACTTATTTGGTGACACACAAACTAGATGTGAAAAAACTTATTCGGTGACACACAAACTATCACTACCGGTACTATTTAAGCACACACACATCAGAGTGGTAGTTGACAGCTAATAAACACTATATTCTTATCAACTTTCTGTTAGAAATGTTAAAATATTGTACCTAAAACATAGAAGAAGAAAAAATCAAATGTGAAATTAAATGCTTGAGAAAAGGCATCAATGCCACAAGGAGAGATAGAATAAGGAGTTATGATTATGTGAATATTTTGAAAACTAATTTCTGTGCTGAATACATAGATGATTGAAAATTATGATTAGAGAATAGAGCCTGATCAACTACCTCTGCACACATATAACATACGATAATGTAGTTACACAGTATGAAGCAGCTATTAGAATTCATGGAGGAGGTTACTAAAATCATAGATAAAGGGGAGCCAGTGGATGTTATTTATCTAGACTTTGCAAAGGCCTTTGATAGAGTACCTCATCAAAGATTATTTCGAAAGTTAAAATCACATGGAATAGGTGGGGAAGTTGCCAAATGGATTGAAAATTGGTTAACGGGAAGAAGGCAGAGGGTGGGCATAAATAAGGAGTACTCTGAGTGGAGTGAAGTGAAAAGTGGTGTGCCACAGGGCTCGGTTTTGGGACCAATTCTGTTCTTGATATATATAAATGATTTGGACATTGATATGAGATCCATGATTGCAAAATTTGCTGATGACACATAACTATGCAGTAGTGTCTCATCTAGATGTTTGGAGGTAAGGTTGATGATCTACCGTACTATACATATTCGAAAACAACTAAGTAAGATTATGAATGGGGCTGGCTAGCTCATCCTGTTAAAGAGCTATAGGCAACCTCCACTGCAAAAGCATATAAGTGTTATAGTTTAGTGTTTTTGTAGGTAGGATAACTGCATTGGGGCCACACTCATATTGAAGTGAAAAATAAAAGATGACCTATCAAATGCTGATTAGTATGATACAATGTGTAGTATTTGCTAACTTGTAGTCCATGTTTTTTAAATTACGACCAAGTTCAATGAATCATCACAGAGATGGATGACCTTCTGCAATTTGCAAGATGTGTATTACAGTTCATTCACTGCGTGATATCATTTGTTAAAATAAAATGAGAAATGAACATATCCATGATTGCAAAATTTGCTGATGACACAAAACTATGCAGTAGTGTCTCATCTAAAGCGGAAGTGGATATATTGATGTCGGATTTAGATAAAATTTGAGAATGGTCTATTAGCTGGCAAATGAAGTTTAATGTAGATAAATGTACAGTCATCCACATGGGTAGATCCAATATGGAACATAATTACAGAATGGGAGAAAACAATATTAGAAAGATAGATAAGGAAAGGGACCTAGGGGTTATAATAGATCATACAGGAAAGGTGAGTGAGCAAGTTAAGGTAGCAGTGTAAAAGGCAAATGCAATGTTAGGTATGATAAAAAGAAATATTAAACATATGAGCAAGGAAGTGATCGTCAAACTGTATAAAGCTTTAGTTAGACCTAGATTGGAGTACTATGTACATGTGTGGAGTCCTTATCATAGAGCGGACGTAAACATGCTAGAAAGAATACAAAAAGAGCGACAAAGATGATAGTGGGATTCCAGAATTACAGTTATGAGGAACGACTCAGAAAAACCGGCCTACAGTGTCTCGAAGAGAGAAGAATTCGTGGTGACTTAATACAGGTTTATAAGATGATCAGAGGAATCGATAAATTAGACTATAACAAGTTTTTTTAAAATTCAGCCACCTACAATAACACGAGGGCATAGCTACAAGCTGACTAAAGAGAGGTCCAGATTAGATATTAGGAAATATTTTTTTAGTCAGAGAGTGGTGTCTGCTTGGAATGCATTGCCAGGGGAGGTAGTGGAGGCAGGGACAGTTAATGCATTTAAGAATAAACTGGATGCGCATAGCTTTTAGAGCAAGGTGATGTAAATGTAACTGGTTATATACAGACTCTGCAGGGTCTTCTAAACCAGTATAAAGACGTTAAGTTAAGTTAAGCTCATGTTACAGAATGACAGGTGACACAACAGAAATCTTACAACTTGGATTTACAACTGAAGAAACATTATTTCTCTATGGCACCCAGCAACACAAGCGCACAGTTAAAACAAGTATGTATTAACTGACAACAACTGGTATCTTAATATTACCCACCAACACATCACAAACACAAATAGTTGTGCTATCTGTAATACACCACCTTTATAATTTCAGTAAAGGTTTAAGATCCTGCAGTCACGCTAGTGTGTATAATATAAATGTGTGTGTATATATATATATATATATTGAATACAGCAGGAACATTCTTTCTGGGTGTGCGTAAATTGTAAACACTCACACAAATGTTGATTGGTGATTTTATTAGCATGTTTTCAACTTCACATGACATCAGTAAAATGTAAATACTGTGAAAACAACTGCATCAAATTAGGTGTAACTTAACTTAACTCAACGTCTTTATACTGGTTTAGAAGACTCTGCAGTCTGTATACAACCAGTTTAATTTACATCACCTTGCTCTAAAAGCTATGCGCATCCAGTTTATTCTTAAATGCATTAACTGTCCCTGCCTCCACTACCTCCCCTGGCAATGCATTCCAAGCAGACACCACTCTCTGACTAAAAAAATATTTCCTAATATCTAATCTGGACCTCTCTTTAGTCAGCTTGTAGCTATGCCCTCGTGTTATTGTGGGTGGCTGTATTTTAAAAAACTTGTTATAGTCTAATTTATCCATTCCTCTGATCATCTTATAAACCTGTATTAAGTCACCACGAATTCTTCTCTCTTCGAGACAATGTAGGCCGGTTTTTCTGAGTTGTTCCTCGTAACTGTAATTCTGGAATCCCACTATCATCTTTGTCGCTCTTTTTTGTATTCTTTCCAGCATGTTTATATCCCCTCTATGATAAGGACTCCACACCTGTACACAGTACTCCAATCTAAGTCTAACTAAAGCTTTATACAGTTTGACGATCACTTCCTTGCTCCTATGTTTAATATTTCTTTTTATCATACCTAACATTGCAATTGCCTTTTTCACTGCTACCTAAACTTGCTCACTCACCTTTCCTGTATGAACTGTTATAACCCCTAGATCCCTTTCCTTATCTATCTTTCTAATATTGTTTTCTCCCAATTTAATCTGGACCTCTCTTTAGTTAATTTGTAGCTATACCTCTTGTTCTTGTGGGTGGCTGTAATTTAAAAAACTTGTTATAGTCTAATTTAATGAACTAATTTACTATTTTAGAACTAAGTAACTTTTAGTAGCTTAGTCTTTAACTTAACCTTTTAGTAACTAATTTAAGTAACTTTCAGAACATCTTCTCATGTGGATTACCATAAAATGAAAGTCATTACGTTCTCCGTGTATTGGTTTAGAACTGAACAGTGTGTTGATGGGGGGAAATATTTTTTTCATAATTTAAAAAAAAAAAAAAGATTATGCAACTATACACATCCATTTGCCAAATATGTGTATTCCATCGTATTCTGGCCTCAATTGAGAACAGTTTGGTATATAATATGTGATTTATTTAAAAAATTTTTATTGAAGATAAATAGATCACAACTACGTGATGCTGTGTTTGAGTATTTCAAAAGAAAAAAATTGCGTCTAGAGATCCAAAATATTTGGGAGTGAATGAGTTAAAGCCTGTATGTTCTGGGATAAATCTCAGTGAAACAAACATATGAAAGTGCTTGATAGTCTATGCAAGATTTCATTTTCTACCACATGTGTCCAGTGCTTTTCTACTTTTCTTTTGTAGGTGTCTTTGTTATTGTTTTGTTGTCACAACCGAATCTTTTACTTTTTGTATCTTCTTGTATAAATATTTCAAACATAATTTTTTATTTTTTTGGTGAAGAGTTGTTCTCAAGTAGTTTATTGCTTGCATCAGCACCTTGTTTTATCATTAAATAAATATAAGCATAGTCTCATAAACGTTTTTCTGAGCATGTGAAGAATGATAGACAGTAGAAGAGAAGAGGAAGATAAAGAAGAAGAAACAAAACTAGAAGAATTAGAAAAATGAAGAATAAACAGATAATACCATGGTAATTCTCCAAATGGATTCTGGGACCCCTTAGTAGGGTGGAAAGAGTAGGATCACTCCACATCCATGCATGTTGTAAAATGCAGCTAAAGAGGGTTGTCCAAAGGATAGCAACCTCATTGTGTAAAACAAATTGCTACAGAAATCACCACTGAAAAAGCATGTAAAGTACTTTGGTGTAGGCTTCCTAAAGGAGGACAACTGTAGTAGTGGCCCTATACTCCAGCTGGAGTGAAAAAGGGACAAGAAGAAGAAAAAGAAGACCACTGGCAATGAAGTGTTAGAGACTTCATTGTGTAAGGTCTCATTTTTTTAGAGGTGATTAGTGACTTGTCTTCCTTAACTCTAAAAGAGCCATCTACTAAATCACAGCTGGGTAAACTAAAACACCAATTTTAGCATGAGAGGCAAGCAGACTAACTGCTGCCTGAACATATTTGATATTACAAGTAAAAAAAAAAAACCAAAAAAGCTTTACAACAAATGTTGTCTAACATCGTGAGCCTGAGCTGCGGAAGTGAGGCAATGATGGCTACAGACTGAGCAAACTAGCGGTAGTTTGTTGCTACTCTGAAAAATGTTATCAGATGTGATAATTGCTGATTGCTTTGCCAGTCATCAACCCAGGACCAAAGAACAAGAAGATATATTCTACACATAGTTGATCTGTTCATTATGTATGTGCAGCATCTGAGTGGTCAACACATAAACAGATAAATGACTCACATATAGGTGGACTGCCTGCTGATCCCTGTGGCCCTGCTGTATGTGTACCATTTGTTTGCCGAGTTTTGTGGTTCGTACCATCATTCAAGATGAGATTCTCTAACCTTCGCCCAACAACAGAGGACTGTCTTGGCACCTGTGAAAAAAACAAAGAGAAAATAATAATTTCCTTCACAGATGAAGGGTTAGAGAGACTTCCTTATTCTAACATGTCAGCCCTATGACTGGTTTGTTTTTTGCTGCCTTGCCTTCCATATCTCAGAGTAGGGTCAAGTACATAATTTTACAATTTAGTTAGCTTGAATATGTTGAACCTTCGCTAGGAAAAACAACTACTTTCCTAATCCGTTGCTTGTGAAAAACTAATAGATAAGAAAACAATATAATTAGTATACAGGAAAATGACTTTAGTTATATTATGTTATGTTAGGCATCATTAACTTCACTGTACTCTAGATTAGGGGATTCCGTGGCAAAGTGGTTAAGCTGGCGGCCTCGTGATCAGGTGATGTGGTTTCGACTCCGGACTCCGCCACCTTTTTCATGGGTGCTTGATGTGGAGTCCCCTGCATCTCGTAGTCGCCCCCTAGTCGTCTTGTACTTGACTTGCACCTCGGGTCGGGCGGCTCGAGACGAGAGAGTGAGGATAAAAAGTAGAACAGTTAATCCTTTCTAAAAAATAGCGCTCGCAAAATTAATTTTGCCATCGTCGTCTACGATGGACGGCAATCTTTGCCTTTTTTTTTTTTTTTACTTTAGACAGACTCAAAGGTGTTCAGTCTCTGTATGTAGATAATTTTGAGTAAGGATGCTGATATTTCCTGAAGCTTGCTAACTGTATACCCTCTTGATCTGTTCCTCACAGGTCAACGTACGTTTCATAAATGACCATACTGTAGAAGAGCTCACACGCTGTAAAGTTAACTCTTAAAATCTTCACCAGAATAAATTAATGTTGTCATATTTTCCCCATACTTAATGGTGTCCCCAGAACTTTATCCTTACCACCTTCGTTCCTTCTGTATGGTGTACATGACCTGACCATAACGCATCAATGAATGCTATCTTTAAAACTATTCATCAACACTTCTTTAAGTACTACTCCCTCGATAATGTTTCAAAATGGTATGTAAGGAGCGAGATGAAGAGATCTATATTTTGAAAGTGCTTTAATTATTTTGTTAATAATTATACATTTTTTTTCAAATGTTTTTTAATGAAATATTTGCAAATAATAAATAGACTTAGTTAATGTATTTTTTCATGTACGAATTTCGTTTTCTGTCAAAATTGACTTTTGAATTTTTGTTGATTCACAATTTTTCACATCATAAAATAGTTTTAACAATAAAACATTTGAGTTACATAGTACATACAAGTATACTAACAAGATGCAAGGAATATATGTACATAAAAATTAGAAATATGTAATACATATGAATACACTAACAAGATACAAAGAATATGTTGAACAAAAATAAGTAACACATGCAAAGTGAAATATGTAATTAATCTTTAAAGATGCATAAGTGTGCTCTAATGATCAGGACTTGGCAGCAAAAATACACTATAACATACTAGATGCCACTGTTAAAAACCAGTGTCCTTGCTAATAATTTGTTCATCCATTTTCTATATATCTGGGAAAGAATTGTAGCTTCATTGTTCACAATTAGACTAAACAAGCTTTTCAAAATACGGCCACCTACAAGAACAAGATAATTAACTACAAAATAATTAAAGAAAGGTCGAAATTAAATATTAAGAAATATTTTTTTACTCAGAGAGTGGTGAATGCTTGAAATGCATTGCCACAGAAAGTAGTGTTTAATTAATGCATTAGATGCGCATAGGTTGCTTTTTTTTATAGATCAAGTGAGTGTAATAGAAACTGGTTGTATACTGATTCTGCAGTTTTTTTTAAACCAGTATAAAGTCATTAAGTTAAGATAAGTTAAGTTAATTGCAGTACATTTGAGCAATGGTATGCAACTCTTGGGTTAAAACCTGATTTTAGATCTCAGAGGTCATCAACTAAAAATGTATTTTCAAATTTAATTTTGACCATTTATTTTATTTACATAGTGGCATAAGTCTTCTTCTCCGAGTGGATACCTGCAGCCCCTAACTGAGGAGGAAAGAATTAGGTCCACTGCACCTTCATAAAAGGTGACTAAAAGGAGTTGTGTATGAGGCTAGCAACCACATCATGAAAGAAAGCATTGCTACAGAAACCACCACTGCAGATGCATGATAAGTGAACTGTAATAGTGGCCCCACACTTCAGCTGGAGTCAAACAAAAAGAACAAGGAGAAGAAGAAGATATAGCCTTCTGAATCAAATATTTATGAGAAGATGTGCATAAAGACTGCAGATGGAGACTTGTACATGAAAATGGATAAGGTAGTCGCACAGCAAATAATGTCATCAAGGATAAAGTATTTGAGACTTTAGTGTACAAGGTAGCATCATGTATTAGGTGGGGTGGCTAGTGTCCTTTCTTGCTGGCTTGCTCTCTTTATTCTAATATTTTCAGACACCCATTCATAGCTGGGTAGACTATAGTTACATGTGAATAGGTCACTTATCTGGCCATTTTTCAATGACAGGCAAGCTACTCTGACGCTACGCCTAGATGTAAGTTTTCCCCTGTCGAAGACGGATGTGTCGAACTGAAAGGTGGAAATATCGCAATCAAGTTGTAAACTAGCAACACAATGCATTCCATTCTCCGGACTACATCCTGCTACCTGTAAAGCCTGTTCAGGGCTTGGTAATGGGAGATTGAGAATGAATGCAGAAGAAGAAAAAGAATTAAATTTTCAGACAAAATATTCAACCTCTGCATCAGTGATACATTGCTTAGACAATTTAAGCGGCTACGTGTCAGGGTGGCTAGTGTGCCTCATCTCTTGTGGCAAAGGGTCCAGGTTTTATTTTTCTGTCTACTCAGCTGTAAATGTGATGCAAAGGCAACCATGAATACAGTGGACAGAAAAATTGAAACAAGTAGCAGCAAGATAAGATAGCATGGCAGGTTAAAAAAAACATTTCTACACAAACTTTGGCAGAGCAGTTAAACCACTTGCCTCTAATGGTGAAGGGATTGTTAATCATAGATCATCTCACAGATCTCTTTAGGCTTCTATCAGCTTGGAATACTTGGTATCCTGGTATTCAAACAGGCATGTTAATGTCTGTTGTTAGGTAGCCAAATACATCGGCTATACGTAGTAGGAATTTTATAACTTACTGTGGCTAACTATGCCTGGTGAAAGATACAAATAAATTGGGTAGATTTTGAACTAGAATTTTTTATTGGGTAGTGGCCATTAAACCTACTCTTTTCAATTTCTAACTGCTAAGAGATTTTTAACATGCTCAACACTGAACACGGTAGTTCAATCTCATTACCCTGAGATCAGGGGAATATTAACCAGAAGATCCATGTGAAAAAATCCTGGTCTCCGCTGTAAATCGAACCTGCAACCTCCGGTACCTGAGGCGGACACCTTACCTTGAGACCACTGAGCCCCTTTCAATCAGCAGCAGGCCATATTGCAAAATCCCTGCACCAGAGCATATATGATTTCTAGCAGCAGTTTCTGCTGCTCTTTGTTTTACATGAAAAGGTTGCTAGCCCCAAGCCCAATCTTCCATAGCTACCTGTTATAATCATGCATTTTCAAGAACAGTGGTTATGCTATTTTCTCTCAGTAAGAATCCACCCTGTGATCTGTATGTATAAGTGGCAACATGTGATCTGCAAGTGGTGGTGATAACATGTGTATTAGGGACAACATGTGTTCTGCATGTATTGGTAGTGACATGTGATCCACATGCGGTGGTAGTAACATGTCATCTACATATGATGGTGGCAACATGTGATTCGCAAACAGTGGAGGAAATATGTGATCTACATGTGGTGGTAGTAACATTACCACAAAAAATTTTTTGTTTTTCTTATCTGGGAGCTTACCTGGGTAATACCTGGGTGATACCTGGGCTGAAAAGAGCAAGTTCACTGCAACCTTTCAAGCTTATGGTATAATATGACTAGATAAGGTATTTTCATGGGGCTAGCAGCCTTATCATATAAAACCACTGCTATTTAAACCATCACTGCCAACACTCAGATACAGGCTTCCTGTAAATGTGGCCCGAGGCTTCACTTTTAGCAAAACGGCGGTTCATCATCATCATCATGTGGGTGCTTACCCGGGTGTCAGAAGGTGATAGGGGCCCGTCATCTTCATCGGTGGAACTCTCACGAAGGTTTAATCTTACAGTTTGCAGGTCTGTGATCTGTGTTGCAAATGCAGAAAAGCTAAGAGATAGTATAATGCTGGCTACAAGCAAATGGGCAAAAGCCAGAAAACAGTGAGTCAGTACTATTACACTGACGTATAAACTCAAAGATGATAATGGAAATTTCGTTGTTCAATATTCGTTGAGGATTGGGTAGCCAAGAGGTAATGACACCTCAATCGTACCATTATAAGGTCTAGTTGTTTTTTACAATCGCAGTGGGCGCAGTGAAATAAAAATTTATCCCACACACTGCACTGCAATTGTCAGAGCAAGCCGACTTTTTATTCCTTAGCTGGAAAAATCTCTTCCTCTCATTCCACTATTTTTTCAGCATAGCAAACAAGAGTTATGCCAGTGAAAGCAAAGCTATCACTATTAGCAGGGCCTCTGAAGCCAAACAGGTCGAAGGGTAAGAGAGTAAGGGAGAGCAATACTAACGGAGGCACATCTGATAAAAATGTCTGTTGAAATTGCTGGGCCACAAGTCTAACGAGACAGTGCAACATAATTTTTCACTTATTGAGAACAACATGAATAAAATATCAGCAGCCCAATGATTATCTCTTGGAGTTTCAATTGGTGGTGAGAGTGCCAGATCTCCTGCCTTGAAGGGGTTCACCTAATGCTGCTAATGGGGTCACTCTACTCTTTTCTATGGAGTCAAAGTAATGCAGGATGGGGTACGAGCTATTGACCAAACAACATAAACACTCAACATACTGCAGTGGAGTGTGGAGGGGGTTCTGAATGAAAAAGTATATTATGTGGCTTGTGTTCAGGAGACCCACTTTAATAGCAATCACAGATACTAGGCCTTTAGGGTCAACCAAGAAGAGCACAAAGATACTTACATCAAATTCAATAGTAAGCAGTGAGGTATCGGTGAACATCAATAACCAAGCAGAAATCAAATGAGTTGACATTATCGTATAGAAAATCAATATGTAGCCTGTATGGTGTACCAATGAAAGTATCACTTTCTAGTATGAAAATAAAGAGCTAAAACTGCAAAGTAGTAGGAGACTTCAATAGCCATTCAGAAATATGGGTAAATATAGTAGATATATAGTAGATAATGAATAGTGCGGATGCTGAACCAAGTTTCTACTTCAGAAGATGGTAAATGACGTCCACTTCAAATGACACCTTCTCCAAAGTAGAAATCCACCATAAAATTGATAGACAAGTCCTCAATTAACTAGCAGGCAGTGAAGCATTACAAAAATTCAAGTATGAATCAGGTGCTAGAAACATGACAGAGAGTGAACAGTCAACCAAAACAAACATCCCTCGAAAAGAAATCACTACAAAACACAACTTACTTACTTTGTCACTTTTCTTCTACCCTGGGCAAAATATAAAAGATCTTTAAATTAGACAACAATAGATTGTTGAAAAAAAAACAACAACTTTTAACCTTGGTAGTGAGGGAAACAAACTTTGGAAACTAGCTAGAGCCCTGAGCAATAAAGAATCTTACACTAAACAAATTACAATCAAACAGGGTGCTAATACGCAAGCAGGAATAATAGCTGCAAATTAACATATTGAACACTTTGCTAGTGTAAACAACCTTAATGTCACAACAAAAATATGGAAGAAGCAATTTTAAGTCAAGCTTCAAAGAAGTCAAATTTTCAGGAAAATGCACCGATGGTTCAGTCACTAACTTGAGAGCAGAAAGCTAAAGTTTAAATTTCAAGGACAGACTCATAGAAGGCTGATATTATAGCAAGGGGAAATTTGTTACCCACACTATCACTCGCTTAAATAAATGATATAACAAAGAATGTTTCAAAAAGTGGAACTTGCTCTGTTTTTGCATTGATTTATCCTTATGGATATGTGAAGGAAATATCACAACAGCAAACATTTGAATGCAGCATGCTCTAACATCATTGAAGGAGTGAGCCAAACCATGGCTATCGAAGTTAAATGAGGAAAAGAACCACATTTCCATTTTTTTCCTTCTCAAACAAACCCCAGAGATCTAAATATGGAAAACACAGTTTGAGAAAAACACAATGTTGTCAATGCAAGGAATGTCACTCATGAAAGAACTTGCTGGTACAACTTAGGAAGCAGAGGACAAAAAATACACTGTACACTGGTTTTTGTGGGTTTTTGTGAGTTGTCCTAAAAATGATATAGAAGAATGGATAACTGCAGGATAATTTCACTTTGACAAAACCAAGCAATGAGAATCATAGAGACATGAGGACCACATTGGGAAATTATACAAAAATATGAACCTGCAATCAATGCAGGACAGCAACACCCAACAACAAGGCGAGCAATTCAGAAGGCTGATTGATCAACAAATGTACCATAGAATAAATTAACTTTGAAGATTAAAAACTCAGTATAGTAATGTTGTTAAATCGGCAAATGCAAAGTGCAGAATAGATCCCATAAATAGCACATCACAAATAAAACCCATCCCTATTACAGACATGCTGTCCACTCGGAGAAAACCGTGTTTTTCCTGAGCTGAAAGGAACATTCTCGGCATTGTGATAAAGAACAACCAGACAGAAACAAAAAGAAGAGCCATAACCATAGAACACATAAAGAAACTATGAATCTATGTATGTAGATCACAAACAAATGCAACAAAGAGAAAGAAAGAAAGTGGATGAATATTTCCAAACCTTGAAAGTAATAAATTTAAAAAAATAATCAGTCACAACTCAAAATTTTCAAGTAACTTCAAAGGCAGAGTCCTTGACAACTGCAGCAGAAGTTTTTAATGACAGGTGAAAATATACAAGTGATACTCTTCACAGTTGCCCTGTCAGTGGTTGTGGCTCAGGTAAAAAAAATACAGACCTAAAGGGTCTATTCAACAATGGGAAATACCAATGAATGTGTCTCTGACACTGGTACAAAGAAGAACAAGTCTGTCTCGGGTTTCTCTACTTGTCACTAAACAATTTGTTCCTCAAATAATCAAATCTATTTCCTCCATAAGGAGGATTCTCTTGGTGTCATACAGTGGGTCTCTGAATTTGTTTGGAGAGGGCCATGCTACAACTGTTCTTTTCTCAATGAGCTGACAGATTTGAAGAACATGTTCTACTGTTTGTCTGTCTTCTTCATCCCAGCAGGGGTTTGTTTCAGAATTATTTTTTATCAACATATACTTACAGATGCTTAAATATTTATTTTGGTTTAAATTGTGCCAATGTGAGTCATTCATGTTGCTTTAGCTTCTCTTTTTACATTCTTCTTTATGTTCTCACTATTGGTTCTAATCAAGACTGTGCTTGACTATTCTGGCTTTTTGTTGTTGATAGTATATCCTTTAATCTGCCTTCTCTCACTTTAATCAAAATGTTTTGATTGGAATAAATAGGCTCAGTAATTTGTCACGAAACAGTTAGAGAACTATATTATATCACAACTGGCCTTTCTATTGGTTAGGGAGGTTGTCAAAACAACATAAAATGTTTGAAAAAATGGATATTGGAGGAGCTAAAAATTGAAAATTGATATAGAGGGGAAAATAACGATGAAAGGTGGCAGAGCAAATAGTCATGTTGTGGTATTGGGTAGGAGCAAATAATGTAAAGACAGATGATACAGAAATAATTATGCAAAAATTTTTATGAGAACACTTAAAGAAAAAAGGTCACCATGATGGGTATTTTAGACAAAGCAGATGGGCCAGACTATTTAGATAGTAAGTTTATAGGTATTAACCTTAGATTGCAGGTGATGTGTGCAGACATGGGTATGAAATTTATTGATGTAAGAGTAGACAAAAGAAAAATGCTAGACAGGAGAGCTTTAAATCTACATGAGATAGGACAGCATGCTGTAGTGAAGTATAATCATTGTGTTAAAAATTTCAACTATGAAATATGAGACTAAAGATAGACCTAAAATAGGGTGCTATAGAGACGACAGTCAAAATGGAGAGTTGATGTCAGGGAAATGTGTAATCAGTAGTGGAAAAGCAAAAATAAATATGTTAAAGCAAAAACAAAAAAATTGTAAAATAACAAACTAAAAGTTTTTATGCAAATGTAAGAAGCATAGTAAATAAAAGAGACGAATTGGAACTGTATGCAGAAGAAGAAAACCAGATATAATAGGGTTAACAGAATCGTGGCCATATGAGGACATTGCATAGTGAACTTGAAATAGAGGGATATACAATGTTAAGGAAAGATAGGGTAGTTGGAGACAAGGCTAAGGGAGGTGGCGTTTTATTTTACTGTACAAATTCAGTTAATATAACTATCAAAGATGATTTATCACCTGGCAACAAAAATGAAAGTGTATGGGGAGAAATAGAAAGTAGAGGTGAAAAAAAACAGTGGTTGGAGTATGCTACAGATGTATATCAAGTCAAAAAGAGGAAGTTGAGGAGCTGATTAGTAGCATAGAAAAGGCAAGTACAGGGAAATTATTATTAATGGGGCATTTCAACTTTCCAGAAATAAAACGGAATATGGCAGAAGCACTTGAAGAGTCAAAACCTTTTGTTAAGTGCATAATTGATAATTTTTTGTTTCAACATGTTGAAGCAGCTACAAGAGGCAAAAACACGCTCGACCTAGTTTTTACTACAGATTAAAATATGATTTTTAAATTTATTTTTGCGTTCACCTTATTTATCATTTCCCCAAGGCGGTGTGTGTTGCACTGTGGTTTTTATTTTATGCCTGTTGACCCAGTGCATCTGACTTCAGCATGCATTTTATGTAAGGGTCTGCTTCCTCCTGCATTTTGTAAGGGTTTGCTTGCCCGGGGTAATGGCCGGTGCTGTAATGGGGATCGAACCCAGCACCTTCTAGTTGTGAGCCGTGCCACTTAACCACTAGCCCACGCTGTCCCCCTAAAATAAAAATATGATTGAAAATGTTATCATTGGGGAACTGTTTGGATCAAGTGGCCATCAAATCATCTGTTGGGATCTTATAGCAGGGAAAGAAGTAAACATAAACAAGCGAACATACAACTACTCTAAGGCAGATGTTAAGAAGATGAAAGAGGCAGCGAGTCACACAATCTGGAAAGATATTGTCGGAGGAAGAGATGTTGAACAGGAGTGGGAGAGTTTCAAAAGAATTCAAGAAAAGCTAAAAGAGGAATGTATTATTGGGCATGTAGGGAAATGAACCCTAAGTGTAAAAAGTAAATAACTAGATTTGTAGTTAAATGTAGAAGAGCTAAAAATAAAGCATGGAAAAAATAGAGAGAGGCAGGAAAACAAAAGAAACATTGTAAAAATATTTATATTGGATCCATGATTGCAAAATTCGCTGATGACACAAACTATGTAGTAGTGTCTCATCTGAAGGAGAAGTGGATATATTGAGGTTCAGTTCAGTTCATCCTGTTACCCATCAGATCGTTGGGGCACACACAATGACACTCCAAAAATCCCACGCCATCCCTCTCTGTCTGTCGCCGCCTGACGTATCTCACCGGGATCAAGGCCTGCCCACTCAGTGATGTTGTCCACACATCTTTTCCTTGGACGTCCTCGCCCTCTCTGTCCCGGTACGGAACCAAAGAGTATCGAGTTGGTAATTCCGTTGGACCTCGCGATGTGCCCGCACCAGGTCATCTTTCGTCTTTTGATACCTGTGAACAGATCTTCAAAAGGACCAATAGCGTCTTCAACTCTCTGACGTATTACTACGTTCGTGACACGATCTTTATATGTAACATTTAGGAGTTTTCTATAGCACCTCATTTCCATTGCATGTATTCTGCCCCGGATATCTGCTGTAATGGTCCAGGTCTCGCAGGGATACAGAAATATTGATAGCACCAAAGAGCGCATTAGTCTAACTTTTATGCCGAGGGCGAGCCGCTTGTCTTGCCATATAGGTTTCAGCCTAGTCAGCGCCGCTGTTGTTTGTGCTATTCTTGCAATTACCTCTGGCTTCGGTCCCTCTTCGCTGATCAACGATCCCAGATATTTGAAACGTTTTACCACCTCAAGTTCCTGCCCATTTGCCTCTATTACAGATTTAAACCCTGTTATGTTATTGGTCATGAGCTTTGTTTTATCTGCATTTATTTCCATACCAAAACTCAAGGCCGCTCTATCCAATCTACCAATCAACTCCTGGAGTTCCCTTTCTGTGCCTACCAATACATCAATATCATCAGCAAAGCGGAAGTTTGTGATAAGCCTGTCACCTATTTTAACCGTGCCAACATGTCCGTTTAAGGTCGTCTCCATTATTCTCTCCAAGAATATATTGAAGAGTGTTGGGAAGAGTATACATCCCTGTCTCACACCCACCGTCGAACGGAACCAATCGCCTAGCGTTCCCTCTACCGAGACTGCGCTTGTCACCTGTTCATAAAGGTTTGCAATTATCCTCACAATATCACTGTTGAACTTATAATGCCTCATTGTTGACCATAGCGCGCATGGCACAATCTGTCAAACGCCTTTCTAAAGTCAATGAAGGCATGGTAGAGTTGTTGTTGATACTCTGAGTATTTCTCATTCATTAGCCGAAGGTTAAATATCTGCTCAATATCTCCTTCCCGCTCAAAAGCCCGCTTGTTCTTCGGCAATGATATTCTCTGGCTGTGGTTTCAGTCTGTTAAGTATTATTCTCAAGAGAACTTTACTTGGATGACTTATCAGATTGATTGTTCGATAGTTCTGGCACATATTTAGGTTTCCTGATTTAGGCAGTGGTATAATTACTGATTTTGTTCAGCTGGTGCGCCACTCTCCTGTCTGCCAAATTCTATTGCAGATGTATGTCAGGGTATCAATTGTTGCCTCACCTCCCACTTGTACCTCGACCTTCATGCTTATATAGTTCCGAATAGTAAGTACTCTGTCCAGCGCTCACGAATGTCTTGAGCTTCTGTGAGACATTTCCCACTCTTGTCCTGAATCGTTGTGTTTCGAATTTGTACAGACCTTATTAAGTCCTTGACTAATTTATATGCCCCCTTGGCATCATTTCTTCCTAGATTGTGTTCGATATCTGCACACTGAGTCGTTATCCATTCCAGCTTGGCCTGTTTCATCTTGGCCTTTATGTTTCCATTTATCTCTCTATATTGCTGAATCTAAGCTAGTGTTTTCTTCGCTCTCTTCATTTGTCGTCTCTTGTCACATAAATCCAGTATTTCATTCGTGATCCATGCTTTCTTCTTAATCCTGCACCTACCTAGAACCTCAGATGCCATGGAGATTAATGCCGAATTCAGGGCTTCAGTCATCGTCTCAACATCTGCCTCCTCGTTTAGAACAAAGAGAGGTGCGAATCTTTCCCCCATCACCGCTCCAAAGGTCTCCACTATATCCGGGTACTTCAACTTCTCCAAGTCAAATCTCAGTCTAGTTATCTCTCTTTTCTTAACTAAGTCATGGTCGCTCCCTATATCGGCCCCTGGGAAACTTCTTGTCCGGGCGCTATTGACGCTAGATCTGAATCTCCTTTGGACCAGAATATAGTCTATTTGACTATGAAGCGTACTATTTGGGCTGTGCCACTTCCACTGTCTCGACATTTTATGTGGTCCCAGCGTATTCGCTACTATTAGCTTATTATAATACGCAAATTCCAGGAGTCTCAGTCCTCTTTCGTTCGTGGTCACATTTCCATAAGCTCCGGGCTGCGACTGATCCGGTATAATAGATTTCGTTTTTGTCCTCATGTGTGATTCTTAGGCTTGAAATCACCTGGCGGCGCCCATCTCCTCTGAAAGCTGCGGTGGGCCAACATCTGCATTTAACCTGGAGGAGCCGTCCCCCAGGCGAGCCATTGCCTCGTTAGCCTAGAGCCTCACGGTTCTAGTTGCCCACTGTGTACCCCGAGGAGGTGAAGTTGGCTTGTGAGCTCACTTTAATCGGAAGGCTACTAATTTCACTTTTTACTCTTCCAGGGAAGAGCTAGCCGACCTCAGCGCCACTGGAATGTGGTGCCGAGCATGAGCACACCTTATTGAGGTAGGATTTAAATAAAATTCAAGAATGGTCTGTGAGCTGGCAAATGGAGTTTAATGTAAATAAATGTACAGTCATCCACATGGATAGATCAAATATGGAACATAATTACAGAGTAGCAAGAATATTAGAATGATAGAAAGGGACCTTGGAGTTATAATAGATCATACATGTAAAATGATTGAGCAAGCCCAGGTAGCAGTGAAAAAAACTAATGCAATGTTAGGTATGATAAAAAGAAATATTAAACATAGGAGCAAGGAAGTGATAGTCAAACTGTATAAAGCAGTATTTAGACCCAGATTGAAGTATTGTATACAGGTGTGGAGTCCTTATCATAGAGGGGATATAAACATGCTGGAAAAGATACCAAAAAAAAGCAACAAAGCTGGTAGTGGGATTCCAGAATTGCAGTTATGAGGAAAGACTCAGAAAAATCGGCCTACAGTGTCTAGAAAAGAGAAGAAATCGAGATGACTTAATACAGGTTTATAAGATAATCAAAGGAATGGATAAATTAGACCATAACATGTTTTTCGAAATACAACCAGCTACAAGAACAAGAGGGCATAGCTACAAATTAACTAAAGAAAGGCCCAGATTAGATATTAGGAAATATTTTTTTAGTCAGAGACTGGTGAATGATTGGAGTGCATTGTCACAGGAAGTATTTGAGACAAGTACAGTTAATATATTTAAGAATAGACTGGGTGCACATAGCTATTAGAGAAAAGAAACTGGTTGTATACAAACTCTGCAGAGTCTTCAAAATCAGAATTAAAACATTTAAGTTAAGTTATTGGTAAAATGAGATTAACTGAAGATTTTTGTTTACACACTTGAAATGACTTCACTCATTCTGTCTTATGTGTGGTTTGTTAATAATAACTTAACAATAGTAAGGGCATTGCCCAATCAATTGTCTGTATAACTTTTATCCACATTATTTATACTTGCTCCGGTGACTTCTATAAGCAAACATAAATAAGCATATGGCTAGCAATGTGCATCAAATCAACAGTCACAAGTTTAAATAAAAAAGCAGCTCCAGAAATTCATGCATTAAAAACAAAACTGTATCAGAAGTCTATGTTGTGAGTTTGTGACAAGAATTCAGTGATCAATTGAAGTTCATGTTGTGAGTTTGTGACAAGAATACAGTGATCCGTGGAAGTCTATGTTGTGAGTTTGTGACAAGAATACAGTGATCAATAGAAGTCCATGTTGTGAGTTTGTGAAAAGAATATAGTGATCCATGGAAGTCTATGTTGTGAGTTTGTGACAAGAATACAGTGATCAATAGAAGTCCATGTTGTGAGTTTGTGAAAAGAATACAGTGATCCGTGGAAGTCTATGTTGTGAGTTTGTGACAAGAATACAGTGATCAATAGAAGTCCATGTTGTGAGTTTGTGAAAAGAATACAGTGATCCGTGGAAGTCTATGTTGTGAGTTTGTGACAAGAATACAGTGATCAATAGAAGTCCATGTTGTGAGTTTGTGACAAGAATACAGTGATCAATAGAAGTCCATGTTGTGAGTTTGTGAAAAGAATATAGTGATCAATAATAAGCTCACACATTTTTTAAAAATGGTGCAAGCATCCACATATGCAGAGTAATAGGCTGCAAAGCAACACTGCGGTGAAAAATTCATTATCATTCATTAATATTTTTAGAAATGAATATGTTTCTAGTTTGAATTAACGTAACTAAATAAGAATCTTATCTTATCGTTTCATGTATACTTTTTTTCCATGGTAGTCTTCTTTTCGTTTGCCATGTTTTTTCCGGTTAATTCTACAAGTGAAGTCCAGTACTAGACTCTGGATAAAGGTTGCTGTAGTTGAGTTATTTGAGGCTTCCGAACAGCTTTGTGTGGAGATCTGTCTTCATTAGCCAGTGCTGAGTATGTAATTGACAATATAACAGTCTACCATTGTAGTGTATCCAATGATCTGCTGTTCGAATTTTTGTCTAGTGAAATTGACAGACACACATAACATTCAATACATTAAAGGTTTTAAAAAAGACTGTCACATGCTAAAGAGACAACAGACAAGTATTGGCTCAGAGACTAGTAAATAAACACATGTGTTTTCAGTGTACTTCTAATATACTTGTCTTTAGGATTGTTGTTGTTAATGTGTTGACATGCCAAAAGACAATCCTGTACAGGAATGCTGAGTTACCTGGTTGTTTCGTTTGTACTCTTCAACATCAGATCTGTCTTTTAACTTTTCCAGTTCTGTCACCCTCTTACGTAGTAAGTCATTCTCAAACTGGAGAGCTTGTACCTGAAACACATTTATTCAAATAAGATGAGCCACCTGGTTAGTTAAGGTGAGACAACATTCCCCTGCCCTCCCGTTAACCATATATGAGGGACAGCAGTCACACTCCAATAATAGCTAAAATACAAGTGCATTTAAGCAACTTCCTTATTTTTCGTAGTCGCTCTTTTTCTAATCCTGAGGTGTAGAGATCTTCTTTTATTTTTCTTGTTGCTTAGAGTTTATACTCAATGTGGTAGGTAGTCAATATGACTATTCAAAAACAATGTTTTATCAAGGATTCTTCTTCTTCTTCTTCGTACGCTGTCAGACGTCAACCTGAATTTTTTTGAAAAAAGCAGTGGTCATCCTGAAGCTGTCAACACTGCCATAGAGCTTGTCTAGTGTTGCCACTGGTGATGGCCACATGTGCTTTCTCTGGTCCTCGGGAAGTTTTACAGCAGATGTTCAGCGGTCATTTTTCCAGTACCACAACTGCATCCGTCAGTGCCACCTATCTTCAGTTTATTGAATAGGTGGTACCTCAGTCTGTTGTGGCCTGTGCGGAGTCTGAAGACCACGACCTGCTCTCTTCTGTTCAATTGGTAATAGGCATCATTTTTTGGGTAGGCAGTATGTTCTGTTTCCCATTTGGCCATGTATCTGGCTCTAATAAGCCTTTTGGACTCTTCGTAGGTCACACTAGAATCTGGTTGTGGGAGTCTTGCACCTGCTTTTGCCAGTCTGTCTGCCTCCTCGTTGCCTTGGATGTTACAATGGGATGGAACCCACTGTACCCCTACTCTTTTTGGTGCGGTGTGCTGGCATAGTTGACAGAGTACTGCTCTTAAATCATTAAGTTCAGTATTTTTCTGGCTTTTTAGTGCTGTGACTACGGCTAGGGCATCAGTAAACAGGACTATCTGGTTTTCATTTCTTTTGCCTGTCAGCATTGCTTCTGCTGCAGCCCTCAGTGCCTCTGCCTCCGCTCTGAAATTGCTTATCAAGGATTCAAAATATGAAATATTGTGTCTTACTTTATTCTTTTCATTACCATTCATTCTTTCACCTTGCACCACTTCTATTTCCCTACTACTTAATTTTCATTCACATTTAACACTCACTTCTCAGTTCAGTCCTATCTACCACCCGTGGTATTTATATTTTTTCCATCATTCTCTTTCTTCACATCTCTGCACCTCTATCTCTTTCTCTCTCTCTATCTCTGCCTCTCACACACATGCACACATACACACACACATCAAACCTACCCGTCTCTGTAATGCTACAAACTGTTTCCTGATGTCACCATCTGAAGTAGACGTTTCAAGAAACCTTCTGTATGCTAGGTCAAAAGCTTGACCAATTGTCAGAGTAATTTCTTCAGCCTGCCAAAAATTAGAAAAAAACATGCTTCCAATACACTTTTTTTAAGCAAATATGAAGTTCAGTAATTGTTCTTGCTGATTTCAGTTATTTCTTCTCATTCCTTATAGAAAAATTATAGCTATCAGATATAGTTGACATGATTAGGCCTCTGAAGTACAATTTAAAAACATTTGGACAAAACTAACTATGGTGTCAATTACTGAACAGTAATTTATTGTATTTGTATTGCAGGATATGATAAAGTCTCAATAAAGACTAATTTAATCACACAAAGATCACAAGAAAAAATTATGTAACATTCAATACTGTATAAAGTTTCTTTGATGTAATAGCAAAGTGAAGAAGTTAATTTTCCTCTGCTTAATTTTGATGAGTACTTAGTTTTTGGTTTTCCATTTCCTTGTGGAGCTGTCATTTCACTTCTCCGTGTTGCTAAAGCTTCTCTTCTCTTGTCTGAGGTGGGTCTTCAAGGTATATCTCCACTTAGATAACTCTGCGGCTTCATTTTCCCAAGATATCCGAACCAAGTTCAATGTCTCCAGGTCCCAATTGCACACATCTTTGAAACTCAGGTGTGGTCGGCCAACTGTTCTTTTGCCATCTACAAACTGCCTAAAGAGAATATCTTTGGATATGTGACAATCTTCTATGCATCAAACATGGGTGGAGGAAGACTTAACGTCTGGTTAGGCAAAATATACTGATCATTTATGTTAGGGTCAGGCAAAATATACTGATCATTCATGTTAGTTAGGGTCAGGCAAAATATACTGGCCAAGACCCTCACCTTGACTTTCCTGCAGTCCTTCCTGGAAAGGAGCTTTTTATGGCAGTCTTGCTAATAAGGTGAGGGATCGACATGATCCCCATAGTAGTGAGCAAAACGCAGATGAGGTCAAGCATAGCACAACCACCTGGAGGACCCAGGTCCAGCCTGCGCATGCACGCACGCACACACACACACACTCACAGAGAGAGAAAGAGAGAGAGGCTGTATTGCTTGTGTTAATAAGCAAATGACAATGAAATCTTTTTTGGTGCGTCTAGTCATCTGAGGTACAAAGTTTGAATCTGGGTTGTCTATTTCATTACTTCATTGTCTGTTGTATATGTTTTCTGCTTAAAATATACTTGTCTGTATCATTGTTGTTGCTACTTTGTGAGATTCAGTATAGTTATTTCTTCTCAGTTCTTGTAAATTGCTATAAAGTTTATCAATCATCTCCATGGCTGTTTCGATGGTGATAAGCTGTGTTGACTTCAGAATAGATGCATAACAAATACCAACACAAGGGATGAAGTATTTGAGATTTCCTCAATAGTAGCAGCATCTGCTGCGGGATAGCATGGTTGAACAGCTTGCCCTAAGTTATAACCAGTTTAATAGGTCAAGGTTGTCTAATGTAGCTAACACTGCCATCGAAAATGAAATGTTAATGTTATGTTAACATTAATGCAATAAAATAAATAAGTATGCCTATGGTTAAAATGCCACAATGAAACAGAAACAAAAAGAAATCTATGTTACGATACAAGGTCTTCATCAGAGAAAATGAATACCACAATAGAAAATACCTAACAATGATGAATGTAGAATGAAGTAAGAGTAGGAGCATAATGGTTAGAAGATAATGAAACATCAATAACAGCAGAAAACAGGACTAGCTTCGATTTATTTATTTATTTTTGACTTCACCATGGAATGTGCCTGCCTTTGCAATACCCTGCCTCTATAACTGTAAGTCTGATACACATTTACAGCCGGGTAGACCGATAAGTATAACGAGGCTGGTCATTTTGCTGTGGGAGTCCAGGAGGCTATGCGATATAATAATAAAGTCATCATGCAACTTACACATTTCTCGCTATCAAAAACATAACAGAAGTGCTTGTTCCCACTGGTCTCCTTGGCAATGAAAGTAAACATCCGTTTATCAGACTTGTCGTCAGCACAATACGAAATCTGATGGAGTGGATACTGGTACAGGATAAGCTGTGAGACGAACAATGAACAATTGGTTAATAAAGAAGTAAGTAACACATAAGTAAAGTTACTGCCAGATTTACCTATAGGCTGACTAGGCTGTAGCCTAGAGCCTCAAAGATTGTAAGAGTGTTATTTTGGGTCCTCTTCCATGTTTTTTAAGCACAAAGTTTACAAAAAGTACCACAATTATACTTCCAATCTGAGGCCATATGAAGGGTAAGTCAGGCACTGAGTAAGGAAAGGGCTGTTCCATATCAGACACTGTTGTGTGTGATAAAGTACTAGAGAGTTCATTGTATGCCTCAGTTCCCTTCCTAGTCGTCTCTCTTGCTCTAATTTTAAGCCAGGAACTCATTTACAGCTCAGTTGATACATGGGATCCTTCTTCTTCTTCTTCATCGTACGCTATTTACAGCAATATTTACGTTGCACTGTTTTATTTTGTTAAGCCTGTGGCTCAGTGCATCCGATTTCAATAGGCGTTTCTGTAGGGATGCCCTCCTTAGCCTTTGGCTGTCCCCAGCCTAACTGCAAGGCAGCAGTTGTTTTTGGTCAGAGTTGTCTCTCTTAGGGAAGTTGTCTTGCAGGACTATCGAGTCTTCCCCACTCGTGTCTATAGGGTTTGGCAATGATATGATATGATGGACTATGTACTAGTTTGTACTATCCCAGAAGAGAGGCAGTCCAGTGTGACTGTGTCTCAGGATCGTCATGTCCTGCCAGGAACATAGCATATGCATGTGAGTGAGGTATCTCTTTGCTTCCTTTATTTTCTCTTCTCATCTGCAGTGATGGTACGCCTAGCATTCCCCGCCACCTGGGAGGTTGTAACAATAGGGCAGGGGTGCAATGTCCGCTGGACTGCATCTCTTCTGCGTCCATTGGGTTGGCTGATAGATACATGGGATCCAACTTATCATCCTTGACGTGAGAAGTGAGCTCTCTGCTACTCAGATCCTTGACGATACGACAAAAATATCAATAAAAGACAATGATAGGAAACAATAGAGCCTTTGGAACAGAAGGTAATTTGGTCGTCAGAAGGGGTGCCTCCAATTAGCTAATGTTCTCGCCAAATTTGCTACTTGGCAGTGTTTTTTTTAAAGGAGAGAGAACAGGGGATGAAAGAACTCACTTGTGTCATGACCACCTTGCGTCATCTTTCTGTTGCCAGCTTTTGTTTTGTTTTCTTTTTCTACGACACTATAAGTTATTAATGACAAGTTGATTGAATCAAGGGCTAATATATACCCAAAGTGATCAGGGTTAAAACCCCAGTTGGCGCGGGATTTTTTTCCCTTTGCAAATCGGCTCCTATGGTCGACCCAACCTCAGAAACTGGGTACCAGAGTAATCTGGTAAGTAAAGGTGGCCAACATGATACTAATCACATCATCCACTATGTGCTGTAGGCCACCAAATAATATGGGCCTAACACCATATTATACACTGCATGGCATGAAATGGCATCTTTACTTCTTACTTATATTCAACTTTATAGTTTGTTGTTACTTTATGAACAATATTAACCTTAAGGCCTAAATTGTTTTTAAACCAGCAAAAACAAACTCGTACCAGAGGAGACATTCTAGCACTACAACTTTCTAATTTATTTAACAAGTGCTTCACAGAGGAGCGAATTCCAAATCAATGGAAAACCTCAAAAACTATACTCATCCACAAGAAGGGTGGCACAAGACTCCTGGAGAACTATCGCCCTATCTGTTTGCTGCCTGATATACAAAATATTCTCCAAAGTCCTTGTCAACAGGATTGGCCAACAACTAGACCTCCAACAACTCTATGAGCAGGCTGGATTCAGAAGAGGGTTCTCCTCTACTGACCATCTACACACAATCCACCAGCTGCTGAAGAGAACACGTGAACTACGTCTGCCCTTATGTCTAGTGTTTATAGATTATGAAAAGGCCTTTGACAGTATTGAGATCGATGCCATAATGAATGCTCTATGAAACAATGGCGTGGCCGAAAATTAAGCGAGGATGACCGAGGAAATAAGTGTAGGCTGCATTACTCTATACCCCAGCCCAATAACTGTTCCACTAGCAAGTGAAGTGCTGCAGAGCAACACAATTTCTCCACAGCTTTTCACAGCGGCGCTTGAGGACATCTTCCAACAGCTTAGTTGGGCCGAAAGAGGCATAAATATAGATGGGGAAAGGCTCACCCACCTATGCTTTGCCGATGACATTGTGTTCATCAGCCACACCACCAAGGAGGCCCAACACCCCCTGGACAAACAAGATGAGGTCGGTAGAGGTGTCGGACTACGGATAAACAAAAAGAAAACGCAATGTCTCCGAAACCCTTACTGCCGCAAATTCGAAATCAAGCTGGAAAATGAGCCTATCGAAGATGTTAGCTCCTACATATACTTGGGGAAAGATATAAATGCTACCCACACCCTAGACCGAGAAATCTCAAGATGAAGAGCTGCAGCCTGGTCTAGCTTCAACACCATAAAGCCTATACTCCTGCAACTGAAAGACACTATGGCAGGGGGGCACTTTTTCAATTCTGCGGTCATACCACTATTACTAGCCATGATCTACGGATGTGAAGTATGGAATTTACGCAACGTGTATGCAGAGAAACTAGGGAGTTACCCAGTGAGCGATGGAAAGACGCGTCCTTGGGATCGCGATCAGAGATATAATCCACCATTCAGAAAAAAGAGAACGCACTCTTTTTCGAGATGTGGTGGAGACTGCGTTTTCCTGCAAATACCACTGGGCTGGCCAAGTGGTGCGCATGCCGGATAACAGATGGACACTCAGAACAACGTTTTGGTGACCATATGATTATACATGACCCTGTGGCCGCCCACCCATACGATGGCGAGTTAGTCTGCTGAGAGACCTAGGTCCGAAATGGTATGACACTGCGAAAGATCAGACTGCATACAGAACATTGTTGGCTATCTCGCATACGGCACACCCGCCGGACTGAAGTCGAGGATATTGTATTGTCTTATACCAGATATTTATAATTTGGCTTTGTGGTTAAAATGTGTACACCATGGTGGGATAGAAATCTAAATGAGAAAAATCCTGATTGTGCTGTAGTTTTGATAGCTAAGCAGATGTGATCAGAAAGAAAATAAATACTAAACATAGGAGCAAGGAAGTGATTATCAAACTGTATAAAGCATTAGTTAGACCTAGATTGGAGTACTGTGTACAGGTGTGAAGTCCTTATCGGAGACGAGATTTAAGCATGCTGGAAATGATACAAAGAAGAGCAACAAAGCTGATAGTGGAATTCCAGAATTACAGTTATGAGAAAAGACTCAGAAAAACCAGCCTACATTTTCTAGAAAAGAGAAGAATTCGAGGTGACCTAATACAGGTTTATAAGATAATCAAAGAAACTGATAAATTAGACTATAACAAGTTTTTCAAAATACAACAACCTACAAAAGCAAGAGGGCAAAGCTACAAATTAACTAAAGGAAGGTCCAGATTAGATATTAGGAAATATTTTATTTAGTCAGAGAAGTGGTTAATGCTTAAAATGCATTGCCTCAGGAAGTAATGGAGGCAAGGACAATTAATGCATTTAAGAATAGATTAGATGGGTATAGCTTTTAGAGCATGAAATGCAAATTGAACTGGTTTAATACAAGACTCTGCAGAGTCTTCTACACCAGTATAAAGATGTTAAGTAAAGTTACGTTAGAAAGGCGAGGGTTCGAAATACACGTCAACAGTATTTGTGAACGTATGAGTAGCAGAGCAGTTAGAATGATTACCGCTCATGTCAAACACTCTGGGTCTGATCCTCGGAATTGACAGTCTTCAGTCTGCCCAGTAGTAAATAAATACTCGTATCTGACTCGCATTTACGGGTGGTAAGATGGCAAGGATCCTCCCATGATATTTTTTTCAGTTTACTTACCCTAGTTTTGGGGTCCAAAATGGACACAGCATCTGCTGATATAATCAGTTCAACTTTAGGTGGTTTCTGTCCCTCTGCTCTTTTGATGTGTTTGTTGAACTGAAAAACAGAGGATTCATGTGGCACAGGGCAAGAAAGAGAAAATATTCTGTTAGAAACATTGAACTATTTTTGGGTAGATTTCTTGGTTGGTTTTCTGGAACTTAAATAGAGAGGACCAAAAATGAAGAGTTTGTTTACTTATTTCATGGAATCAACATCATTCTTTGTCAATCGCTTTACACTTTGGTTCTGTGTAACATTATGGCTTCAGTGGTCACTCTCCAATTATGTTGTGCCATCCTCTTCAGCTCTGGCAATGAAACTTTAGTTGCTTTGAATTCCTCTTCTACTGTTCTTCATTACATCTTTATTGGTCTCACCATTCTTATATTCCAATGTGGATTCCAACGTAAAACATGATTGGTTATTTTGTTAGGTTTCTATCTGAGGCTGTGCCCAACTTACACCATGTCTGGTAATTTTGTTAGGTTTCTACCTGTCCAACTTACAGTATGTCTGGTTATTTTGTTGTTTTGACCTGTCTAACTTACAGTATATCTGGTTATTTTGTTAGTTTTATACACGAGGGTGTTTACCATTTACAATATATCTGGTTATTTTGTTAGGTGTCTGCATGAATGTGTGTCCAACCTACAGCATGTCTGATCCATCTGTTGGGAGGTCTATCTGAGTGTCTGTCCAATCCAGCAAATTCCTGAATAATTTGTTAAGCTTCTACCAGAGTGTGTGTAAAATACATCTTCATTTTATGTTTTGTCTTTAGCTGTATTTGTTTTTATTTTAATTTATTTTATTTTCCTCATGTCCATGTTTCTTATCACATGCTACAAAGTATATAAAGGTGACATCTATCTGTGAAACTTTATAGCTGATATTGAACCACTGGTAAAATATAATCACTAAAATAGTAGTAGTAGCCCCTTTCAGTCCTAACTGTCTATAGTAACTCCTTTTAGTCATGACTGTCTATAGTAGCCCCTTTCAGCCAGGACTGTCTATAGTAGCCCCTTTCAGTCATGACTGTCTATAGTAGCTCCTTTCAGTCATGACTGTCTATAGTAGCCTCTTTCAGTCATGACTGTCTATAGTAGCCCCTTTCAGTCATGACTGTCTATAGTAGCCCCTTTCAGTCATCACTGTCTATATGATGATGCGACCTTGAAGTGGTAACTCTCTACTGAGTGTTTGGTTTCACTTCTCTAGGTTGCTTCTTTTCACTGAGCATGAGGTAGCTCTTTAGAATACATCTCTACTTTGATCGGTCTGCAGCTTCATTTTCCTAGGATGTCAAACTCACTTCCAGTGCCTTCATGCCACATCTTTGAACCTCACCTGTGGTCAGTTGACTGTTCTTGTTATTTAGCCAACTGCCAGTCGCCCATAGAATATATCTTTGGGGATGCGACTATCTTCCATGAGATGAACATGACCAAGCCATCGTAGGCCTCACTGCCTAAGAAGAGTGTATATGCTTGAGACATCAGTGCGAGAGTGCGCCTCTGAATTTGTTACTTTGTCCCTCCATGTATTTTCAAGAATAGATGCATGATAGACGGAAGGTGTTAAACATCTACTTCCTGTTCCAGCACATTTGTTTTGTTGAGACTTAATGCGAGACTAGACTTATTGTAGTATAAAGACCAAACTCTTTGCACACCTGTGAGAAGCAATTTATCAAGCTCTGAAAATACTGCTGAATGTAGGTGAAAATTGCAGCATCATACACAAAAAGCAATTTCATGATGGTGATCTCCCTGATCTTAATTTTGGCCTTGAGCCTTGCAGGTTAAAAATCCACCCATCTGATCTAGTATCAAGACAGACTCCATTTACACTAACAAATGCATGCTTCAGTAGCATAGCAAAGAAGGATCATCCAATAATGGCATGTGCAAGCAGAAACAAATGCATAATATCTTGTTTAAAAGAAGAATAAACACAATTAATTGTTACTCAGGGTAGGAGTAAGGTGAGAGGATGAATGTAAAGAATCCAACAAATTGAACTTCACATGTTGCAGTTTTGAAAATAAAATCTCCAATTGGTTGAATGTGCTCAATAGTTGGCCACAGAAAGAAGGAAAGTAAGGTAGAAAGAGAGTTCTATAAACAGAGGCCGACTAGCAAACAAAATGTAAAACAAAAACAGATAAGAAATTCTAAAACTGTCATCTTTTTTCACATGTCTAAGAAATATGTGTATAAATTTCTGACCAAACCATCACCAACCAAATAACTGCTTGCCCGGAGAAATTAAGTAGACAATTACACCACTATCATATGTCGATGGTAGAATTAATTTGATCACGCCTCAAAGATACCATCACCAGTACAGATTTGCTTTAAACCATACAAGGAAGACGGTAAAAAGACCTGCATAAGACAACTTGGCAAAGAATTATAGAAACAAATTAAAAAATCATGAACCAGGCCTGCAGTACCATCCAAAAGATGACCATAGACTGAGTGGAGAGGAGTGAAAGCTTGGAGAGTTTGTTGTTGCCTTGAAATACTCAGATCAACGGGTCAAGAAAATAAACAACATCAGGAGTTATTCAATGGACCAAAAAGATGACAACATCAGGTGTTAGTCAATGGGCCAAGAAGATGACATTAGAAGTTAGTCAATGGACCAAGAAGATGACATTAGAAGTTAGTCAATGGACCAAGAAGATGACATTAGAAGTTAGTCAATGGACCAAGAAGATGACAACATCAGGTGTTAGTCAATGGGCCAAGAAGATGACATTAGAAGTTAGTCAATGGGCCAAGAAGATGACAACATCAGGTGTTAGTCAATGGGCCAAGAAGATGACATTAGAAGTTAGTCAATGGACCAAGAAGATGACAACATCAGGTGTTAGTCAATGGGCCAAGAAGATGACATTAGAAGTTAGTCAATGGACCAAGAAGATGACAACATCAGGTGTTAGTCAATGGACCAAGAAGATGACATTAGAAGTTAGTCAATGGACCAAGAAGATGACATTAGAAGTTAGTCAATGGACCAAGAAGATGACATTAGAAGTTAGTCAATGGACCAAGAAGATGACAACATCAGGTGTTAGTCAATGGGCCAAGAAGATGACATTAGAAGTTAGTCAATGGACCAAGAAGATGACATTAGAAGTTAGTCAATGGACCAAGAAGATGACAACATCAGGTGTTAGTCAATGGGCCAAGAAGATGACATTAGAAGTTAGTCAATGGACCAAGAAGATGACAACATCAGGTGTTAGTCAATGGACCAAGAAGATGACAACATCAGGTGTTAGTCAATGGGCCAAGAAGGTGACATTAGAAGTTAGTCAATGGACCAAGAAGATGACAACATCAGGTGTTAGTCAATGGGCCAAGAAGATGACATTAGAAGTTAGTCAATGGACCAAGAAGATGACAACATCAGTTGTTAATCAATGGGCCAAGAAGATGACATTAGAAGTTAGTCAATGGACCAAGAAGATGACAACATCAGGTGTTAGTCAATGGGCCAAGAAGATGACATTAGAAGTTAGTCAATGGACCAAGAAGATGACAACATCAGGTGTTAGTCAATGGGCCAAGAAGATGACAACATCAGGTGTTAGTCAATGGGCCAAGAAGATGACATTGGGAGTCATGAGAAGAAGACAACAAATAAAGAAACAACATTGCTCACTTTCATCTTCCTGACAGCATCCTTGACCACTTCTGTTCCTTTGGGCTGGTCCACATTACATTCTCCAAGGAACTAGCAGATAGAAACTCAGTTAGTTCAAACAATGTCAACCCACGTCCATCAACATAACGGAACAAAAGTCTACGAAACTCAACACAACACCATAATGATCACCATTGACCTCATCAATGTTATCTCATCAAATTATCTTCCTCATCAGCCGCATCAACATCACACTCTTCACCATTATCTTCCTCCGTCATGGTCACGGCCATCATATCTATCACTAGTATCACATCATATCTATCATCAGCATCACCACCATCAGCATCACCACCAACAATATCGCCACCAACAGTAACGATCGCTACCAACAGTAACGATCGCTACCAACAGTATCGTCACCAACAGTATCGTCACCAACAGCATCGTCACCAACAGTATCGCGACCAACAGTATCGCGACCAACAGTGTCGATCGCCATCAACAGTATCGTCACCAACAGTATCGTTACCAACAGTATCGATAGCCGCCAACAGCATCGTCACCAACAGTATCGCGACCAACAGTATCGCGACCAACAGTGTCGATCGCCATCAACAGTATTGTCACCAACAGTATCGCCCTCAACAATATCACCACTATTAGCATCATCCTAATCAGTATCACCAACCATCAGTATTATCATAATCAGTATTGCCACTAACAGTATCGTCATCAACAGTATCGCCACAAACAGTATCGCCACAAACAGTATCACTAGAATCATATCTATCATCAGAATTACCATAACCAGTATCACCACCATCAGTATCAACATTACCGTTATTATCACAACAATCCCCATCATAGTTACCACCATAATCTCCACCGTAACTACTGCCATCATCATCACTTTCACCACTACACCTTTATCAATATTACCAAGAACACTATATTCAGCATACTCAACATCATCATCAACACCATAACCACCACCACAATCATCATCACCATCGCCACATCCTCATAATCACCACCCCCATCATCATTACTACTATCATCCTCATCACCAACACAATCATTATCAACTTTATCATCATCATCATCACCTTTATCCTCAACAGGATCACTATCATCATCAACATTGGGGACGGCGTGGCCTAGTGGTTAAGTGGCACGGCTCACAACCAGAAGGTGCTGGGTTCGATCCCCATCACAGCACCGGCCGTTACCCCGGGGAAGCAAACCCTTAGAAAATGCAGGAGGAAGCAGACCCTTTCATAAAATGCGTGCTGAAGTCGGATGCACTGGGCCGACAGGCGCAAAATAAAAACCACAGTGCAACGCACACCGCCTTGTGGAATAGAGAAATAAGGCGAACGCAAAACAAAAAAAAATCATCAACATCATCCCTATGCCCACAGGTTGTACAATTAAAACCACACCATCATTGCAACATACATTTAAAACTTCCCAATGTACTCACTTTAACAGCATACAGTATATGCCCGGTCAGCAAGGCTTCAGGTGGGTGCTGCCACTGCTTATTGCCTGTAGACGAGAGATGAACCAGAAGCATGTAACATTCCAACTGCTGATATTGTTAAATCTCTAATGCTCCAGCTTGAAAGTCAGTGGCGTACCCACAAAGTCATGGGTCCGGCGTATACTAAGTTTAGTGCTCAATATAGCATTAATGAGCTTAACAGCGTACTTACTTACTTAACATGTTATCTCCACTCGTGCTTCTAAACATCGTCGGACGCTAAAGTTACATCTCTAGGGATAGGTGCGTTGCTTTGTTATAAACTCATGCTGTGTGATTTATGTGATGTTATCTATCCATCTGCCGCGTAGACTTCTTCGTGCTCTGTAACCATGTTGCAGATGTGAGGTAGTTGTTAGGTTAACGTGACTGTTATGAGGTATGAGATGACTAAGCACTCTTTTTGTATCTTGTGCATTCAGCAAAGAAAGAAAGTACTACTTCGCGATATATCTGGCCAGGCCCATTTACATGACTTAGTAAATATGATGGTTTAATGAATTACGAAAATTGTAATATTTTGTGCTCACTTTTTAAGATTGTAAAATGTAAAACCTTAAGGGTGCGGGTTCAGCCCCCAAAATCCTTCCCGTATCTACGGCCCTGTCATGGATGCCTTTTCTTTGGGCATTTCATTTCACGCTTTTTATTTTCCTTCCGTGCTCAATATCTTGCGCTCTTTCACACTTGGAAGATTACTCCCCTTTTATCAGGTTTTTTTACTCGATTGATTGACAAGGAGTGTCATTCCGCGAGTTGGAGAGGTTTCTACCCTACAGTACTGATAGCAGCACACGTTACAACATGTACAGGAGTGTCAGTAGTACTATTCTCGTCTTTGTCACATACAAGCTATCTGGATAAATCTCGTTAAAATAATCTAAAATGTGCCCAGCCATGATAACAATGAGATGAAATACAATACTACTGCTATGCCACAACAAATACATTTAAGCACGAGGAACAATAATATTGGTTAGGCTCAATAAACAAAATTAGGATAATACACAATAATACTGGCTTTGTCTAATAAACAAAATATTAGTACGGGAAACAATAATACTGGCTTGGTCCAATAAACAAAATATTTATTAGCAGGGAAAAAATAATACCGACTTGGTCCGATGAACAAATTATTTATATGCAGGGAAACATTAATACTAGCTTGGTCCAATAAACAAAATATTAGCACGGGAAACAATAATACTTGCTTGGTCCGATAAACAATATATTTACAAGCAGGGAAACAATAATACCGACTTGGCTAGACAAATAAAATATTAGGACGAGGGACAATAATGCTGGCAAGGCCCAACAAACAAAAAACATTAGGACAATAAACACTCCCCCTTCTTCTTCGATCATATAATGCTATGCTTCTAGCCCTGTGAGGTTCATGAAGGAGACTGCGTTTTAGGTCTTCACAAGTCCCCCACAGCTTTTCGAGCATGGTTGCTCCGCTGGACCAGACTGTCTCCTTTTGGTATGTATAAGTAGGGTAGTCCTGCAGAATATGTTCTGGTGTTTGCTTGGGTGCTCTGCAATCGTCCGTGGCGGTGTCTCTAAGACCCATTATGTAGGCCTTGAGTCTGCATTGTCCCGTTCTGAGTCTGAAGATTGTCTGTCAATCTCTACCAAGTTTGTATATCCTATCGTTTTCTGGTATGTATTCTTTGTGCTGGTCTCTCCATTCTGTCCTCATGGATTGCTCAATGAGTGTCTTTGCTTCTTTATAACTGCGGATGGCAAGTCTGCGAGACACCACTCGTGGCTTTTGCGAGCAATATCAACAACGCTCAACAGCACAAAAACAACTCAATAACATTAGAATGAGAAACAACAATGTTTAGGCTCAACATATCAAATGGACAGTAGTGGTTAGCGAGCTGGCTTCGCAGCTGAGTGGCCATGTGTTCATTCCTTAGTTGAGGCGGAAATGGGTTGTTTTTTCCAGACCACAACGGCTCAATCTGGGTCGAGGAGATGGCTATCGCCCTCATATAGCCGAGCCGTTGACTCCTACGAGTCACTTTACTTTACTTTTACAACATAACAAGTGCTAATGGCACGATGAGGAAGTAACGGATATTGTCACAACGTTAGGTCTCACAGTCTGAAGGAGTCGTTTCAAAGTGTTATGATAAGCCAAGTAGGCCCTTTACAGATCCATGCACACTACGGCTTTACCATATCTACATCCGGGTCTCCACAAAAAGCTGATAAAAATAGTTCCACCCTAAACACATGCCTTCGTCGTCTTCTTCCTTTTCTTCGTCTTATATTCCGATGCCAGTGGCAATGAGTTATTCACTCATCGCACACAAAGTATTGTTGCTAGACCTTTCTTTCGCACATCGGACTGCTTCTCCACACTCTCAAGCTTTTGGCTTTAGTAAGTAGCGAGTTATGCTGCACCATGAGTTTGAGAGCGTTCTGCACTGCCAGTTGCCACTTACGTACGATGTCAGTGCTACAGTGGTGCTATTTTCGACTCTGTCACATACACACTCACCCACACATTTACTGCCGGACCGTGAACGATTTTGCGGCTTAACCGCGGAGATCACATTAAGGTGATCTTAGCTCTATTAAATTGTTGGTGGTATTTTCAACTACTTATTTGTTTGAGAAGACTTTTATCAGTGATCAAAACCAAACAAAGAAACCGAATTGATGTCAATAGATCACTTCGCTTCTCAGAAACAATGCTGCAGCCACGGTTATAAAACATTCTAGCAAAGAAACAGTTTGGCGCTAACTTTATTTGAATGAAATATTGCTTTCTCAAAAGTCTAAAGCGTTCGGTTCTGTTATTTACTGCTCGGTTTCTGGTTATTTTAAGCATCTAGAGTTTTCATTTTATAATATTAGATTTAAAAACTAATACTATATAAATAAATGTTTTTATTTCCGGCAGATGGTCCGAGACAAAGCTTTTCTAATTTAACCGGAAGTTCTGCAGGTGTAAACAGGTTGAGATGACCGATCTAGAGAATATGTAGTTTCAAACAGGTGAATTAACGTAGCAAAGTTAAAGGGACTTCATAACGTGTTCGTTAATACTAAAGTACAGCTTTAAGTTATAACCTCAAACCTCCAAGGCCTGGTTTGGATCTACTGCCCTGGTCAGGCTAAGTTCCAGGCAATGAAAGCGCTGACACCTTTGTTACGCCCGTTATGGTCACATTAGAGATGAAAATTGGAGACGTTCCGTAATCTATCAATGAGCGAGTGTTGAATGATGACATCGCAATAGATGAATCATCAATTCATAGACTGCACAACTTTGAAATCAAACGATGGTCGAGCGGACTCCGGCGAATGAGACGACGGAGCAGAAGTATTTTCAGCCTACCAGTATCCATACTTTCACCATTCACTAAGAGACACTGAGCAGGTATGTGTGTGACAAAAGTGTAGTGGTCAATTCTTAAGAACAAAAAAGAACAGAACAGCTAAATTTTATTTATCATTATCTAGTGGCATGCATGTAATGTCGTTTGTCGATAGTTCTGTGTAGTTCAGCCTAATTCAGGACTAATTGATGTTTGATCACTTAACTGTTCAAGAGTTTACACTTGCAAACCGCTTATTATGTAACAGAAAATGGGCCAAATTCTAACAAAAAGGACTTTATGTGTAATTGAAAGTGACGTGCGTTCTACGGAGAAGACGACTTAGCCGTGTGTTACAAAATAGTACACCGACTCGTATAATTGTTTCGTGGCGTTGACGATCATGCCACTCCACAACCATCTGTTGAACATTCTAGCACTTCAGGTAATATTTTTTCTCCCAGCACAGTTAGGTCTCCTCAACAATCTTTCTTCCGTGCCTTTCTCTGTTCCTCTTGCCACCAATCTTTTCCATATCACAAATTTTTTTCAAGCATTATTTATATGCCGTATAAATTGAACATGCCTTCTTCTTGTAATTCAAATATTTAACAGTTCCTCCTGTTTCGTATCTTTCCTGTATCACGAGAGTTTCTTGGGCCCCTGTGGAAGTACTGACCAATCGAATTCTCAAGCACTCATCGAGATGTAAGAAGAGTTACTGTAACCCGCTACCATAGAAACGTGGGCAAGAGTTATTTCAACTGAGCACGAGTAGCTTCCAATAACAACATCTCAAGCTTATTGTGGAAGTGTACACATCTCTAGTCTATCGGCTACGTTGTGTAAGTGTACACAACTTCAGTCTTTCGTCTAGGTTGTAGGGGAGTACATATATTCAGTATATCGTATCCGTTGTGGAGGTGTACACATCTCTAACCTATCGTTTCCTAACGTTTATTAAAAAGTGTAATTTTATATAATCTTTCTCTCTAGAAGCGAACGTTTATTAAAAAAGTATAAGTTCATATGATCTATTTCTCTAAAAGCGAACATTGGTTAAAAAGCGTAAGTTTATATCAGGTCAGGGTCAGTTCATCCCGTAACCGGTGAGGTCGTTGGGGCACACATGAAGACATCCTCACAACCCCACGCCAGTCCTCTCTGTCAGATGCCGCTGCCTGTGACTCTTCTGGTCGGAGACTGGTCCGTTCTTTTATGTTGTCCTCCCATCTCTTTTTGGGCCGGCCTCTTCGTCGTCTGCCATGCACCTTTCCGTGGAGGATTGTATTTGCAAGACCATTTGATCTCGATATGTGACCGTACCAAGTGATTTTCCTTCTTTTAACAGTTGCCAAGAGGTCTTCGAAAGGTCCTATTACTGTTGTAATTCTATCTCGTATTTCCTCATTTGTAACTCGATCTTTGTACGTGACGTTTAAAAGTTTTCGGAAACATCTCATCTCCAAGGCCTGTATCCTTCGTTGAAGGTCAGCTGTAACTGTCCGTGTCTCACACGCATAGAGGAATATTAACAGGACCAGTGTACGCATTAATTTGATTTTCGTGCATAGTGCTAACCGTTTATCTTGCCAGATTTTGTTAAGCCGTGCAAGCGCCGCTATTGTCTGTGCTATTCTGGCCAACACCTCACATTTTGATCCTTCATCACTGATAATCGACCCAATATATTTAAAACGGTCAACCACTTCGAGTTCCTGACCGTTAGCTTTTATCCTGCTGTTGAAGCATGTGGCGTTGTTGGTCATTAATTTTGTCTTTCCAGCGTTTATCTCCATACCATAGTCTAGAATTGTTTCATCGAGCCTTCTGACCCATTCCTGGAGTTCTGCTTCTGAACCCGCCAACCCGTCGATATCATCTGCAAAACGAAGGTTGGTAATCGTTCGGCCCCCTATCTTGACAGTACCAACGTGACCTCCAAGTGCCTCACTCATAATTCCCTCGCGCCGCGAGGTGTGCTGCTTAGACTTTTCTGTTAAATATTCAGAAACCGAAGTCCTTATCGGGGATTGACCCCTTCTCCACTCACTAGAATGCTGTTATTCTAGCCAACTGGCTACCCACTCCATAAAAACAAGTGCCAAGAAACTAAACAATGTAAATAACAGCAAAATAAAGAAAGCACAGAAAAATAAACAAACAAGAAAACAGACTAAGAAAAATACAAACCTTTCCTTGGCATTGTCAAACTGTGATCTGACGTAACAACAACGTTATTACCAGTAGCCCAAATGTATCCAGTTCAAGTCTCACATTAAAAACCAAAGTTAATGTTCACAAGTCAGTTTCACATATGAATGTAACAAATACGTTCATTAGAATGTTCTATAAGCTCTATTCGTGACAGATGCTATAACATGCTGGTGGTTGGTAGTTGAATTCTTGAGCACACTCTAAAATAGTATGAAAACACGCGAACTACTCTAGAAATGAACTGTAAAAATAGCTAATCCATTAAAAATAACAACAAATATTGACCCCCCCCCCCCCTTTCTCCGTGATTAATCTCAAAGAGAAATATTGACACAATGCACTCCTGGTTAGTATATATATTTATGTAATGAATTAATTCTTCTTTTTTCGCAAAACAAAATAGCAGCAAAGGGCACCATTTCAGGCACCCACATTGCAAGAAGCATGCTTCAAAATGTGCATGTGCGTCTAAAACAATTGTTTCCCGTGTCACTTTGTTTTACATGACGAGGTTGCCAGCGCCATTCACTACCCCTCTTAGTTACTTGTTCCGCGAACACAGTAGGGTGCAGTGCTGCTATTCGTTCCTTGACAATGAGCGGCCCTTGTATCCACACGACAGGTTCACAGGGATATCCACAAGGGAGATCCGCACAGGAGATCTACACGGGAGATCCGCACGGGAGATCAATACGGGAGGTTTCATTATATAGAGTGATAATTTGTGTCTGGTCGTAAATGCTGAGCTGATCAGTGCCGTCTGATCTTGACAAATATACACGCCGGAAATTCAAAGAAGCATACGATTTAGTACGGAACGGATCCCGACATGAACAATGACATGAATTCAGCAATAAAAACGTTCCAACTACTGATAAAAACTGCAAACCAACAAAGGAACTTAGCGAACAGAAATGAGGGCCCTAATTTTGTAAAACATCATGGATTTTCACACACAGACGAATCGGAGTACTATTCCTGCTGCGAATCCAATACACATTGCATAACAATCACCTAAACAGAATACGCCCCAGATTACCAACGCCTCGAAAATCTCCATATTTGTTTTAATTTCTTTCTACAAGACGATCCACACTCTTCAATACTTCCACAAGTTCAAAGACATCAAATCCAGTATCCATATCGTTTACGCTTCTTTAGTAATGACAAGTTTATGTACACTTCTTTGCTCTCATTTTTAATTTGCGAGTTATTTTTTTAATGGAAATATTTGTCTCAGGTTGGTTAGACCAACGTTGAGAGCTACAATTCTCTTCTCGATTTCTTTCTCTTCTAGATTTCTTTCTCTTCTCGATTTCTTTCTCTTCTCGATTTCTATCTTCAGTCATGTGTTATTATATTTCCAAGAAAGAAGTCCTCTACATGTCATATTATTTAATCGTTTATTCATAATTGTTGAGTTGATTTCTTGTAAATCTTGTTAATTATAATCATTATTGTCTCAGTGCAGCTTGTTTATATGGACGCTTATTGAAAGTGGAACAGGGTTTTGGTCATAACCGGTTCATTGGCCATAATGCAAGTAACCAGCTATGAGTTGCTGGCTGTCGTCAGCTCATTCACTGTTCTGCATCTTCATCTCCAAATAAATATTTAAACAAGTAGACACTGAGCACTCTGCCCTTCTGTTTAAACGCCAATGGACAAGTGTTGATAACCTACTTGCTCCAGTTAAATGGTTTGTTCTCCGTGTTTTCTTTGAGTAACATTTTTAGTTAATTTACAGATAGAACGCACACAGTTAATCTACAGATAATGCGCACAAAGTTAATCTACAGATAGGACGCACAAAGTTAATCTACAGATAGGACACACAAAGTTAATCTACAGATAGGACGCACAAAGTTAATCTACAGATAGGACGCACACAGTTAATCTACATATATAACTTAACTTAACGTCTTTATACTGGTTTAGAAGACCCTGCAGAGTCTGTATACAACCAGTTACATTTACATCACCTTGCTCTAAAAGCTATGCGCATCCAGTTTATTCTTAAATGCATTAACTGTCCCTGCCTCCACTACCTCCCATGGCAATGCATTCCAAGCAGACACCACTCTCTGACTAAAAAAATATTTCCTAATATCTAATCTGGACCTCTCTTTAGTCAGCTTGTAGCTATGCCCTCGTGTTATTGTAGGTGGCTGTATTTAAAAAAGACTTGTTATAGTCTAATTTATCCATTCCTCTGATCATCTTATAAACCTGTATTAAGTCACCACGAATTCTTCTCTCTTCGAGACACTGTAGGCCGGATTTTCTGAGTTGTTCCTCATAACTGTAATTCTGGAATCCCACTATCATCTTTGTCGCTCTTTTTGTATTCTTTCTAGCATGTTTATGTCTCCTCTATGATAAGGACTCCACACCTGTACACAGTACTCCAATCTAGGTCTAACTAAAGCTTTATACAGTTTGACGATCACTTCCTTGCTCCTATGTTTAATATTTATTTGTATCATACCCAACATTGCATTTGCCTTTTTCACTGCTACCTTAACTGGCTCACTCACCTTTTCTGTATGATCTATTATAACCCCTAGGTCCCTTTCCTTATCTATCTTTCTAATATTGTTTTTTCCCATTCTGTAATTATGTTCCATATTGGATCTACCCATGTGGATGACTGTACATTTATCTACATTAAACTCCATTTGCCAGCTTACAGACCATTCTCGAATTTTATCTAAATCCGACATCAATATATCCACTTCCGCTTTAGATGAGACACTACTGCATAGTTTTGTGTCATCAGCAAATTTTGCAATCATGGATCCCATATCAATGTCCAAATCATATATATATATATATATATCAAGAACAAAATTGGTCCCAAAACCGAGCCCTATGGCACACCACTTTTCACTTCACACCACTCATATTACTCCTTATTTATGCCCACCCTTTGCCTTCTTCCCGTTAACCAATTTTCAATCCATTTGGCAACTTCCCCACCTATTCCATGTGATTTTAACTTTCGAAATAATCTTTGATGAGGTACACACAGTTAATCTACAGTTGGACGCACAAAGTTAATCTACAGATAGGACGCACAAAGTTAATCTACAGATAGGACGCACAGAGTTCAGTGGAGAAGAAGACCGCTGTGAAAATAGTGTTGGTGCACACAACACCACTCATGACTACTGATCACACAACACCACTCATAACTACTGATCACACAACACCACTCATAAATACTGGTCATAAAACACCACTCATAACTACTGATCACACAACACCACTCATAACTACTGGTCATACAACACCACTCATAACTACTGATCACACAACACCACTCATAACTACTGGTCATACAACACCACTCATGACTACTATTTCCCACAACATCACTCATGACTACTGGTCATACAACACCACTCATGACTACTATTTCACACACCACCACTCATAACTACTGGTCATACAACACCACTCATAACTACTGATCACACAACATCACTCATAACTACTGGTCGTACAACACCACTCATAACTACTGATCACACAACACCACTCATAACTACTGATCACACAACACCACTCATAACTACTGGTCATACAACACCACTCATGACTACTATTTCCCAAAACATCACTCATGACTACTGATCACACAACACCACTCATGACTATTATTTCCCACAACACCCCTCATGACTACTGATCACACAACACCACTCATAACTACTGGTCATACAACACCACTCATGACTACTATTTCCCAAAACATCACTCATGACTACTGATCACACAACACCACTCATGACTATTATTTCCCACAACACCCCTCATGACTACTGATCACACAGCACCACTCATGACTACCTGTCACACACCACTACTCATGACTATTATTTCCCACAACACCCCTCATGACTACTGATCACACAACACCACTCATGACTATCACTGCATCGTTGATTGCTCTAAAAAAACACACATCCTTTTCCCTCATAAATTGAAAGGTCTGTGTATGGCTTCTCACCTCGCCTTACAGTTGAACCCTCAATGAGAACAGTCTCAGTATTGCTGTCACTCTGTCCCTCCCATGGGATCGACCAACTGGTAGAAGATGTTCTACTCTTTGCTTGCAATTCCCACATCGGCACATGTCAGCATGCCACTGTTTTAACTGGTTGAACATATACTATTGAAGTCTGCAGTGGAATATTCACAGAAGAAGTACTTGTCATTTGATCTCTTTTTGGCAAAGAGTAGAACATTTCAGCTATAACAAAACGAGTGTAATTTGTTAAATTTATCTCTAACGTTGATTTTTACAATTTTTAAAACTTTGTCATAAATTGCCCTGCGCTTGATTAATTGGGGGTACCGATATGTGTCACCATTTTTCTTTTCCATGTATTAAGTATTTGGCATAACTCAACTGTCGGAGATAAAGTGTAGGAGGTCATACTTTAGCAGACTGTTGTCAGAGGAAAATTGTTAGAGATTTCATTGAATAAGGTCTCAATGTTATCCTGAGGAGCAGACAATTGCCAACTGTAAGTCAGGTTCCCATTTAAAAACAGATAAACTAGAGCTTGTCAAGGGAGGTGACCGAACCTAGTCTCTTTCTTTGAGAGACAGATAACCTCTCTAACGTCTAGTCAGACAAAACATATTGATCAGACACGTCAGTCAAGGTCAGGCAAAATATACTGACCAAGACCCTCACCTCGACTTCCTAGCAGACCTATCTAGAAATGGACATTTTCTTGGCAGCCTGGCTAACGAGGTTGGGATCGATGTGATCCCCGTAGCAGTTAACGACACGCAGATGACGCAAAGCATAACACAACCGTCTGGATACACGCTCGGGATGTGAGAAAAGCTATTGCAACCCGCCAATAAACGGTCTTTTCAGAGCGAACAAAAGGGTAAACTTTCTTATTGTAGGCATTCACAACAAGACCAACAGCCACTCTAATGCTGATTCTACGCAGAATTGCTATAAATTACGATCGTCTATGCGCTAGTGTTGCTCTTATATTTTTGTTCCATACATTAAACAATTTTTTTTTACCTGGTGTCACAACATATTTCCGACGCTCTTTCTGTGAAAACATGACCTCACAAATTGGTGGACTGTTCTGTCTGGTGTGTTTTACAAGCTCCATTTGCACACTTGGTTTTCTCACGAAAATAATCACGGGTCTTATCAGTCATGTGATACTTACAATTATTCTTTCAGGTCACACCGTATTAATGGTTTCAGGAAATGGCTACTTCCAAACCCGTCTACACGACAGACACACCCCCAATACAAATATGTCAACACTTAGAGCAGTACTTCTTGTTATATTTCACTTAACTTAACCTAGCGTCTTTATACTGGTTTAGAAGACTGCAGAGTCTATATACAACCAGTTTCTTGGAGGGTGGTTAACTGATCTGCAATTCCATCTTAATAGACTCGAACACTAGAGCGGGATTAAGATGCTGAGCAGCGCATGAGCTGCAGTGTTCAGCGACCCATAGCTCACTGCTGGCGTCAAGGCCAGCGAACCAGAGCTGCCAAGACCCTTCTACGCCTCCACTCGGTGATCCTAGATAACAGACTGCAGCAGGACAGACTGGCTAAGGAGAAGGGATCGAAGAGGGAATGCTAACCCGGTACTAAAAAAATGATAGCTGAAGTCGGATGTGTTGGACCGAAAGGTGCAAATATCGCAGTCAAGCTGTAAACTACGACACAACGTCTTCCGTTCTCTTGGATACATTTTGCTACTTATGCCCTTTCAGGGTTTGGTAGCGGGAGATTAAGAACGAACGAAGCCAAGCTAAACACTAGAGCACAGTAGATTCACAGCCTGTTAGACGCCATATATGCTGCTCTTAACAAACCACCTAACCATGGTCTGTGTTATGTCACACAGTTAGTCGACTCGTACTTGACAAGGCGATATACGTGTATCAGTGAAACCTACCATCACTGACAATAAAATGCCATGTCTTTTCTTTTTTCAGGCTGCCTACACATAATACCTCCCTTTCAAACAAAACACATTGTTACAGAAACCACAATAGAAATTAGAAAAGGGTTATTTGAACCAACTTCATCACATAAGACACTCCCCCCACCCCCACCCCGCACGTGCGTGACCCTTTGTCTGCTGAAGGTGTCGAGGACAGCACGAACTCAGTAGCTACTGCGGCAGCTATAAATTGTCCCTCATTTCGTCAGGTACCCTTTTACAACTGCATACCATGAAAACAACCCACGACGTGCTACGTCTGTCGCAACCCAAGCAACGTGATTTGAACATAGTACGTTGGCTTGTAAACCAAGCTCACAGCCAGCTGGCCACACGCTCCCCCAAACCATTACAGAGCTAGCAGTGTGGAGCCATCTGCGTAATTGCTATGAGAAGTAAAGAGTTGGATCAAGTTGTTGTTGTTGTTGATCGATGCTGCTCGTGCAGAGTTGAGTTAACTCTTGACGTTTCCTTTGGTAGTTGGTTACAGTGGCTTGTCTTACATCCCGAATCGTTCTTGAAAAGGTGGATCGGGATCCACCTGGCTGTAGTGCAATGAGAGACTCCATAGTTAGTTCACCACTATAGGGATTAGTGTCAATCACCACCTTGTGACACACAGCCTGATTCCATCGAGACCGGCGGGGAGGTGAGATAGGGACTTGATCAGTGTGATTCACCTGACTTTTCTAACCGAAGAGCAGTGTAACAACGGATATATATATATATATATATATATATATATATATATATATATATATATATATATATGTATGTGTATGTACGTGTGTGCGTGCGTGTGTGTGTGTGGTGCTCGCAACCTCTTAGTTAAAAACCAATTGTTTCACATACCACAACTACATGATCACACACGGTAGTTCGTGGCAAGGTTCTTTACGAGGTCAACTGTAATGGTGTTCCTATGTTTCAGTGGGAGCGATATGGAGATACGATAATTGGACATAATTATTTATTTGTTAATATAACAAAACCTGAACGCGAATCACCTGTTTAAAAAAAAAAAACATTACCTAAACATGAATCACCTGTTTTATGGACCTTACGATTGATTTGGCTTGAGCTCAGGTGACAGCTTGTATGGGTGTGTGATCGAATGTCGCCCGAGACGATGTGTAAGTAGTATATCCTTTCATAGAGGAAAAAATGGATATTGAAAATATGAGATCAATGTCGGGCCTTCATGTTGTCACACAGGCGGGATACTAAAGATATCTATTTGGTAATCCTTGATTAAAGATGTTTGAACTGCATCATGGTTAAGCGCTTGTAATTAAAACTGCACCACCGGTGACAAGTTATGATGCGAAGACTCTCTCTTCTTTCAATAGACTCTTGTTTCATTTTACTCGGTCTAACAATCACACTCTTGCTTAACTTGCACACACGACTTCATGGTGAGGCCCTTCCATTGCAATTTGGCTTCTGAGAGCGCATAAATCTAGCATAGGTACATACAGACGCACACATGCATCCAAGCACTGGCTTTGCGTCTTAATATCGCCCAATTGACTACGGTCTGGGGTGGAATAGGCGCGCCTCCGCCAGTAGAAACTAGTGAGGCAAACATGTAAAATTTAAAAAAAAAAAAAAAAAAACAAGATAGGATACAAACTTTATTTATACACACATCTACGTCACAAAGCTACAATCACCCGGTCACCACACTTCACAAAGTTACAATCACCTGGCCACCCCACTTCACAAAACTACAATCACCATGTCACCTCACATCACAAAGCTACAATCACCCGGTCACCACACTTCACAAAGTTATAATCACCTGGCCACCCCACTTCACAAAGCTACAATCACCTGGCCACCACACTTCACACAGCTACAATCACCCGGCCACCACACTTCACAAAGTTACCTGGTCACCACACTTCACAAAGTTACAATCACCTGGTCACCACACTTCACAAAGTTACAATCACCTGGTCACCACACTTCACAAAACTACAATCACCTGACCACGCCACTTCACAAAGCTACAATCACCTGACCACGCCACTTCACAAAGCTACAATCACCTGACCACGCCAATTCACAAAGCTACAATCACCTGGCCACCACAATTCACAGAGCTGTAACATCATCCACCCCATACGTTTACCCAGTGCACAAAAAATGGCTTTCCAGAATATTTCACTTAATATTCTGGTCAAATCATCTGCGTAATCGTTAGTTACCCTTGCCGCTCCCTTAACCGTCAACACGACGGACAGACCGATAACTGCAGCATTCCAGTTAACCTCCCAGCTCTACCACATCCTCGCTGCAACGTTAAGCCTGCACCATAGCTCTCAACTCATGAAGTGATGTTGCTGGCCCAATCAGAACCTTCTTTAACCACATATACATTCTCATAACTCTCCCTCTTTACACACATACAGAGAGAGAGGGAGGGAGAGAGAGAGAGAGAAAGAGAGAGAGAGAGAAAGAGAGTGAGAGAGAAAGAACTAGAGAGACCGAATAAGAGAGAAAGTGAGAACCAGAAAAAAGAGAGTGAGTGAGTTAGTGTAAGAGTGAGAAAGAGAACGAGAGGGAAAGAGTGAGAGAGAGAGAGAGAAAAAATGGCAGAGAGGGTGAGAAGTAAGAAAGAGAAAAAGTGTGAAAGATATATGTCAAGCAGTGAGGGCTGCATGAATGGACAGAGTGGGAGTATGCACAACATGCAGGCTAAAGGAATCATTATAATATAAACAGTTTACCATTCGCTGAAATTGAGGGAGCAGTCATGGGTCTGCCTGAAGTGCAGTAACGACAGTTCTGTTTAAAACTTAGCGTAACATAACAACGAAACAAAAATGTAGCGATACAACGATTAAATGGAATTAATTAACATGCAAAATGTGGGAAGGGGGGAGCGGGTATTGTTTTGTTTGAAAGATGTGAAGGACTTCTCTGCAAGCATCAGTCATGGCTGGTTGGCTCCACTGTCAGTTACATCAAGAGGTGACGTGCCTGTAATGGTGAATGCTAATTTATTCAACATGTAGATGCAGAAACTGGAATCTCCAGTTTGTGGTCAGACAAAGCTTGCCGGTAATAAACCAATATTGCATTATTATTGCCATATTTTTTTTCCCCTAACAGAAATGTGGTTTCTGATAGAAATACTACGTATACTCTGGACAGGTACAAGATTCAAACAGCCTACATGACAAGATACTCTGGACAGGTTCAAGATTCAAACAGCCTGCATGACAAGATACTCTGGACAGGTACAAGAATCCAACAAAGATAGCCTACATGACAAGATACTCTGGACAGGTACAAGAATCCAACAAAGATAGCCTGCATGACAAGATACTCTGGACATGTAAAAGAATCCAACAGAGATAGCCTACATGACAAGATACTCTGGACAGGTACAAGAATCCAACAAAGATAGCCTGCATGACAAGATACTCTGGACAGGTACAAGAATCCAACAAAGATAGCCTACATGACAAGATACTCTGGACATGTAAAAGAATCCAACAAAGATAGCCTACATGACAAGATACTCTGAACATGTAAAAGAATCCAACAAAGATAGCCTACATGACAAGATACTCTGGACAAGTACAAGAATCCAACAAAGATAGCCTACATGACAAGATACTCTGGACATGTAAAAGAATCCAAAAAAGATAGCCTACATGACAAGATACTCTGGACAGGTACAAGAATCCAACAAAGATAGCCTACATGACAAGATACTCTGGACATGTAAAAGAATCCAACAAAGATAGCCTACATGACAAGATACTCTGGACAGTTACAAAAATCCAACAAAGATAGCCTACATGACAAGATACTCTGGACATGTAAAAGAGAATCTAACAAAGATAGCCTACTTGACAAGATACTCTGGACAGGTACAAGAATCCAAGAAAGATAGCCTACATGACAAGATACTGTGGACAGGTACAAGAATCCAACAAAGATAGCCTACATGACAAGATACTCTGGACAGGTACAAGAATCCAAAAAAGATAGCCTATATGACAAGATACTCTGGACATGTAAAAGAATCCAACAAAGATAGCCTACATGACAAGATACTCTGGACATGTAAAAGAGAACCCAACAAAGATAGCCTACATGACAAGATACTCTGGACAGGTGCAAGAATCAAACAAAGATAGCCTACATGACAATATACTCTGGACAGGTTCAAGAATCCAATAAAAATAGCCTAGATGACAATATACTCTGGACAGATACAAGAATCAAACAAAGATAGCCTACATGACAAGATACTCTGGACAGGTACAAGAATCCAACAAAAATAGCCTAGATGACAAGACAATCATATTTTAAAACCTATCTAAAATGAAAAAGATACACAAGGCATGTTGGAGACGCACATTCAGGAAGGAGGTTCTGGGAAACAATGGGACAAAAGGAAAGATCGAGGGCAAAATCGGCAGAGGAAGTTAGGCAGAAATATATGGATGACATAGAAAACTAGTTGGAAAAACAGAGAGAGCGTCTAAAATGATGCAAAGCTAAAACGAGATATAATGGTTGAAAGGATTGATAATCAGGCCATGTTACTCGACATGACTCTAGATGATGATGCCGATAATGCATAGCGAACTTCCGTAACTTCCAATGTTCGGTAAAAAGAGTTATTCCCACTTTTCTTCCAGAGTCAAATATTGGTTTTTATTTCCAAGGCATTAAAAAAAAATAAACAAGAGCATGCTACAGGGAAAGTCTGAATGTGACAAACCAAAAATTGGAGAGCTATTTACCTTATACGGGTTTGACAACACTGTTTGCCGCCCCCTACCGCCCTGCTAGCCGTATCCTAGCTATGACACGCTCTCAAAAATGTGCCAGTGGACCAATTATCGGCTTTCCCTCAAAGAGACCCCCGGTACACCATTGAGTAACGACAATAAAAAAAAGCACACATTTCAAGGCCAGAATAAGCCAGTTTACAGCAAATTATTGAGACTGACCTAACAGGTTAACACGGCATGTCAGCAACGAGTGCACGTTATGGGGCTTAACAGTATTCATTAGATACATCATCATCATTCTTCTACCGCTCAAATCATAACACTGGAAAACAACGGCAGTTGACCTCCATACGAAAAGTCATCATAACTTGTCGACAGCAGACGATTTAGATTCTTGATGACGATTCAATCCGTGTGTAAAGTAACTGCGCTAGATAGTTTGACTAACGACGGTGAAAGAGCCATTTAAAATGAATTGAAGGTAGAGGAACGCTATTAAAACAAGCAGAAACCAGACACATGGGAGGACAATACATGTATCAACGTATAAAGGACATAATCGGCTTGACTGCGACATGCTCAAACAAATACGAGTAGAAAGGAAGAAAAAACAAACTGGACAAAGAGGGTTAGGAAGAGTATTAGAATGTTTGCTATATAAAGCTAGCACTGCTCAACGAGTGTCATATTAAGAGAAGGAATCAACATAGTGAGAAGCAATTTGGAGTAACAGAAATGTGATTCACGAAGAGAATGTTAATAACAAGGAGATTGTTAAACATAAGGAGAATGATGTACATGCAGAGAATATTAATCAGAGGAGAATGCTGTACATGAAGAGAATATTAATCATAGGAGAATGTTGTACATAAAGAGAATGATGTACATGAAGAGAATGAAGAGAGTACATGAAAGCCAGGATCTCAAACCGAGACCACCGTGAGATCCGTGTCAAGACCAGTTCGATTGCGCGAGGCACGCCAAAACTATCATACATGATAGATTGAAGAGATCAAGATGCTGAGCAGCGCATGAGCTGCAGTGTTCAGCGACCTATAGCTGACTACTAGCGTCAGGGCCAGTGAATACAAGCTGCCAAGACCCTTCTACACCTCCACGCGGTGATCCTGGATAACAGGCTGCAGCAGTGAAGACTGGCTAAGGAGAAGGGATCGAAGAGGGAATGCTAACCCGGTACTCAAAAAATGCTTGCTGAAGTCGGATGTGTTGGATCGAAAGACGAAAATATCGCAGTCAAGCTGTACACTACGACACAACGCATTCCGCATACTTGCCCAGAAACTTATAACAGCCAGATAGGTGGCGGTTGTAAGAAGCTACGTTCTGTATAAGGACATGCTACCTACTGTTTTTCACGTTCTGCATAACGACGTTTTATCTGGTGTTAGAGTTTTTTCTGTTAATGAAGAAAGTAATGGAGGTCTTCCTTTTTTGTGTCGTTAATTCAAATTGATGTCTGAGCTCCATTATCACGTTTCGAGCATCGTGGCGCTAGCAATCAACTTCTTGGGCTTTCCTTCCAGTTTATTGTTTTTGTATTTTTGGTCATGTAACTAGTTATTTTCTCCTTTAATTTGCTTGTTCTTACATCAAACATTGAAACAACAATTATCTTCGTATTTGTTTGAACACTGACTACTGATCTAACAAGTACAGCATTAACATAGGTCATCCCTTACCACGGTCAGACCTAGTCCGGGTGCGACCCCATCAGAGGAGACTCGGTGGCTTCGAGGGGGGGGGGGACTCAGTGGTCTCGATGGGGGGGGGAGGGAACTAGGTGGTCTAGAGGTAAGGTGTCCCCCTCAGATGCTGGAGGTCGCATGTTCGAATCACGGTAGAGACCGCGATTTTTTTTCACGTGGATCTTCTGGTACAAATTAACCTGATCTATGAATAGTGAGATCTGACTCCCGTGTTCAGTGTCGAGCACGTTAACAATTCCTTGGCAGTTGGAAATCGAAAAGAATAGGCTTAACGGCTGCTGCTCTGATACAATTCAAATTAAAATGTACCCAAGTTATTTGTACCTTTCTCATGGTGGATTGTTAAGAGCAGCTATAGATGGCGCCTAACTGGCTGCAGGTCTGCTTAGCTCTAGCGTTTGAGTCTATTAAGATGGAATTGCACATCGTTAAATAACTACCCTCCAAGAAACTGGCTGTATACAGACTTTGTAGATTATTCTAAACCAATATAAAGACGTTATGTATGCCATTAAGTAAGATGGCGGACACACGCCAATATAACCAACAAGCCGAGATATGTGGTTGAAAGGAACTCTAAAATTATAACAACATACTTACCTAAAAACAGACAATAACTGAACTACGTATATCAGTAAGATTGGTTTATTCTGTACAACCTTTATTATCGCATATGATGCCAAAGTCTGGGCCATAAAATGCGGTTTAACCGAGCCATAACATGCGGTTTACTAGCCCATTTCGGCCATGCAGTCGGGGGTTTGAGACCATAAATAAATATACATAGCCAAATCTGCCGAAGTCGAATGTGTCGGAGCGAAACGTGCAAATATCGCAGTCAAATCTGTAAACTAGCGACACAACGCATTCCGTTCTCCGGACTACATCCTGCTACTTGCAAAGCCCTGTTCGGGGCTTGGTAGCCGGAGATTGAGAACGAACGCAGAAGAAGAAGAACATAAGCAAACGCGTGATTTCTACATGATAAGACTCTCTTATACTTTTTCTTTTATCTGCTAAACTCTGGAGATCTTGGACTTCTGGTCGCACTTTGTTCGTATGTAAAACTCAAGCCCAGCATCACTTAGCTGGCACATTTTATCCTTTACTACAGGCCCCGCCACGGGGTAAGAGAAGTGGGGTTATACCTAAATGAGCTCAGGGATCAAGATGCTTAGCAGCGTATCAGCTGCAGTGGTCAACGACCCATAGCTGACTGCTAGCGTCAGGGCCAGCAACCTAGAGCTGCCAAGACCCTTCTACACCTCCACGAGGTGATCCTGGATAACAGGTTGCAGCAGGGCAGACTGGCTAAGGAGAATGGATCGAAGAGGGAATGCTAACTCGGCACTCAAAAAATGCTTGCTGAAGTAAGATGTGTTGGACCGAAAGGTGCAAATATCGTAGTCAAGTTATAAACTACGACACAAGGCATTCCGTTCTCTGGACTACATTCTGTTACTTAAGCCCTTTCAGTGTTTGGTAGCGGGAGATTAAGAACGAACGAAGCCAAGCCAAATGAGCTCACAGAAGCGAGAGTAGCAGTTGATTCTCTCCTTACAGGCTTTGATGACGTCATCATTAATAGTAGGAAAAGATATGACGATATAATGTTGGCATGTCTGACATCATTAGTCATTTATCTGAGTGAATAATCAAAATAGCATGCGAGGTGACAGGAAACGGCAAAAAATTTAAGACTGAGGAATAAATGGGAAATTGAGAAATGTTGCGAACAACAAAAAATCAACAAAATTCACTAAAGCCAGCTAGAAACATAACAAGGTTCAAATAAACTTAGTCCAAATGGCAATAAAGAGAACTGGAGACAAACTACCATACGATCAATGTAGACACGTGTCTATTATACGATCTATGTACACACATTACTACCATAACATCAATGTACACACGCGGCCTCCATACCATCAATATACCCACGTGACCATTATACGATTTATGTACACACATGGTTAAAATACTATATATGTACACACGTGACTTCCATACCACCAATGTACACACACGCCGGGTCTTTATATATTTCGTCTCGGAGCGGTATCTGACCATATCTATCTATCAATAATTTTCTTCACTTTATTTTTTCTTACTATTTATATTTCAGTAGTCAGATTTCTGCTGATATTTCAACATGGCAGCCTTAGCCTTCTCCGTGCCTAACCCGCCTTAACGGCTTTTACAAAATGCTTGACAAGTTACAGTGTTATTATTCTTTACATTCCATTTCAAGCCCCGGTAATACTATTCTCATACTGAAGATAGATATGAAGGAAAAAGCTGACGATTACGTGTTTCCTGTTATGTCAATTTGACTGCATCCTAGCTCCACCTGATCATCACATATAGTCGATGACCACATATAGTCGATGGACCACATATAGTCGATGGACCACATATAGTCGATGGACCACATATAGTCGATGACCACATATAGTCGATGGACCACATATAGTCGATGGACCACATCTAGTCGATGACCACATATAGTCGATGGACCACATATAGTCGATAACCACATATAGTCGATGGACCACATATAGTCGATGACCACATATAATCGATGACCACATATAGTCGATGGAACACATATAGTCGATGGCCACAAATAGTCGATGGACTGACAGCACAAGGTGTAAGCGATCACATTAAATAACCAAATTTCAGATTCTCAATGACATATGGTGACACTTTCCTGAGTTGTTTTGAAGATCAGACGTAGGATTTCTACGCTCTGTAAGGAAGACAGACGAAAGAGGTACGTTAGGCCTGACCCTGACTAACATTGTCCGATCAGTACGTTAGGCCTAGCCCTGACCCTGATTAACATTGTCCGATCAGTACGTTAAGCCTGACCCTGACTAACATTGTCCGATCAGTACGTTAGGCCTGACCCTGACTAACATTGTCCGATCAGTACGTTAGGCCTGACCCTGACTAACATTGTCCGATCAGTACGTTAGGCCTGACCCTGACTAACATTGTCTGATCAGTACGTTAAGCCTGACCCTGACTAACATTGTCCGATCAGTACGTTAAGCCTGACCCTGACTAACATTGTCCGATCAGTACGTTAAGCCTGACCCTGACTAACATTGTCCGATCAGTACGTTAAGCCTGACCCTGACTAACATTGTCCGATCAGTACGTTTTAGCCTGACCCTGACTAACATTGTCCGATCAGTACGTTAAGCCTGATCCTGACTAACATTGTCCGATCAGTACGTTAAGCCTGACCCTGACTAACATTGTCCGATCAGTACGTTAAGCCTGACCCTGACTAACATTGTCCGATCAGTACGTTAAGCCTGACCCTGACTAACATTGTCCGATCAGTACGTTAGCCCTGACCCTGACTAACATTGTCCGATCAGTACGTTAGGCCTGACCCTGACTAACATTGTCCGATCAGTACGTTAGGCCTGACCCTGACTAACATTGTCCGATCAGTACGTTAGGCCTGACCCTGACTAACATTGTCCGATCAGTACGTTAGGCCTAGCCCTGACCCTGATTAACATTGTCCGATCAGTACGTTAAGCCTGACCCTGACTCTGACTAACATTGTCCGATCAGTACGTTAAGCCTGACCCTGACTAACATTGTCCGATGAGTACGTTAAGCCTGACCCTGACTAACATTTTCCGATCAGTACGTTAGGCCTGACCCTGACTAACATTGTCCGATCAGTACGTTAGGCCTGACCCTGACTAACATTGTCTGATCAGTACGTTAAGCCTGACCCTGACTAACATTGTCCGATCAGTACGTTAAGCCTGACCCTGACTAACATTGTCCGATCAGTACGTTAAGCCTGACCCTGACTAACATTGTCCGATCAGTACGTTAAGCCTGACCCTGACTAACATTGTCCGATCAGTACGTTAGGCCTGACCCTGACTAACATTGTCTGATCAGTACGTTTTAGCCTGACCCTGACTAACATTGTCCGATCAGTACGTTAAGCCTGACCCTGACTAACATTGTCCGATCAGTACGTTAAGCCTGACCCTGACTAACATTGTCCGATCAGTACGTTAAGCCTGACCCTGACTAACATTGTCCGATCAGTACGTTAAGCCTGACCCTGACTAACATTGTCCGATCAGTACGTTAAGCCTGACCCTGACTAACATTGTCCGATCAGTACGTTAGCCCTGACCCTGACTAACATTGTCCGATCAGTACGTTAAGTCTGACCCTGACTAACATTTTCCGATCAGTACGTTAAGCCTGACTACCAGGCGTTGCTTCATCTCTACCCACCCCCCACCCCCCCCCCCGCCTTCCAACCCCCCTCCCCCTCCCCAGTCTGATAAAGCACTCGATATATGAATTGTCTGTCAACTGTACGTCTTGTACTTCTGCCCTTCGTTTCTTTCCCTTTCTGAACTTAGAAACAAAACCAGTTATGCACTCTTCTACTCCCAGTATGTTATATGAGCATTGTTTATATCGCTTTCTTTAAAAAAAGATGATAAATCCATACTTATCTGTACGTGTAAAAGTGTCAGTGGTAAGATCTTCAGAACCATGAGTTGGAGAGTCCTTAGCCATAGCAATACAAATATCACAGTCAAGCTGTAAAGTACGACACAACGCATTCCATTCTCCGGACTACATCCTGCAGCTTGTAATGCCCTTTTCAGGGCTTGGTAGCAGGAGTTTGAGAACGAAGAAGAAGAAGAATATACAGTGTTTGATAGATTACAACGGTCTAAATAATACCATGATTAACACTGAAGTAACGGTAACATACGTTTTAGGGAAACTTGGACCTAAATATACCGTATCAAAGAATGAGCAGACGAGAAGAGCACGCCCAAAAGCAGTGAGGCTATGGAAGACATATTGGTATCAAATACAAATCAAATCTTTGAAACAATTCAGTAAAGCATATTAGCAACTGTTTCGTGCCCTGAACTCGACTGGTAGTTAAGAAAACAATGATTACCCAAAAGAGGATACGAGGCTAATTAGAATTTAAGATTTGTGTTCGTCTACCGAATGTAAGCAGTGTGTCCTGTGTGTATTTCTGTTCATGGCTTGCCTTGGGGGGTGACTGCTATCACAAGAACAACCTAGACAGATGACAGACGGATATGACGATCTACACAAACATCCTGAAACATGGCACAAACCGGCGTCAGCAAACTACTCGGCAGGTCTCAGTCTCTCTATTCTTGGGACATCCTCCTCCCCCCCCCCTTCCCCCACCACTGTTAGAAATTTATAATTTAATTCTGCTCTCTATCTCTATCTGTGTCTTTCTTTCTCCTCTTCTTTTTATTCTCATCTACAGGAAAATTTGTTACTCACAAATGGAGTATTACATCTATATTATGCATTCGGGTGTAGAAGGTTTCTCCACAATAGACAGACATTTAGTTTGTGTGAATGACGGTACGTGTAATGCTATAAGTTGGAGAACGTTCAACCGTAACATGTTAGACTACACTGGTATAAATCGCTTACCACCTGATGTCTGACTGTGCGACTGGTTAGTGTTAGACTACACTGGTATAAATCGCTTACCACCTGATGTCTGACTGTGCGACGGGTTAGTGTTAGACTACACTGGTATAAATCGCTTACCACCTGATGTCTGACTGTGCGACTGGTTAGTGTTAGACTACACTGGTATAAATCGCTTACCACCTGATGTCTGACTGTGCGACTGGTTAGTGTTAGACTACACTGGTATAAATCGCTTACCACCTGATGTCTGACTGTGCGACTGGTTAGTGTTAGACTACACCTTACCACCTGATGTCTGACTGTGCGACTGGTTAGTGTTAGACTACACCTTACCACCTGATGTCTGACTGTGCGACTGGTTAGTGTTAGACTACACCTTACCACCTGATGTCTGACTGTGCGACTGGTTAGTGTTAGACTACACCTTACCACCTGATGTCTGACTGTGCGACTGGTTAGTGTTAGACTACACTGATATTTAAAGACGCTCCCATTCCTCATTTTACATAAGCGTAAAGGCAGTAAACAAATATGTGATAACCACAGAGGGATATCTCTGCTGTGCGTAGGAGGGAAATGTGCTTGCAAAAATTCTTTTCCGCAGACTAAATCTTCGCGTGGAGCAGGGATTACTACCCGGGACTCAATGTAACTTCTGGGAGAACCGTGGGACCATCGATATGATCTTTGCTGCAAAGCAGATCCAAGAGAAATGTCGAGAACAGAACGTTTCTCTCTATACGACGTTTGTGGACCTCACTAAGGCATTTGATACTGTAAATCGTGCTGGTCTGTGGAGAGTTAATGGCCAAGTTTGGGTGTCCGCAACATCCGTTGCAATGGTGCAACAATTTCATGATGGCGTGCGTGCCCAAGTCATTGATCAGGGAAACTACTGTGCCCCCTTTAGTGTTACTGACGGAGTGAAGCAGTGCTGTGTGCTGGCCCCGGCTCTCTTCAGTCTGATGTTTTCTGCCATGTCGTGAAATACCTACCTACAGCGATTGTGACGTTGGAGTTGGGTTTCATTACCGCACTGACGGCGGTCTATTCAATCTGAGAAGGTTCAAGGCCAAAACCAAAATCCACAAGGTAACCAACCATACGTGATTTTCTTTATGCGGATGACTCTGCCTTAAATTCCAATACGAAGGTTGACAAGCAAGAAAGAATGTATGGATCGGTTCGCCACAGCTTGTGAAATCTTCGGCCCAACCATCTCTATCACAAAAATAGAGGTCCTACATTAACCGGCTCCAGATATTGCCTTTCCAGAGCCTTCAATCAAGGTACACGGCCACTGTTTAAAAAATGTTAACAAATTCACGTACCTTGGCAGTACTTTATCCCAAGTTATCCACATACATGATGAGATGAATACAAGAATAACTAGGACAAGTGCGGCATTCGGTAGACTTCATACTAAGGTATGGGATAGGCGAGGAATCAGCACTCAAACAAAAATAAAGGTCTAAGCTGCAATTGTTCTACCTACCATGTGAAACCTGGACCGTCTATAGTCGCCATGCCAAGAAATTAAACCACTTCCACGTGCATTAATGGGGAAACTGCTAAGGGTTAGATAGCAGGACATGGTGTCAAATACAGATGTGTTAGTGTGATCGGGTATGTTCAGTATACGTATCATGATATATGCAGCACAGCTGAGATGGGCTGGTCATGTGGTACGCATGTCGGATCAACGTCTACCAAAAGAGCTCCTCTATGATGAACTCCAAAATGGCAAGAGAGCAAGTGGTGGGCAGCAGAAAAGGTACAAGGACACACTAAAGAGATCACTGATCCAGTGCGGTATTAACCACGATAACTGAAAAATAATTGCCACCAATCGTACAGACTGGCGTAGCACTATTGCTGGGAGTGTTCAGAGACATGAGGCATCAAGAATAGACGAGGCCATCCAGAGACGATCGTTCCGCATGCCAACTCACATCAACCCTTCTTCAACCCCGGTTGAACGATGTGTCTTATTTTCCTGTACAGAGTGCAACAGACAATCAATTCAAGTCTCAGATTGGCTTATTTAGCTATCTTCGAACTCATGAGAACAATTTACAGTGAATGCTGACAAAGTGGTCCTCATGGACGAATACCACATTGATATTCGTTTCGTATCTTCCGATGTCTGTCTGTGTGGCTTTAGTTAGTGTTAGACTACACTGGTGTTCGTTTCTTATCTTCTGATGTCTGTGTCACATTCGTTAGTGTTGGACTACCCTGACATACGTCTTTAATGATCTGTCTGTCTGTGTGACACTAGTTAGTGTTCGGCAGCACTGATATGCGTCTCTTACGCCCTGCTGTCTGTCATTTTTCTCGTTTGTCATATAAAGAGCTTTACTGGAAATTATTAGAGGACTCTCTTTCTCTCCCTCTCTGTAACATACTTATAAATTACTTGTAAATCTTTATGTAATTACTTCTAAATCTCTTTCTACTGCTCTCTCTCTCTCTCTCTCTCGCTCGCTCTCTTGCTCTATAGACATACACTTAATGTATTTCGCTCTCTCTCTCTCTCTTTCTCGCAGTAAGTCGATGAAGAGTGGAAAATAGACCCTATTTCAGAACCATCAAATACTGTTCTTTGCAAGCAACAAATGGATGCACAGAATAACGTGAAATTGCCTTGTTAGAATAACGTCAAATCTTGCTGCTAAATGTTCTGTTACAGCAAAGTTCAAATTAATGGCAAACATTTGTATATAATGTTGAACACCTGTTAAACAGATGGAAAATGACAAGTAACAACAAAATAAATCACTTATTAGTTGTCTTCACTAATTAAACACCTGAACGGCGTGGCCTAGTGGTTAAGTGGCACGGCTCACAACCAGAAGGTGCTGGGTTCGATCCCCATCACAGCACCGGCCGTTACCCCGGGGAAGCAAACCCTTAGAAAATGCAGGAGGAAGCAGACCCTTACATAAAATGCATGCTGAAGTCGGATGCACTGGGCCGACAGGCGCAAAATAAAAACTACAGTGTAACGCACACACGCCTTGGGGAATAGATAAATAAGGCGAACGCAAAATAAACAAAAAACAAAAACAAAACAAAAAAAACAAAAAAAACACACCTGAACTGACAAAACATAGAGACAATCACTTAATCCATTAGATCCTAACATCCTCATTACATTTTGTTAAATAACCGTCACTATCATTCTGGTCAGTGCAATCTTTCATTTAAATTTAATTTGTCAACAAATATTATACGAGTGACGCAAAAAAAACATATCTCTACTTTTCATAAAGATAACAGATAAGGTCAAGTGTCAAGTAACAAGAGGGACAAGGTCCGCAATTAGACAATTCGTTACGATACTGAAACAGAGCTCACAGCTTCTTCAGACTCAAGTATGGGGTTGAAGGTGTAGTAGCATGAATAAGCTGACAGCTGCCACCGACTCATAGCTGGCTGATTGCGTCAAGGCCATCGAACCCAAGCTGACAAAGATCATATACCACATTCAAGCTCCTTCCTTGTTCTGCTTATTCTCAAATTAACCCAACTTAACGTCTTTATACTGGTTTAAACGACTATTTAGAGTCTGTAGACAACCAGTTTCATTTACATTGTCTTGCTCTAAAAGTTATGCGCATCCTATCTGCATGCATTAATTGTCCCTGCCTCCACTAGTTCCTGTAGCAATGTATTCCAAGCATTCACCACTTATCTGACTAAATAAATATTTCTTATATCTAATCTGGACCTCTCTTTAGTTAATTTGTAGCTATGCCCTCTTGTTCTTGTAGGTGTTTGTATTTTGAAAAAAAAATTGTTATAGTCTAATTTATCCGTTTCTTTGATTATCTCATAAACCTGTATTAAGTCACCTCGAATTTTTCTCTTTTCTAGACACCGTAGGCGGGTTTTTTTAGTCTTTCCTCAAAACTGTAATTTTGGAATCCCACTACTAGCTTTGTCGCTCTTTTTTGTATCCTTTCCAGCATGTTTATATCCCCTCTATGATAAGGACTCCCCACCTGTACACAGTACTCCAATCTAGTTCTAACTAATGATTTATACAGTCTGACTTTCACTTCCTTGCTTCTATGTTTAATATTTCTTTCATACCTAACATTGTATTTGCCTTTTTCACTGCCACCTGGACTGGCTCACTCACTTTACCTGTATGATCTATTATAACCACTAGGTCCCTTTCCTGTTCTATCATTCTAATATTATTCTCGCCCATTCTGTAATTATGTTCCATATTGGATCTACGCATATGGATGAAATGACTGTACATTTATTTACATTAAACTCCATTTGCCAGCTCACATACCATTCTCGAATTTGATCTAGATCCGGCCTAAATAATCTTTGATGCGGTACTCTATCAAAGGCATTAGCAAAATCATAATAAATAGTATCCCCTGGCTCCCCTTTATCGATCATTTCAGTAACCGTGTCGCTCCATCCTTGCTAAAATGTCCGTTCTCTCGTTTCCTGGTATGCCACAGTGTGATGGTGATCACTGTAGCACTACCCTTCTATTTGGTTTTAGTTCCCCAAAGACCTTTTCAAGCTCTGACAGTTTATCATTCTTGAGAGTTTGCAGAACTGACATTGCTTCTGTAAGGAATACAACCTGTTCTCATTGGCCTTTTTGTGTTATACATTATTTATGCAGCAATAATAAATGTACTTAAGACCAGTAGCTTGAACATAATTTTCCTGTGAATGAACCGGTTCTGTTTGATTTATTTGAGTAGACAATATAGATTCACGCACGTCCATTCTTCTCTGATCTAATTGTTGATCCATCAGTGTATATCTGGATCCATGCCTCTCTGGAGTTTAGTTCATCAATCATACCGCTTGCTGCCGTTCCTTTTGAGAGTATTTGCCCAAGGGTCAGATGTTAATTATCAATATTTTAATACTATAACTTTGCTTGAGCTAAATGTAGACATCGACCACATGTCAATTAAAGCAATAATGAATATGAACACTCTTTCCCACAGAAGCCAATTCCAAGTCCTCAAAATACTTGATTCTGCTCGAATGACAACATATGTGGCAGCAGGTTTGGCAGTGCATGGGACAGGTGCCGGAAACGCTGTCAAGTTTTGCGTCACGGTTGCAAAAATACCTAACTCGACAAAATGCAGTCGTATTAGTGATGACACCCGCATACTTCTGGCATCGAGGAGACGGACAGAAGACAATGCCCTGCTTAGTAAGGTCCAGCTTATCCTAGCTGAACAAGAAAATCAGGTTCAGAATCAAAATAGTTTATGATCATCATAGATTGCAGCAATTTTTCAAAGCATACGAGACAAGATGAACATAATCAAATGTAGATCTACATCAGTCGGAATATATCAGCCTGAAATCGTTAAAGAATGAAGAAGACACCACCATGGAGGATAGAAAGTAAATAGTGGAAGATTGTAAGAGGTATCGCACAGATCTCTTCTCATCAAAGGCTGTAGCTAACAAGAAGAAACCCGATTCGGAATATTTGTCGATAACAAAGATAAAAATGGGTGAAATATTGCATACGATTAAACGCTTAAAATCAGGAAAAGCACAAGGTATTTATGAAATCCCCACGGACGTGTAATTCAGGCAGGAGGAGAAACAATAGCACCACAGCTAGATGAACAATTTAACAAATGTTTGAGTGAAGGCCGAAGCTCTGACAAATGGAAAATATAAAAACAATTTTGATTTACAAGAATGGAGACAGAAAAACTGACGGACACTGTCCGATCTGTTTGATTTCATCGAGGAACAGACTTTCCATAAGAGTGATTGTGAACAGACTAGAGCAACAGTTTGAAACGAGGAATGACACAGACAGTTAGAGGAAACTAGACGTGAACACAAAAGGGAGGAACGACACAGACCAGTTAGAGGACACCAGATGTGAACATAGAAGGGAGGAACGACACAGACAGTTAGAGGAAACCAGACGTGAACATATAAACTAGGAACGACATAGACCAGTTAAAGGAAACCAGATGTGAACATAGAAACTAGGAACGACACAGATCAGTTAGAGGATAACAGACGTGAACACAGAAGGGGGAATGACACAGACCAGTTAGAGGAAACCAGACGTGAACATACAAACGAGGAACGACACAGCCAGTTAAAGGAAACCAGACGTGAACATACAAACGAGGAACGACACAGACAGTTAGAGAAAACCAGACATGAACATAGAAACGAGGAACGACACAGACCAGTTAAAGGAAACCAGACGTGAACAGAAAAGGGGGGAACGACACAGACCAGTTAGAGGAAACCAGACATGAACATACAAACGAGGAACGACACAGACCAGTTAAAGGAAACCAGACGTGAACAGAAAAGGGGGGAACGACACAGACCAGTTAGAGGAAACCAGACATGAACATAGAAACGAGGAACGACACAGACCAGTTAAAGGAAACCAGACGTGAACAGAAAAGGGGGGAACGACACAGACCAGTTAGAGGAAACCAGACATGAACATACAAACGAGGAACGACACAGACCAGTTAAAGGAAACCAGACGTGAACAGAAAAGGGGGGAACGACACAGACCAGTTAGAGGAAACCAGACATGAACATAGAAACGAGGAACGACACAGACCAGTTAAAGGAAACCAGACGTGAACAGAAAAGGGGGGAACGACACAGACCAGTTAGAGGAAACCAGACATGAACATAGAAACGAGGAACGACACAGACCAGTTAAAGGAAACCAGACGTGAACAGAAAAGGGGGGAACGACACAGACCAGTTAGAGGAAACCAGACATGAACATACAAACGAGGAACGACACAGACCAGTTAAAGGAAACCAGACGTGAACAGAAAAGGGGGGAACGACACAGACCAGTTAGAGGAAACCAGACATGAACATAGAAACGAGGAACGACACAGACCAGTTAAAGGAAACCAGACGTAAACAGAAAAGGGGGGAACGACACGGACCAGTTAGAGGAAACGAGACGTGAACAGACAAACGAGGAACGACACAGACAGTTAAAGGAAACGAGACGTGAACATACAAATGAGGAACGACACTGACAGCTAGAGGAAACCAGACGTGAACATAGAAACGAGGAACGACACAGACAGAGGAAACCAGACGTGAACATAGAAATTAGGAACGACACAGACCAGTTATAGAAAACAAAACGTGAACACAGAAGGGAAGAAACATACAGACCAGTTAGAGAAAACCAGACGTTAACACAGAAGGGAGGAAAGACATGTCTGACAGAGACAATCACACGTGAACGCAGAAGGGAGCAACACACACTTGATTGACAGAAAACCAAACGTGAACACAGAAGGGAGGAAAGGTCCTGGACAGTCGGATGAGGGGAATGACAGATTCCATTAATGCTACGCCAAAGATCTTCTCGGTCGAGACAATCACATTACATTGCACGCTCAGACGTGTCAGTGGCTTTCTAATCTCGTTTGTCACGACTAATCACGCACGCTTATCCCCCCTTCCGCTGCTTACACACCAATAAATGCTTACGCTTCAATGCTTACATAATCACTCGTTACATTCATTCGCTTCAAAACTCACATATCATTGACCCCTTTTCTTTGGCCTACCGACTATTCTCTTCCTCTGTGAGATTCAATCTATGTTGTACTATTAATGTTTGACATATCTATCTCATATATTCATCAACTCCAGCTATGGTTTTGCGATCGATCTTGTTTTTTATTACAAGTATGTATGTATTATTATTACATCTAGCCATCTGAAACAAAGTTTGTGCTAGAGACATCATCAGCCCGGATGTGCCAAACTTAGTTATATGCCATGAAACTTCATTGTGCGTTTCTGCCATCTTTGGCTTGAGTTAACTCACTGACACATGCCTGGGGTAAGGTTACTATTTATTCTACTAGAGCCAAGAAACAGAGAGGGAGAGAATTCGTTATTGAATTCCCACAATGAGTAACTTTGTACTCTTTGTTACACCTTGAAAAAAGCGTTAATAGGCGAGTGCATTAGCTTTCCTCACATCTCGAGCTTGCTGATGAAGGTGGACCAGGGTCATTCAGTCGGTTGTGCTACACTTGGCTTCATTTGTACGTCGTTCACTACTATGGGGATCATGTCAATCCACATAGGTCGTTATCAGACTAATATGAAACACTATGTTTCCAATGAGAACAGTGTGAAAATGAGGTGGGTATATTTTACCTGAACCCTGACTAACATTGTCCAACCATTATATTTCGCCCGAACCTGACTAACTATCTGACCAATATATTTTGCCTGACCCTGAGTAACATTGTCCGACCTAATGTTAGCCTCCTCTCCTCTGAAACAGTGAGAGAGCAGACTATCAAGAATACATTCATGACATGGTGGAGAAGATTAGACTTAAGCATGCCATGCACGACCCGTCCGTCTCCCCAAACTCCAGCTGTATTTGTACGCGCTGTCTTGCTCCCTTTCCCACATTTCTCCAAGTTCCTACATCAAACCATCCAACACCAGAAACGCGAAAGAGACATCTGTTGGTAAAGGTCTGCGGTCTGCATGTGATACTTTTAGTTACAATGTGCCACGAAGTGCTAGCACCATCCAATGTCCCAGTTCAGTCAAGTGACCGATGACTGATGTAAAGATACAGCTAATTAGTGGCAGGTCCTGACTCAGCCAGATATGACAGTGGGCGGGACAGAGAGTGAGCTTGTGGCTGATACCAACAACCTCGCTGCACTCTTAAACCTGAGTGTTGCGACATAAAAGCAAAGTTCGATGGCCTATCTCGACATGCTTCAGTCTACTCAGCTGTAGTCTACTCAACTGCAGTCTACTCAGCTGTAGTCTACTCAACTGCAGTCTACTCAGTTGTAAAGCATATGTTGATTAATGTTTGTCCTTTCGTCCTAGTTGTTTGAAGCATAGGCTCGACACTACATCTGACCCCTGACCCTTTTCACTTATTCCCCCCGGAATATTGTTAGCCTCTAGGCACGTTTATTTCTGATGATAATACTTTCAGTAGTGAGTACAGGCACGTGTATACATTGAGGAAAACCTAGGTATGAAGAAATATGTAGGTATATAACAGTTGTTCAAGTTAAAATAACTAAGAGATTGTGTGAGCCAATATATCGACCTCCAAGGAAGTCTGTATCTAATAAGCTCCAGTGGTGGTTTCTAAGCAACGGTTTACTGGATGCGGTTAATAGCTCCATGAACAACCCTCTGTAGTCCTATTTTACTACGTGATGGTGATTTTGATTTCATATAGTGTACTCCTCGGGCAACGATATTTCACATACGATACGGCGAAACTTCGAGACAAGGAAATTGTCAGCATACGTATTCTAATAACCGCGACTTTCGCATAAATAAGTCATGTGGTATTCGGAAGAACATAAAAATGTAGCGTCACGGTTTTGGATGCGAGTTGTAGTTAATTTCATTTTACATTACATAACAAAACACAAGTCAATCCTGAAAGCTAACATTTATTTTCACAAACAAAATCTGTAAATGTTGCACAGAAGCGATACATTGCAATCGAAAACGCCATGACCCTGGCACTGAGTTTCGATTTTCTCACAAACTGGAACAATGCGGGCACTCTGTAACTGACAGGAATGATCTGGTAACAGAGACAGATTGCATACCAGGCGGAAATGTCACAGTTCATCGTCTAACTTGATGGAGCAAGGGTTCCTAAAGTGTAGTGATTGGACTCACAAGAATACAGCAAGGTTTACTAAAAGACAACAAATTACAAACATGTTTATGTAAAGTCACGGTGGTTAGAAATTAATAGAGTACAGAAAAGTTTACAAAATGTTACGGTTGTCCAGGACGATTTTCTAACAGTCACTGTGGTACATGAAGGTGTACTAAAAATCACGGTGGTACAGGAAGGTTTGCTAAAAAGTCACGGTGGTACAGGAAGGTTTACTGAAAGTCGATGTGGGACATGAAGGTTTACTAACAGTCACAATGGTACGAGAAAGTTTACCAAAAGTCAAATGATAGATTAAAGTTTACTGACACCATGGGGAGTATGGGAAGGTTTGATCAAGGCAAGAGGACAAGGGGAAGTTTAGTATATGCTAAGGAGTATGAAGACCTAAACAGATTGGGAACTCCTGTAACAAAGTGTCTCGCGTCGGTACATCATTCATGTTAGAAACCATTTAATGTAATCAAGCTTCGGTCAAATTTGCTATTCTAGATTTACAAGGAGGTCAGGGGTCTCAATCTCAAACCAGCCCGAGGAATACTTAACACAAGATCAATGTCCTGTGTGCTACACCTCAATGAAATATGCAGTCTTTTCCTTCTCCCTGTAACCTAGGAGGTCTTTTGTGATACCACATCTTACTGTATTAAGCCTGATAAGACATTTCGTTGGCTGACAAATGCTTGTTTCCTCTTCAGAGCGCTGCCCTCTATTATTTATCAAGCTACATTATTTTGTCCAGCCATCCATTGTGCTGTATTGACCTGGCTAGGGTCATCACAGTCTTAAAACACGATTACTGTTTGAAGACCAAACTGAGCCATGACCTTTAACCTTCAATTATGCGTACATAAATTGTATCGCGCATATACCATTTAGTTGAGCTTATTTTTGAGGAATGTAATTGATAAATATTAACCAATTCTTTATGAAAATAAAATATATGTTTAAATCCAATACTAGTAAGCAAACGTCGGTTACAATATTAAACAAATACATAACCACGATTGATAATACATGTTTTTGTGTCCCTAGTAACAGTAGATGCCTATTGACAGGAATCATGAAGCACTGAATTTAATCTTTAGTTTTGGTTTCTGTAGTCATATATTTGACATGGTAAGGTTTCTAAACCCATAAATTACCCCCATATAGTCGTCTTTACCACATGCAAGGTGGTGTAATGGGCACACTCTGTCCTCACCAGTAAGGGACCACGGTGTCCACGTGGGAAAAAGCAATATTAGCCATTCAAAATAATCCAAAAACAAATATATTATATAATTTAATCTAACCCATTCGCAGGTCCCGAGAGATCACTGGGCCATTGAGAGCGCGGGAGTCCAGAGAGAGCAAGATCCGTGTTTCCAGCAAAGTTTGTAACACATTCGACACAAACGGCCATGAATGACACACAAACGGCCACATGACACACAAACGGCCACACATGATACACAAACGGTCACACATGACACACAAACGGTCACACATGACGCACAAACGGCCACACATGACGCACAAACGGTCACACATGACACACAGACGGTCACACATGACACACAAACGGCCACACATGACACACAAACGGTCACACATGACACACAAACGGTCACACATGACATACAAACGGTCACACATGACACACAAACGGTCACACATGACACACAAACGGTCACACATGGCACACACACGGCCACACATGACACAAACAGTCATACATGGCACACAAACGGTCACACATGACACACAAACGGCCACACATGACACACAAACGGCCACACATGACACACAAACGGCCACACATGACGCACAAACGGCCACACATGACACAAACGGTCACACATGACACAGCCATTCAACGCGCTACACAATACAAAATACAAACAAGTTGCATCACTAAAAGCATTTATGTATCGAGAGCGATATATTTTGATAACAGCAAACAGCAAAGCATAACTGGGTCAAGTAATATTGAACCAGTAAACTTAGAATAATAGTCAGTCTAAAGACTTAAGAAGTCAGACACACGATCCAAGAAAGACACGAATAGATCGGCCTAAAGACTCCCATATCCAGATTATTGACCTGCAGGCCACCAGAACACAACAAGAACTAGCCAGACTCGTACCAAATAAACAAGCCACTTTGAGGACGGCTGACAACCCTTATCAAGGCTAAACATTCTTGTTCCCGGCTACAACGACGGCACATATATTATAAAAGAAAACCTACAAGATCAGATAACCCAACAACACACAACCGGAGATCATGGTCACATCATTAGAAAAGTCAATCACGCTCTAAGATACCAAAGTTGGTGTCAATAAAAACGGTTGAATAATCATAAACTGGCCAAAAGCATGACATACATTGTACACAAAAGAGCCTTACCAAAATCAACAATAAACAACACTGCTAAATACGGTAGATACTGGCTAAATAGTAATGAAATAAATAAAGGTTCATAGCATACTCTTCTGTCGGGGATGTAGTAGTAGAGACTTAAATGTACTAGTTATCAGCTTTCTGAGAGGGCTTTAGATACTGCGGCAGGACAAGAACATCTACAAAACGCACGATACGATCAAAAGGTCTTCGCTAAGGACATCAAGAAAAGGAGAAGGTAGCCAGACAACAGATGATATTGTTTTAATACCGTACAGCAGTCGATTTTATTGCTGCCACTATATATTCCTTGAGGGAATTATGAGTGAGGCACTTGGAGGTCACGTTAGTACTGTCAAAGATATGGGGCCGAACGATTACCAACCTTCGTTTTGCAGATGACATCGACGGGATGGCGGGTTCAGTAGCAGAACTCCATGAATGGGTCAGAAGGCTCGATGAAACAGCTCTTGACTATGGTATGGAGATAAACGCTGGAAAGACAAAACTAATGACCAACAACGCCGATGGCTTCAACAGTAGGATAAAAGCTAATGGCCAGGAACTCGAAGTGGTTGACCGTTGTAATTCCTGGGTACGATTGTCAGCGATGAAGGATAAAAATGTGGGGTGTTGGCCAGAAAAGTACAGACAATAGCGGCGCTTGCACGGCTTAACAAAATCTGGCAAGATAAACGGTTAGCACTATGCACGAAAATCAGATTAATGCGTAAATTGGTCCTGTCAATATTCCTCTATGCTTGTGAGACATGGACAGTTACAGCTACCCTTCAGCGAAGGATACAGGCCTGAGAGATGAGATGTTTCTGAAGACTGTTAAACGTCACGTACTAAGATCGAGTTACAAATGAGGAAATACGAGATATAATTACAACAGCAAAAGGGCATTTTTAAGACCTCTTGGCAACTGTCAGAAGAAGGAAACTCACCTGGTACGATCACATATCGAGATCAAATGGTATTGCAAATACAATCCTCCACGAAAAGGTGCAAGGCAGACGACGAAGAGGCCGTCCCAAAAAGAGATGGGAGGACAACTTTTAAAAAAATGGACCAATCTCCGACCAGAAGAGGCACAGGTAGCGGCCGCTGGCAGCCAAGGGTGGCGTGGGATTGTGAGGATATCTTCATGTGTGCCCCAACGACCTCACCGGTTACGGGATGACCTGATCTGACTATTTGTGTTTGGATGCGTCATGTACTGTCCCTGGTTTAGATGTAGTCCTTACTGGAAACGAACTGTCCTTCTTGACAGTCTGGCTGATCAAGCCAAGCACAGCACAACCGTCTGAAGGACCCGGTCCACCTTCATTAGCACGCTCAGGATGCGTTTTTTTTCGTTCGCCCTATTAATCTACTCCCCAATGCGGTGTGCGTTACACTATGTTTTTATTTTGCACCTGTCGACACAGTGTATCCGACTTCGGTATGCATTTTACGTAACGGTCTGCTTCCTCCTGCATTTTCTAACGGTTTGCTTCCCCGGGGTAACGGCCGGTGTTTTGATTGGGGAGCGAACCCAAAACCTTCGGGTTGTGAGCCGTGTCATTTTACCAGTAGCCCACGCTGTCCCCGCTAGGGATGTAAGAAAAGCTACTGCAACCGGTCACTTAACGTCCGTTTCAGGGCGCCCAAAAAAGTAAACAAACTCATTATGGGCATTCACCACCAACAACATATACTTCTAAAAAACACATTACCTACACAATGGTGGACAGTAAAGAAATTGAACAAAGACATTTGACTAGAAAACAATCACGAATTACTAGATTATAACAAGATGTTCATTGGATACATGGACTGGAAGTATGGTCTGGACAACGTTGGACGACAGACGAGATGGACGGAGAGCAAACTTTGCAGCTTCTCTGAGAGGCTGAGGAAGAAAGATACGATCTTGGATGGCGTGACTAACATGATAAGACAAGATCTGAGGCACTCAATATTTAAAGAAGGAATTTACCCTTAACTTCTCATGGCTTGAAACTTGGTGATCATTACAGTAGTGGTTCAAACCTAGGGTCTGAGAACTCCGTGATGGCCCGCAGTGAGTTCAGTTGAGACCTGCAAACTAAATCTAGATTATAAAGTAGCTGGTTATAAATATTGTCCTTTAAGTATACCATTCGCTATCCGCAGTTTCTTTAATTTTTTTCTTTTAATAGATTTTTTATACTCTTCCTTATTGTCTGATTCAATCAATGTTCTTTCAGTGCCAAATACGGCACTCAAAGTAGAGACTAGCGCTGTTCAGTTTGATCTGTATGACGTCATTCCTTTCAGTTCACGTATGTTGTTCAAGCCCTTAATGGATCCTTCTCTTATGGTTGTTCTGCGGAGAATGCCCCTCTTTTCCTGCTGCCAGATGGTGACCACATAATCGCTCGCACAGAGAGTGTGGTTCTGTCCATTCTAAGAACATGCCCAATGTATGTCCACCGAATTTTTCCGAATGACTGAAACATATTGTTGATTGACGACTTCTTGAATTCTTTTGATGGTTATGGATTCCTTCCAGCCAATGCTCAATAGTTTTCTAAAACACTTATTCTCGAAAGTATTTAGTCTCTTTTCCAATTCTTTGTTATTTTCCAGCATTCACATCCATAGGTGAGTATTGGCAATACATTGAAGTTGAAGACCTTAGCTTGGTGTGTTCGCTCAGATGCTCGTTAGTTGGGTAGAGGCGCCTGTGGTTAGATCAAATGTAGTGAACATTTCCTTAGATTTATCTCCATCTTGAGTCTGATTAAATATACATTATTAATGTGGAATATGTTACGAAGATTAGCTGGAAACGTGTGCGTAGGAGTTTAATTTCCTTTCGTGTGTCGGGGATGAATATGGAGAGATCAGCGAATTATTATTGACACAGAGGGATCAGAGATCAGGAAAATATTGGGAAACACTGTTCTAAAGAATTTTCTGCCTTTAATAAAAGGAGGCAAACCTTGTTGTGACAGTCATATTTAGCGATCTCTCCCCTCCCCTTGTACTAGGTGACATACTGAATGCCAGGTCACGTCCAAGTTTCACCTTAATCATAGATTCAATCTCAATCTTATGAATGACTGGATCTGTGTTTAATATTGTACTGTGTAATGGTACGCACGCTTGCCAATGGTATGTGTATGTGTGTGCATATATGTATGCACCCGAGTTGTGTCTGTGGAGTTAAGAATAGGATCTATGTAACCTACCAAATATGTCGTATAACTGATTACGAAGGGCTGTGCTTGGGGCTGTTCTGTTATGAATCGACGTCTTTACACTACTGGCAGTCTAGTAAGGAGTTGTGCCACTCTCATGAAATGCTAACAGACATATACACTTATAGTTGATGTAGCTCGCTTGTTGTACACACTCCAACTTTCTCCTCTCATGGGCTTCTTTCTGCAATATGTGTTTCATCGATTCATTGATTGCAGTGTCTTCATCTAAGATGCAGTCGTCGATCAACCTCAAAATCTCACCGCTATCCATTACCAATGTTACTGCTACGGATGTCCCTGAGGCCAGGATGTCAGATCTTTCATTTCCGCAAACCCAGTATGGTTGAGACATTCGATCTACAAAAGATCACAAAGGTCTAGGGCCCAGGCGAGCTGTCTACTCGTATCACAGCCAATTCTGGTGTACCTTCTGTAGCAGGGACTAAGAAAAGTCAACGACTATGTCGGTACTCATCAAAAAGGTCTCAGATAGCTTGCGGCTATCCACTTTGTCGCGTAAAACAAATGAGTTGCTACCGAAATCAATACTGTACGAACAAACACACTGCTTTGATACTGGCTTCGTGTAATGGGCCAACCAGAAGTGTGGTCTTATGCTTAATGAGAAGAGAAAAGCAAGCTGAGCAGGATGAAATAAATGTAGAATTATACATGTAAACGTAGATGTATGCAAGTAAATGGGTGTGTAAATATAGATGTATGCATCTAGATGTTTGCATGTAGATGCGTGTAAATGTTGATGCGTGTCAATGTAGATGTGAGCATTAATATCTGTGTGTGTAAATGTAGATTTATGCATGTAGACGTCGGTGAAAATCTAGATGTATGTAAATGTAATTGTAGATGTATGTGTAGATGAATGCATATAGATGTAGATCTAAATGTATGCATGCATATAGATATTTGCATATAGATATATGCACGAAGTTGCATACATTTAGATTTAGATGCATGCACGTGGATGTAGATGTATGTATGCATGTAAATGTATGCATATAGATGTACTAGAATGCATATAGATGTACTCACATGCATGTAAATGTACTCGTCTATTCTCATTTATTATTTTTCCGTGCTATCTATGACAGGGCTTACTTTGTCTTTCGTTCTTTGTTTATTTCTAACATAAGAAAAGAAACTTTTACTATCAGTCGTGATCCTATTAGCAAGTATTTTTTCGAAGTCTTATTTGTGCAGTTTTATTCACTTTCTGTGTTATGTTTTGCTTGTTCAAATATTTTCTTTTTAGCTTTTTTGTACATTTAATTACAAATCTAGTTATCCACTATTTACGCTTGGGGTTTATCTTCCTATATGGAACACATTCCTCTTTTAGTTTTTCTAGAACTGTTTTAAAACTCTCCCACTCTTGTTCAACATCTGTTTCTCCGACAATATCTTTCCAGATTATGTGACTCGCTGCCTCTTTCATCTTCTTAACATCTATTTTAGAATAGTCATATGTTCGCGTGTTCATGTTTACTCCTTTCCTTGCGATAAGATCCCAAAACGTGATCTGAAGGTCACTTGAACCAAACAGTTCCCCAACTGTAACGTGTTCAATCATATTTTCCTCTGTAGTATCTGTTTTGCCTCTGGTAACTGCTTTTGCATGTTGAATAAAAAAATTGTCATTATGTGCTTAATAAACGGTTTTGATTCGACAAGTGCTTCTGACATATCTCATTTTATTTATGGAAAGTTGAAATCCCTAATTAATAATGATTTCCCTGCACTTGAGATTTCTATGCCACTAATCGGCTCATCGTGTATGTAGATGTATGCATGTAAAGGTAGATGTGTATATATGTGTAGATGTATGCATGCAAAAGTAGATGTGTATATATGTGTAAATGTATGCATGTAAACGTATATGTGTAGATGTATGCATGTAAAGGTAGATGTGTACATATGTGTAGATGTATGCATGTAAAGGTAGATGTGTACATATGTGTAGATGTATGCATGTAAAGGTAGATGTGTACATATGTGTAGATGTATGCATGTAAAAGTAGATGTGTACATATGTGTAGATGTATACATGTAAAGTTAGATGTGTACATGTGTGTAGATGTTCTTGTGTTTATTCCGTGACCCCCTACTGGTAAGAACAGATCATGCTTTGGGGAGCTGGTTACGGTGGCTCTTATTACCTACCAATGCTTACTTAGCAAAGAGCACCTGGGTCAGCCTGCCTGTGGAGCATACGACATTTCTCGGTAAGCTTTCTGATATGGTCCTTTTCTTTTGATCCTCTGGAAAACTCCATCTTCTCTCATCTCTTTCCTGTATCCATTTGGGTTGTGGGTTGGTATTGTTTCTGGACATTTTTGTTAAGAAGGTGGTTACTAACTCTGAGCAAATGGTGAGTCAATCTTGTGTATGTTGTGTTTCGTGTTGTGTTTCGTTGTGTTGTGTTTAATTGTGGTGTGTTTTGTAGTGTTGTGTTTTGTTGCATTGTGTTTTGTTGTGCTGTGTTTAGTTGTGTTGTATTTTACTGTGTTGTGTTTTTTGTATTTTTATGTCTTGTTAAGTTGTGATTGGCAGTTTTATGAGTTTATGTTTTGTATATTGTATTGTTATATTGTATTTTATTTTCTTATGGTATGTTATGTTTTCTAGTGTTATGTTGTGCTGTATTTTGATGTGTTGCGATTTGTTCAGGTATATTGCGTTGTGTTTTGTAGTGTTATGTTGAATCTTATTTTGTGGTGTTATACGCAGGGCACTTCACTGCTGGTTGAAACAAACCCAGACCACTTTTTGGCTGGTTAAAACAAACCCAGACCCCTTTATGGATGGTTAAAAGATATACACAGACAACCGTATAACCGGTTAAAACATATACATATAAGATGTTCAGACATATTAGCATGAACAACTGAGAAGCTCAAAAGGCTGAAACGCAAATTTACAAAATAACAGTAGCAGAAGTAGTCGACGTTTTGACCATAAATGGACTTTATCAAGAAGCAAACAGCACACACAAAAAACACAGAAGACATCAGCTAACTAAGCTGCATTGTTCACAAAAAATAACATCTCAGAAAGTAGCGCAACAAACAAATCAATAAGTCCAATAATAAGTCCAGTTATGTCCAGTAATAAGTCCAGTCATACGTCCAGTCATAAGTCCAGTAATAAGTCTAGTGATAAGTCCAGTAATATCCAGTAATAAGTCCAGTAACAATCAAGTAGTAAGTCCAGTAATAAGTCAATGGTAGTCTTTCCCGAGCAGTTGAGAGGAGGAAGGGGGGGGGGGGGCTCTATGCGTGACACATGATGAGAATAGGGCCACTACCACACTAAAGAAATGTTGTAAAAGGCAACGAACAATATTGTCCAACCATTCTAGGGTAGTAGCATTTCCAACTGTTAGGTGAGCAAATCCCCCACCCCCTTTCATACAAGTCAAACAGCTATTGAGTTTAGAATACCTATATGTGTTTGAAAGAAAGATCTAGAAACATTTGGTAGAGTCCAAAAGGGTTACACTGTAACCTGTCAGACGACTAGGGAGGGTGGACATAGGGCGAGCTACAGACTTGAAGGCGCACACAGTTCAACATGTATCTTCAGGTTAACGTTTGGTGACTTGGCATGCATTTGTTGAGGTTCTATGCTTCTCATAGCGTTCAAACAGTTTTGACTGACTATTGATTTATCTAGAAACATTACCCAATACAGGATACATGAATTGTAATAAGTCAATAACTCGAATTCTAGGGGATTGGACGAATAAGAAGAAATTATATAACAATGGAACAATATCAAAGTGCATGTTATCACACGACAGATCGACTAATGTCTAGCACGGTAAATCTATATACTGAGCTGTAAATTGGTACATGACTGAGCTATAGTGAAGAGAAGAAAGGAGAGAATAGAACGTGTCACATCACCTCACTAAAAGCTGACAACCGGTGCATTCACGTCTCTAACATTCCACCCGGGACGACAGCCTTTACCTTTAACGTGAACACTGAATAAATACTTGCCTGGGCTAGATCTGCGCGTAATATCTGCCTCCACCACCCACCTACTCAACAGAAGAGTAAAGTGATTGCTCTAAGTGTTGTGAGAGCCAGTTCGGTAATACGTAAGTCATCGACGGTCAAAGGTGTGTGACTTGAAGTTAGTCAAGAATTTCACATACGAGTAACCAACGATATGATGTGCTCTTGATGGGGAAGCACACAGGTTGCTAATTAAATCCATGTATGTAAGAAGCAATCACTCATCATTGCGCATATTATTAGAAATGAAGGGAAAGACTCGTGACAACAGTCCAGAAAGGTGCAGAATACGATATCAAGATAAGGTATTTAGGCGGTATAATAGGATCGCTCTGATAAGTATCAACACCATTTATAGGAATCATTATGGGAAAAATATGGTCGCCTACGCCAGTCGGGAGGACATAGGTTATGAAGAAAAGCACAACAGCAAAAGATATCACAAATCTGAAATAAAAATAGTTGACAAAGTTACCGCCTCTGAAACCAACAGAAAGATGAACACAGAAACAACATACGACCAGCTGTCGCACTTTGATCAAATGCGGTTTGTTTTTATAGAACTATTTGAAACATTTATACAAAACACATTCAAAATAAACACCAACTGCGGCAGAAGCAGCTATTAATCCACAGGAACACGTGTGTAACAATATATATATATATAAGTTAACCTTGAATGGGTAGAAGAGCACTTTTTATCTGACACAGATAATATGTTTTAAAACAATAATTGTTTGTTTCGTACGTAATTGACATTTATATTTACATTTACAATCTAACAGTTCTTAGTTCTCAGTCGACCTGTACTTCTACATGGGAAGATGATCCTGTGCAGGTCCCAGCTCTGGTACGAGCTGGATGTAGCTGGGAGAAGGGTTTCCTGCTAAGCGGGCTAGTCTCGAGCAGCTTAATACTCCGCTGCGTTGGACAAGCGCTTACGGAAGGTGGTTAACCGATGTGCGAGCCCATCTTAATAGACTCAAACACTAAAGCAAAGTAGACCCGTAGCCTGTTAGGCGCCATTTATGCTGCTCTTAACAAATCACTTCATTGATGGAATGAAATAGACACAGAGAGAACATTTCACTTCGATGATTGCTGGAGAAGAGAATTCAAAGAGACGCTCAGTGAAGTGTATGCGGTGGAGAGAAAAGACTTGACTTCAGAGATTAGATAGACTTTCGAGAGAGATGCCCAGTGGAGGGCAGGCGATGCAGTTGATGCAGATTTGAGTTGAGGACCACAGACAGAGAACATTTCACTTCGGAGACAGAGAGAGAACATTTCACTTCAGGTACTGTGGAAAGAGACGCTCAGTGGAGGGCAGGCGACGGAGATATGCAGTTGAGGCAGATTTAAGTTTATATTTAGGCGACGGAGAGAGGCAGTTGAGATAGACAGCAGCAAACAAGGTAACTACCCTCATATTATGTGGTGGTGGTAATTACAAGTCGTCAGTAGCAGTAGAGGCAGCCTTCCAGTCATCCCATTTATCATATTGTCCCACTGATCACGTCGACATCCAATTGATCACGTGAATGTAAGTCGTCGGTCGCAGCTAGATGCAGTGGTCCCATGGATCATATTTCATGCAGTCTATCCTGACCACGTTGAGACCACTGATCTACCACCGACAAAGAGGAACAAGACCACGCACGTCATATCTTGGTTCAGAACCTACGAACTTTACCATCAGCGGCAATCCGCAGCTAAGTTCGACCGCAGCAGACCAGATTAGGAGAATATGGTATCGTGACGTATAAATGGTGAGAGAAAGAATTTAAGTTTTTAGAGAGTGTATAGTTGGCAGTGTTACCTGAATAAATAATATGTTGTATTGCGTTTATATTTAGTGTTACTTGAATTTGTTTCGAGTGAGTGTAGAGTACAATATAATAGAGCAGACCCCTTTACCGTCTGCGACAGAGCTTCATCAAATCGATCCGCTCTGGTACACTAATCCTATCTATAACCTTCTTTAGCTGCGTTTTACGACATACTGAGAAGGTGTATATGAAAGCCGTATTGTCAACCCGAGTACCACTCTTGTGGTGCTAGTAGCAGAGTGCTAGTGAACTCTATTTTTACAGAAACATTCCTGCTTCAATTCACTTATTTCAGCACGCCCCTGTTGGCCTAATTGTAATTGGTTATCTGGCTAATTGTTAGCGAAGGACAGGCAGAGAGGAAAAGAGAACTTGTCATCCCACCTCGTAAAAGAAGCTGAGCTTTAGTTCAATGAAGTCTCTAACACTTCTCTCCGACAGCAGTCTTCTATTGTACTACACTGATCTGACCTTCCGGTTGAATAACTTATGCACACGCACGCACATATTTATGCCAAGGCTATTTATATCATTTTACCAGTTTAAAAACAGGTTTACGAACACATTATTATTAGAATGTTACAACAATGTTTACAATCTTAACAGTAGGAGTTCTTGTAACTAACAAAAACTAATACCAGTATGAGTTCTTGTAACTAACATACACTAATACCAGTAGGAGTTCTTGTAACTAACATAAACTAATACCAGTAGGAGTTCTTGTAACTAACAAAAACTAATACCAGTAGGAGTTCTCGTAACTAACATACACTAATACCAGTAGGAGTTCTTGTAACTAACATAAGTTAATGTTAAAACTAAAGTCTGATCCGTAAATTCTCGTGTCTAGCTGAAACTGACTTACATTCCTCCACGTATTACCGGGGTCTGAAAGGGGTGCACAATAAAAGTAACACTGTAACATGCCCAGTTTGTAGTAAAAGGCGACTAAGTTTAGTTATGAATGGTGTCGACTGTAGAAATTGTAAGACACTAAAACGTCATCAGATACGGAAAATATATCGCGATTATTCAAGGCAGATTACATAATCAAGTAGCGCAAAAGGCTGGAACGAATGGCACACGACAGGAGGACTTGGCACATAGCAGGGGGACTTGGCATATATTTAAGACGCGTGCTCCACGGGGGGTTTTGTTGTGGTTGAATGCTCCAAAATGGGTATGTTTATACCCTTTTCTGCTCCTGAAAAGGGCATTAGGTGGGATGTTGCAGTGGCTTTCCTCACTTCCCGAGCGTGCTGAATGATAAAGATGGACCTTGGTCCCCCAGGCTGTTGTGCTATGGCTAGCTTCATCTGCGTGTCGCACAGTACCACGTAGATTACTTCGATCCCCACCTTGTTAGCCAGCCAGTCACGAAACAGTATGTTCCAGTGAGTGCTGCATGGAAGTGAGGTGGGGTCTTGGTCATTATGGCCATCTGACCTTGACCAACAGTCTGATCAGTATTTTTTACCTGACCACAAGTTAACAAAGTTCTGATTGATTCACAAACTTACATTTAAATAACTTTAATTTTAAAAAGCACGTTATTTACAACTATGAACAATTTACACAAACAAATATAATTACATAATTCAAACCGATATTGTAAACTAGAATAAATGAATGCGCAAATATAACAGTTTGGTTGTTTTTTTAACGGCCACAAATCAACAATATAGCTAATTTTCACCACAGAATAACACAGCGAATGCAGCCAAATTTTCCCCACTCGCAACAACTGAACTGAACTGTACAAAGTTCTCTGGCCTGGTTCGACTTAAGTGACAATCCGGGCTAGGCCAGTGCGTGGCCTGACGTCGCACACAACACTTTAAGTTGGTTACAACGACCAGGACGCGACAGGCGCGGAAGGCGCGGAAGTTTTCAAGAGGTTCATAATTACTTACAAATAAGAGCATTACTGCTCTATTTTGTACAAGTATAAATACACACTTTGAGTTGTTATGCACTGTCAATATTCACAGAGGTCGGCAGTTCAATTATATTTTTAACATACCAAACATATATTTGGCTTTGGCTTGGCTTTGTTCGTTCTCAATCTCCCGCTACCGAACCCTGACACAGGCCTAAGTAGCAGAATGTAGTCCAGAGAACGGAATGCGTTGTGTCATAGTTTACAGCTTGACTGCGATATTTGCACCTTTCGGTCCAACACATCCGACTTCAGAAGGAAACATATATATTATGCATAGTTTATCTCGATTGTTGAGAGGGAGGGGGTGGGATATGGGAGGGTAAGATGGGGGGGGGGGGGAATTGATTAATAAAGACCGCTATATCGTGCAAACTTCTTCTTCTTCTTCTGCGTACACAGTCAGACAGTAACCATTATTTTCTCGAAAAAAGCGGCGGTCATCCTGAGACTCTCGCCACTACCATACAGCTTGTCTTGCAGTTCCACTGGCAATGGCCACATCTGCTCTCTCTGATCCTCGTATGTCGGGCAGTTCTGCAGCAGATGTTCAGTGGTCATTTTACCAGTACCGCACGGGCATTCGTCGGTACACCCTATCTTCAGTTTGTTGAATAGGTGGTACCTAAGTCTGTTGTGGCCAGTGCGAAGTCTGAAGACAACGACCTGCTCTCTTCGGTTCAACTGGTAATAGGCATCGTTTTTGGTGTAACCAGTATGTTCGGTTTCCCATTTGGACATGTATCTGGCTTTGATAAGCCGTTTTGACTCTTCGTACGTCATACTGGTATCTGTTTGTGGTAGCCTTGCACCTTCTTTTGCCAGTCTGTCTGCCTCCTCGTTGCCTAGGATGTTGCAGTGTGACGGAACCCACTGTACCACCACCCTTTTTGGTGCGGACTGCTGGCACAGTTTGCAGAGTGCTGCTCTTAAGTCATTAAGCTCAGTGTTCTTCTGGCTTTTTAGCGCTGTGACTACTTCGAGAGCATCTGTCAGCAAGACTATATGGCTCTCATTTTCACTGTGTGTTACCATTTCTTCCACTGCCGCCCTCAGTGCCTCTGCCTCTGCTCTGAAATTGCTTGTGTACTTACCAGTAGCGAATGACAGTGTTATATTTCTGCCATTTGGTAGGTTCAGGAATGCTCCTGCCCCTCCGTTCTGTGTAGTGTTTGTTACAGAACCGTCGGTGTATGCATGGGTCCAGTCCATGCTTGGGTAGCTTTTCGTTATGAAGCTTAGGGTAGTGTCTCTCCTTTCTTTTTCACTCTGGCAGTTTTTGTTTGCAATACCTGGTATATATTCTACCACCTCTGGAAATATATCCTGCCTCCAAGTAGGTTTTCGTACAGTAGTGATGGGTTTTGGTGTTGTTAGTGCGTTTATGGGATCTTCATGCATCTTTGCTTTGGCTATTTCTGCAAAGTTTCTCCGCTTTAGTTTCCCATTTCCCAAATTGTTTAGTCTCTGGTACATTGGATGGTCCGTCAGTCTTCGGAGTTTCTCTGACTGCAGCTGGGCTCTGCAGTCTCTTCTATCGGTCATGGATTGCAGTTTTTTAATCTTTTCAAGTTCTACAATTGGCGTTGACTTCATGCCACCTGTTATAATTCTCATGGCTTGGTTTTGAAGTTTGTTGACTTTATCGAAGTTCGCCTTCGCTGCTGTTATCCATGCCGCAATGCCATACTCGAGAACTGGTCTCACTCTTCCAGTGTACAGTTTCTTTAGTATGCCTTCGTCTGCTCCCCAGCTTGTGCCAGCAAGTTTCCTCATGATCGCCATTCTTTCTCTGGCTTTCATTCGGTTTTTCTCAATCTGACTTTTCCATGTCATGCGCCGATCAAATGTGACTCCCAGATAGGTTGGGTTGTCGTTTGGCTGCAGGATTTTGCCATTTAGGCTTAATTTGGTACTTTGGCGTTTTAATGAGAGCGAGAATATTGTGCACGTGGTTTTCTCCTCGTTTATTTTGACCAGCCATGAGTTCGCCCACTCTTCCAGCGATGTTAGGGCCGTTTGCATCCGATTTCTTGCTATGGTGAGATTCTTTTCAGAGGTCCACATAGCCAGATCGTCTGCAAACATTGAGCTATGGACTCTTCTTGGTATATTCGCTGTAATATCGTTTATATATACCAGAAAGAGTGTGGGTGACAGTACTCCCCCTTGGGGTACTCCCTGCTCGAGTGTCACCTTTTTGCTCATCTGCCCTTGTACTTGGACTCTGGCCGTTCTTTGTTTGAGGTAGTGGTTGATCCACTTGTACATCTTCCCACAGACATCACTTCTTCTTAGCTTGACTCTAAGTCCATCCTTCCAGACTTTGTCAAATGCCTTTTCCAGATCCACCCAAACAGCTACTGTGTGTTTCTGTGCCTGGTAGGCATCTTCTATCTCCTGGGCTATGAGGATGACCTGGTCCTCAGTGGATCTGTGCTGTCTAAAGCCGGCTTGCTGTGGAATTAGTATTCGTTTTTCTTCCAGATGCCACATCAGTCTGGTGTTTATCATCCGTTCCATCAGCTTGCCGACACAGCTCAGTAGGCTTATGGGCCTGTATCCATTCGGATCTGTTTTGTCCTTTCCTGTTTTTGGTACTGGTACCAGTATTGCATCTTTCCATGCCTGGGGTACAATACCCCTTTTCCAGCTTTGGTTCAGGACTGATAGTAGTTTTTTCTTCGCTGTTTGGCCCAGCCCCATCAGCATTTCGTTTGTTATCCCGTCTTTTCCGGGAGATTTCCTTTTCTTTAGTGTTCTCATAGCCTCTTCCATTTCGCGCATGGTTAGTTTGGCCATCATGTGCTCTTCAGGAGCCGTATTTATGTTTTCGTGTCCCTTTAGCTCTTCGCTAATGTCTGTATGCTTATCTGCAGGGACCTCGATGTGGTTTGCTCTGGCATAGTGATCGACAAAGGCGTTTGCGGCTTTCTTACCTGTGATCAAGTTCTCGCCCTGCTTGATAGTAATTTGTTTATTTGACGGGGTTTCGTCATTCATGGCTCTGACTAGCTTCCATAGCTTGTTCCCTTCTTTGTCCAGGTTTAAACTTTCCGTTTTGTTTTTCCAACTTTCTCTTGCTGTTTGCTTGAGAGTGTGTTTGTACTTCGCCGTGGCGGCTTTGAGGTCGATGTTTGCCTCCATGGATGTTTCTCGTTCTGCCACGTTCCTAGCATTTGTTACTGCATCTTCCACTTTCTGTAACTCATCATTCCAGTAGGGCTTATAGTTTTTCCTAGCTCCTCTTGGGATGGTTTCAGTGGCGGCTTGCATTATTGCCTTGCTTAGGCTCTCTACCATGGGCTTCATTTTGGTGTTTCGTGTGTTGATGGTTTCACACAGCCCATCTGTCAGGATTGCAAATCTGTCCCAGTCGGCTCGTTTGTAATTCCAACGTGGGAGCGGTTTTGTTTCCTGTGGGCCTACTTCCATGTCAATGGTTAGCCTGATCGGCCTGTGGTCGCTACCTGCCAGTTGGTTTAGCACCTGGCGGTCTATTTTATAGTGTATGTCCTGTGTGGAGAAGGTCAAATCTGGAGTCGAGGTGGTATGCCATGTTCTTGAATAGAAGCTAGGGCTATCCTCCGGCCTATTGATTAGGGAGAGATTTGCATCTATCTCCCAATCTTCCACTTCGTCACCTCTGCTGTCTGTGTCAGAGTAGCCCCATCTCTCCGAGTGGCTGTTGAAATCTCCAACTACTATGCAGTTGGAGTCTCTGACCTCCATACTCGAGAGCGATAGGTCTCTGTTTGGTGGTCCGTACAGATTGAAAATGCGGAGCTTCGTCTCTTGAGCCATTATGTCAACTCCTACAATTTCTGCTTGTCCGGTGTGATTGACAGGTACCGCGCTACTCGGTATGCTGTTTCTGGTCAGTATCAGGACCCCTTTTTTGTGGCCTTCTCTATCTAGACGGAAGGTCTGGTATCCTCTGATTGAGAATTTATGGTTATTGTTGAGGTGCGTTTCCTGGATACATGCCACGTCAATCTTACCTTCATGCAGGTGGTGTGTTAGGGAAAGTTTTTTGTTAATGACTCCCTCCGCATTCCACTGTAATATTTTGAGGGTCTTGAGGTTTTGGCCAATAGACGTTGCCCCATAGCCATGTGCCTTGACTCCACGACACATGGGTGGGTGACCACCAGTAGTCAAGGGTGGGCCCCTTCGAGGCGTGAGGCCCGGCGCTATCGCTGCCTGGCGGGTCTCCTCAGGATGAGCGCCATACGTTTTTCGAATAGGTTGTACTGCCATCATACTGTGATTTACGTTGCACTGTTTTGTTAGGCTTGCGGCCCCGTGCATCCGATTTCAACAGGCGTTTCTGTAGGGATGCCCTCCTTAGCCTTTGGCTGTCCCCAGCCTATCTGCAAGGCAGCAGTTGTTTACGATCAGAGTTTTCTCTCCTATGGAAGTTGTCTTACCAGACTATCGAGTCTTCACTACTCGTGTCTATAGGGTGCAATGATGATATGTGATATATGAGATGGACTGGTTTACCCGGAAGAGAGGCAGTCCAGTGTGTCTGTATCCCAGGATCGTCACGTCCTGCCAGAAACGTAGCATTTGCATTTGAGTGGGGTATCTCTTTTTCCCTTTATTTTCTTGGCTTCTATGCAGGGATGGTACGCCTAGCATTCCCCGCCACCTGGGGTGTTGACACAGTGGGGCAGGTGTGCAATGTCCGCTGGTCTGCATCTCTTCTGCGTCCAGTATGATAGTTATATGGCTGATAACGTACAGAGGAAGATATCGTAGCCGGAGTGCATTCAGCCAGAGGACAAGCCTGGTAATGTCACAGAGATGTTGTTCGCCTGGTGTGCGGACAACTCTCATGGTCGGTGGTTGAGTCTTGACAGTTCACAGTGAGGTGGCTGCTCTACTGTTTTCGACACCCCGACCAGGTACTAAGTCTTTGGTTGGTGTTTTTCGCACCCCATCGCCGTATAGGGTGAGTATCAAGCAGTTGTCCGCCCGCTTTGACTTGCGGGCGGCAAGGGCCTCTTACTGTGGCTCTACCTGATAGGGCTGGGGCGCAAGCCCCAGGTCCCGAGCATGTAGGAGCCTCCCATTGCAGTGGTGCTGAGATTTTGGGCGGGATTGCGGCTTACAAGGGTTCGGCCGCAATCCCCCACATGGTAGCCTCGCGCCCTTGGCTTATCAGCCTGGTACGTGAACCAAAGTGTCTGCGGCTCCTCTCGATTTGAGCTGGTTTTCCGTAGCAACGCCCAGTCATTCGTAGGGTAAAACTGACCTGTCTTCAGATGATCTATTTCCAGCACCCGTTCACTATTTGGTCAGACGATTTTATTGAGGGCTTTTGTTTGTCAATGACCAGGTATTTGAAATCTGCGGTTTCTGCAGAGTTAGAACACGATTTCCGTAGCGTTCTTTCATTTGAGTGTTTGAGAGCTGACTTGTCATCCGTGAGTCTAATACCAGCGTACGTTCATTATTAGACCCAAACGGCAGTGCTCTCGATTTGTCAGTTGTTCTACAGTATTGGCGTGTTCAGTCAAATTAAGCCGCAGGTTCCACACCTGGTGGTGCCCTTCCGTCAATTCCCTTAGCGAGACAATCAAGTTTCTTAGAGGGTAGCCCCAAAATTTTCGAGGGTCTAATTCCAGCACATGTTCTCTATTAGACCCTGCGAGGGTGTACTTTTTGATAGTCATTCTGCAGTATTGGCGTGGTAAGTTAACTTAGGTCTCAGGCTCCACTCCTGATAGTGCTCTTCCGTCAATTCCTTTATCACACACTGGATGCAGACAGAACCGAGCCACAGGGGCATAACCCCAGAATTTTGGGGGTCTAAGTCCAGCACCAGTTCCATATTAGACCCCAGATGAGTCGTCTCGTCATGTCACTCATTTCAGTGTTGGCCGTGTTGAGTCAAATTAAGCCGCAGGCTCCACTCCTGGTGGTGCCCTTCCGTCAATTCCTTTAAGTTTCAGCTTTGCAACCATACTTCCCCCGGAACCCAAACACTTTGGTTTCCCGGAAGCTGCCCGCAGAGTCATCGAAGCAACTCCTGCGGATCGCTAGTCGGCATCGTTTATGGTCAGAACTACGACGGTATCTGATCGTCTTCGCGCCTCTGACTTTCGTTCTTGATTAATGAAAACATTCTTGACAAATGCTTTCGCAGTAGCTCGTCTTGCGGCGATCCAAGAATTTCACCTCTAACGCCGCAATACGAATGCCCCCGTTTGTCCCTGTTAATCATTACCTCCAGTTCCGAAAACCAACAAAATAGAACCGAGGTCCTATTCCATTATTCCATGCACCATTATTCAGGCAGCCGAGGCCTGCTTTGAACACTCTAATTTTTTCAAAGTAAACGCGCCGGCCACCCAGGACGCTCAGCGAAGAGCACCCGTGGGAGAGAGCCGGCAGACGGTAGGGCAGGAGACAACGGGCAGTGAACCGGCGCGAGCCGGACCGCCCGCCTGCGCCTGAGATCCAACTACGAGCTTTTTAACTGCAACAACTTTAATATACGCTATTGGAGCTGGAATTACCGCGGCTGCTGGCACCAGACTTGCCCTCCAATAGATCCTCGTTAAAGGGTTTAAAGTGTACTCATTCAAATTACGGGGCCTCGAAAGAGTCCCGTATTGTTATTTTTCGTCACTACCTCCCCGTGCCGGGAGTGGGTAAGTTGCGCGCCTGCTGCCTTCCTTGGATGTGGTAGCCGTTTCTCATGCTCCCTCTCCGGAATCGAACCCTGATTCCCCGTTACCCGTTACAAACATGGTAGGCATGTCACGTACCATCGACATTTGATAGGGCAGACATTTGAAAGATGCGTCGCCGGCACATGAGGCCATGCGATCAGCACAAAGTTATCCAGAGTCAACAGTGGGGACGCCGCAACCCCGCGAGGGGAAACGACGATTGGTTTTGAACTAATAAAAGCGCTCTTTCCGCGAGGGTCGGAGCTTGGTAAGCACGTATTAGCTCTAGAATTGCCACAGTTATCCAAGTAGGATCGTGTCATCTAAGGAACCTCGACTGATTTAATGAGCCATTCGCGGTTTCACCGTGAGACAGTGTGAACTTAGACATGCATGGCTTAATCTTTGAGACAAGCATATGACTACTGGCAGGATCAACCAGATATCTGTCGGAGACGTACGTACTGCGCACACCGGTCGGCGGAGGAAGGGTTACGTGTTAAAAAGCCTCACTGGGACGGCCGCAGGGACCGACTGACGGGACGGACGGACGGTTGTTCCACCCGTCCCTCACTCCGTCGACCTAGGACCGCCTGACAGGGGCCTCCCACACGCACCAGACGACCGACCGACCGGGCTCGCTCGAGGAGGGATGGCAGCGCTCTGTGCAGAACGGATCCCAACGACCTCGGCGACGAATTTCACTGGGACTAGAGACACCATTTGGCCTGCCCTTCTCCGTAGGGAGAGAACGCAGGGCCTCGAGGCAACGATTCCTGCTTTCCATTTGCCGGTCACAAGCTCTTTGCGAGAGTCGGACCACCAGCGAGACGTACTGTCGAGCTCTGCTATAAGCCTTAGAGAAATCACCACGGACGGACCACGTTTCCTGATACGGACCAGACTAGGGCACCTCGGTGGAGGAGCCACTACCACAAACCGCACCCAATTCGCACTACGGGGAAAGGCAGGCGAGCGTTTTCCGCAAGCCCGCGCTATCGCTCCGCCTGGCGGGACTGAGATCGCTTTACGAACACTGGTTGAAATTGAGTCGCTGCGGCGAGACAACTACCCCAGATATTATCGTGCAAACGCTTCGCAATATCCAAACTAAATCAACAACATGGACCTTCCTGAGGTTTTGAACTCGCGTCTCCATGGTCAAGAGACCGGCATATTTAGTGACTTGGCCACATGTTCTAAAATCATGTGACAATAAAAATACTAAAAATGTAGGGTTGTTTTGCAATAAGAACTAATACCAGATCAAACAAATCAACATTCACTTCTTCTTCACTTCATTTTCTACATATGTTTCTTCATTATTTCTCATTATCTCCTCCTTCAATGCTTTTTCTTCAGCTACAACTACTATTTTTAAGACTACTACAACTATTACTACTATTACAACTACTACGATAATTAATACTTCTTTTTCTTCTTCTTCCTCTTCTTCTTCTTCTTCTTCGATCGTTCTCAATCTCTTGTTACCAAGCCCTGAATAGGTCTGTGCAAGTAAAGAATGTAGTCCGGGGAAGGGAATGCGTTGTGTCACTAGTTTACAGCTTGACTGTGATATTTGCACCTTTCGATCGATACATCCATCTTCGGCAGCATAACTAATACTAATATTACTACTACTAAAGCTACAACAGCAACTACTACTACTACTACTATAACTACTATTAATGTTGCTACAACTACTACTGCTACTATTACTACTACTAATACTACTACCACCACTACTACTACTACTAAGCTACTGCTACTAAAGTGGCTACTACTCATTCTATTACCTCTACTAATGCTATTAGTAGTACAATTACTACTATTGCTATTACTGCAACTACTGCTGCTACTATTACTACTACTACTGCTATTATTACTACTACTACTATTGTTACTAATAAAGTTGCTACTACTACTTCTTTAACTACTACTAAAGTTACTGCAACTATTAATACTACTGCTTATACTACTACTAATAATACCACTACTATTACTACTACTACTGCTACTACTACTACCACTACTACCACCACTACTCCTACTAAGCAACTACTGGTAAAGCTACTGCTAAAAAAGTCGCTACTACTAACGGTGCTACTACTACTCTATATATTACTACTACTAATGCTATTAGAACTACAATTACTACCACTGCTATTACTACAACTGCTGCTTTTACTACCCCTTGTACTGCTATTCCCACTACTATTGTTAGTACTAAAGTTGCTACTACTATTTCTATAGCTACTACTAAAGTTACTGCAACCAATGATACTACTACTACTACTACTACTACTAAGCTACTACTACTACTACTACTACTAAGCTACTACTACTACTACTACTAAGCTACTACTACTACTACTAAGCTACTACTACTACTACTAAGCTACTACTACTACTACTACTACTAAGCTACTACTACTACTACTACTAAGCTACTACTACTACTACTACTAAGCTACTACTACTAAGCTACTACTACTACTACTAAGCTACTACTACTACTACTAAGCTACTACTACTACTAAGCTACTACTACTACTACTACTAAGCTACTACTACTACTACTACTAAGCTACTACTACTACTAAGCTACTACTACTAAAGCTATTGCTACTGATACTAATGCTACTACCATAATAACAACAACTACAACTATTACCACTAAAGTTACAACAACAACAACAGCAACAACAACAACAACTACCGCTACTACTACTACTACCACTAGTATAGCTACTGCTACCACCATTATTACTACTACTATTAAAGCTAATGCTACTTCAGCTGCTTGTACCACTCCCACTAAAGTTACTACTACTACCACTACTACAACTGCTGCTGCTATTACTAATTCTACTACTATTACTGGAACTACTAATATTACTGCGACTACTACAGCTTTTACTTCTACTACTACTACAACTAATGCTACTACTATAGCTATTGCTGATATTACTGCTGCTACTGCTACTATTACTGCTACCGCTACTATTACTACTATGACTACTACTACTAATAGTACTACTACTGCTACTATGATTACTACTACTACTACTACTACTACTAATACTGCTACTATTATTTATTACTACCGCTGTTACCACGGTGGTGTATGTGGTGGTACTAACACCCTTGGTTCTGCCCTACCCCCCTCCCACCCAAATAAAAAAAATAAAACAATCACACTTTTGGCCACAAACGGCTGTAACATTTACAAACAGCGAATCAGAGACTTGCGCTTAGAATGGTGCAGGCCAGGGTTGGGCACCTGGCTGAGCACCTATAGCCAGCTGAGTCTTAACGGAACCTACAGAAACCTTTCATAAAATATTACAGGAAGTAATATCAAGTGAAACAAACACTGTCCCTGGATTCATAAGAAAACCGTGGAAAACTAAGACAACACGTACATTTGAATCTTCTACTTATTAGTTATTTCATTATTGGTAAACATACAGTTTTACTTCAACCTGTCCCAAATATTCATTCCATATACTTACGTACGTACACGTATTACGGTTAATGATGTACGCCATCGGCAGATTGAGGTTAATGTAGGTACGCCGTCACTCTTCGTGGTTTTCCGTTTCCGTTTTGATAACCTTGAACTTCGCACGCAGACAATTCAATAGCTGTAATTGTTCAGCTTTCTGACGAACCGTAAAGGATAATATTATACTTAATACAGTATATACATACTTGTTTAATACTGCGTATATATTAGTATTGTTACCGTTTCTAATCAGGTTATTTGAACTCGGTGATATTGTGGAAATGTACTGCGACCATTTTTTGTGAAAATGGATGCAGTACATTTCCTTAATTAAACCATAATTTTAAAGAAACCATTCGTTTAACTTTTTATACAGACGTGTCGTTACCGGAACATAGGTCGCAGTGAAATTACAGTAATTTTGTCAATTAAAGCGTCGAATAAAATAGTATGTATCATTTCATAGTTTTGAATTAAATAGCTTTGAGAGCAGCGCATGAGCTGCAGAGGTCAGCGACCCATAGCTGACTGCTAGCGTCAGGGCCAGCGAACCAGAGCTGCCAAGACCCTTCTTTACCTCCATGCAGTGATCCTGATAACAGGCTGCAACAGAGCAGACTGGCTAAGGACAAGGGATCGAAGAGGGAATGCTAACCCGGTACTAAAAAAACTTGCGTTAGAGCCACACGTCTTTCATCACGGACAAGGGACAAAGGAAAACTGCAAATATTCATAACACACTTGAAAAGAAAAACACAAACCAGACGTAATATAAACCTATACATGATAGTGGTTCGTAGGCAGCCATTACCAGGAAGTTGCCAGGGACGTTTAAGTCACTGTATACCAGTTATGAAAAATACCAGTTATGAAAAAGAGTAGACCAAGCCAAAAATAGTCAATACGAATACATATAGAAGAGAATTAAACGAAACAGTGTACATGTAGAAACAATTGATGGAACAATATACAGGCAATGGCTCTGTGACCACATAAAATAACTGGAAGGAAAATCATGGTAACAGCCACAAGACTTCCTTCAAGGACAACAATAAAACAGTCATAAACAAATCATAAAACAAACAAATACAAAGCGAGCACAAGGACGCACAGAGAAATACACAAACACACACACATATAAGATACATTCATAAAATATTTCTAAAAATTATATACATAAGAGACGTGTACATAAAAATGACACATAAAAAGATCTCATCGTGTAGTATGTCCTTTGTAGAACGTCGCTCCCATCACAGTCTGTCTGAAAGAAACTCGGTCCCTTGCCAAAAAGATGTACAAACACAATAATAATAATAATAAAAGAGAGACATAAAGAAATAGATGTTGAAGGCGCAAACGTGTGGAATGAATTCATAACCATGATGTATCCCATAAGGGAGTTAGTTACCCGATTCTTAAGCTCAAACCACTATCGATCAACGCAGGAGCAGCAGATGACGCCGCTGACTCTAGTATCAACCTTGTCCTGGTTGCCAGGACTCTTGACGCGACTAGAGCGCCGACATTATTGGAAATATCATTGGAGGTTGAAGAAAGTAGCACATAGCTCAAGGCCAGTTTCTCCGATTATTTCAAATTGCATCGCCTATAAATAATAGTGTAGTTTAGATTACGTGACTTGCAGGTGAACTCCTTCTTTCATCCCAAAAACTGTTTTCAGGAAGACTATCTAACGTGGTCTAGATAATATAGGGTCACTATACTCAACCAGGCTTGTATTAAATATTGTAGTTGCTTGAGAGTCATAGTCTTCTTTTAATCAGCCTGACTGCTCGCACACTTCTATATTACTATTCTCAGATCCCACATGACTCACCGCGGGCTCCCACATGACTCATCGCTGGCTCCCACATGACTCACCGTGGGCTCCCACAGGACTCACCGCGGGCTCTCGCATGACTCACCGCAGGCTCCCACATGACTCACCGCGGGTTCTCGCATGACTCACCGTGGGCTCCCACAGGACTCACCGTGGGCTCTCACATGACTCACCGTGGGCTCTCACATGACTCAACACGGGCTCTCACATGACTCACCGCGGGCACTCACATGACTCACCACAGGCTCTCACGTGACTCACTGCGGACTCTCACATGACTCACCGCAGGAATTCACATTACTCACCACGGGCTCTCACATGACTGACCGCGGGCTTTTAGCTAATATTTAGATGACTGTTAGCTGATCCTTAGATGACTTAAGCTGATCCTTAGATGACTGTTAGCTGATCCTTAGATGACTGTTAACTAATACTTAGATGACTTTTAACTGATCCTTAGATGACTGTTCGGTGAGTACCCACATAACTGCTCTAGGACACCTTCCATCTTTAATTAATCTCGTGCTCCCGCCCCCCATTTCCCACAAATACCTGTTCGCTGAGTACCAAACTGATCGTGGACCTACCTTCCATTAAACAGCATCTGGTCCCCTCATATTAACTGCTTGACAATACCCCCAACCCACCTACCCACAAAACTGCTTGCGCACCCACATCATGCCTGCATGGGCGGACGCACAAGGTTGACAGAGACTCCAAGAACGTGCCCACTATCATACCTACTTCAAAGAGATCAACAGTTTGAGAATGCAACCAATACTGTGCGCATACTTTGACTATTCCCTCCAGGATGTCCGGTTTCGATATACAGATGGTCCAAACCAGATGGCCCGGACGGAATCACTGACCATGTTCAGACTGCAGACTTTCACTGCAGACCTTCACTGACAGGCTCTACCAGCCCCTACTTCACATTAGACGTATATGGTCAGATTGAATGACACACAGAATCTTGCGAATGAGACCACAATGACGAGACAAACAGCTAGAGATTATGAAGAAAAAGGAAGAGGGGATACGACACACCGTCAGGAACCCATTTAACAATATTTCTAACAAGCGCTAGATTGGAAAACACTTGGAAAGGGAAAAACAAGGAAGGCTAAAGAACACATGACGGCGAGAAATAAAAAAGTGAGAAACTGGAGTCTTAGGGAGAAAGCTAGAGCAGACGACCCACAATAGAAATCAATACAGAACCACTGTTGTATCCCTGTGTTCCTGCAGGAACGAGAAGTAATGAATATGTAAACATTTGCAACAGTGACATAATCGATTAAACAAAGCTAACCAGACAATCAAAGAAGACAAGAACATTCCAGGCACGAGCAGTTAACTGCTATGCACGCTCATGCTGTCTTGTTGGTGTATATTGATTACAAACAGAAGAGATACAGTCCTGTGTAACATTCAGTGAAGATTGTGTGATTAGTGAGAATCAATGAAGTCTAGATAGTTCCTGCCATGTTATTCACACTTTAGTTGATTTACGATGAGTGTGAGATTGTGAAATAGTCAGACTGTGTGAGTGTGAGATTGTGATATAGTCAGATTTTGTGAGTGTGAGATTGTGAAATAGTCATATTTTGTGAGTGTGAGATTGTGAAATAGTCAGACTGTGTGAGTGTGAGATTGTGAAATAGTCAGACTGTGTGAGTGTGAGATTGTGAAATAGTCAGGCTGTGTGAGTGTGAGATTGTGAAATAGTCAGACTATTTGAGTGTGAGATTGTGATATAGTCAGATTGTGTGAGTGTGAGATTGTGAAATAGTCAGATTGTGTGAGTGTGAGATTGTGAAATAGTCAGATTGTGTGAGATTGTGAAATAGTCAGATTGTGTGAGTGTGAGATTGTGAAATAGTCAGATTTTGTGAGTATGATATCGTGAAATAGTCAGAATGTGTGAGTGTGAGATTGTGATATAGTCAGACTGTGTGAGTGTGAGTTTGTGAAATAGTCAGGCTGTGTGAGTGTGAGATTTTGAAATAGTCAGATTGTGTGAGCGTGAGATTGTGAAATAGTCACGCTGTGTGAATGTGAGATTGTGAAATAGTCAGATTGTGTGAGCGTGAGATTGTGAAATAGTCAGATTGTGTGAGTGTGAGATTGTGAAATAGACAGATTGTGTGAGTGTGAGATTGTCATATAGTCAGATTGTTAGAATGTGAGATGGTGAAATAGTCAGATTGTGTGAATGTGAGATTGTGAAATAGTCAGGCTGTGTGAGTGTGAGATTGTGAAATAGTCAGACTATTTGAGTGTGAGATTGTGATATAGTCAGATTGTGTGAGTGTGAGATTGTGAAATAGTCAGATTGTGTGAGTGTGAGATTGTGAAATAGTCAGATTGTGTGAGATTGTGAAATAGTCAGATTGTGTGAGTGTGAGATTGTGAAATAGTCAGATTTTGTGAGTATGATATCGTGAAATAGTCAGAATGTGTGAGTGTGAGATTGTGATATAGTCAGACTGTGTGAGCGTGAGATTGTGAAATAGTCACGCTGTGTGAATGTGAGATTGTGAAATAGTCAGATTGTGTGAGCGTGAGATTGTGAAATAGTCAGATTGTGTGAGTGTGAGATTGTGAAATAGACAGATTGTGTGAGTGTGAGATTGTCATATAGTCAGATTGTTAGAATGTGAGATGGTGAAATAGTCAGATTGTGTGAATGTGAGATTGTGAAATAGTCAGGCTGTGTGAGTGTGAGATTGTGAAATAGTCAGATTGTGTGAGTGTGAGATTGTGAAATAGTCAGATTGTCTGAGTGTGAGATTGTGAAATAGTCAGATTGTCTGAGTGTGAGATTGTGAAATAGTCAGATTGTCTGAGTGTGAGATTGTGAAATAGTCAGATTGTCTGAGTGTGAGATTCCGATTCAGATACTGGCCATTTGATCAAGTGGATGAAGGTTCAAAACCGTTGAAAAATATTCCATTTATGCTCTATCCGGAGAGCAATAAGAGTCTAGGCTCTATATTCGTCGCGATTGCATTGGTCAAGCGATCTTTATAGCTTAACCCTACAATTCTTCCAGGCAGACGCCAGCAAACATGATAACGAATTTTCATCAAAACTCTTCCTAGACTGATCAAATGCAGCAGAGACTAATTCGCGCGACATACTGCAGGTCGTTGCTAACAAAACATTTTCTAACAAAACATACCAGTATACATTTGGTCAAGATTGTATGCAAAATGTAGCGGTATGCCTAAAGCACTGACATCCGTTTAGGATGAGGTGTTATAAACTCCATTGTACCAGCTAACTTCTTTGTTGCAGTGTCTACCCACAATGTATGACAAGTACCAATCTACAGCTGGCTTAACTCGAGCGTACTTCGACAAGAGCATCAACCTAGCGACTTCACTGTGAAATACACAAGCTCTACTCCCTCTGCTAATTCCCCGCTAACCAGACAGAAGGAAATAGGTCAAACATAATCTGAAAGATTGCTTCACTAAATTCCAAGTCTGTTCATGTTTAGTTTTCCATTCTCGTTCGTGCATGAGCTCATTATCCAACATTTGTCAAGGCTCAAATGTTCAGAGAATGTTGGCTACAAATACGTCTAGGACATTGTTTCTGCTGTCCGCTAATCCGACTAGTAAATGTCTGATTAGATGCGCTTAAAAGGTCAGACGACCAAGAATATATTACTATTGCTTCTCAGTCGTTTGCTCTCAAATAACCATATATATTTCTGTCACAAACTTGGCAGTGAGCTACAGGTATCTCTCGTCACATACCGTTTATCGCTCAAAGAACCACATATATTTATGTCACAAACTTGGCAGTGTACTACAGGCATATCTCATCACATACCGTTTATCGCTCAAGTAACCACATCTATTTCTGTCACATAATTGACAGTGTTCTACAGGCATCTCTCGTCACATACCGTTTATCGCTCAAATAACCACATCTATTTCTGTCACAAGATGAAATTAAAGATATTTATAATAAACGTCACGTACAAAGATCGAGTTACCAATGAGGAAATACGAGATAGAATTACAACTGCAATAGGTCATTTTGAAGAAATCTTGGCAACTGTCAAAGAAACTCGCTTGGTACGGTCACATATCGAGATCAAATGGTCTTGCAAATACGATCCTGCACGGAAAGGTGCAAGACAGACGACGAAGAGGCCGTCCCAAAAAGAGGTGGGAGGACAACACAAAATAATGGACCAATCTCCGACCAGAAAAAGCACAGGAAGCGGCCGCTGACAGAGAAGGGTGGCGTGGGATCGTGAGGATGGCTTCATGTATACCCCAACGTCCTAACCTGTTACGGGATGACCTTACCTGACCTCACATGACAAGATAGGTGGTATACATCGTTAGAAACAGGATAATAAAGGGAGTAGCAAACAGTTTAATATCAATGTTATTAAGAGAGTCGCATACTAAGCGGTAAACATCACCCAGGACATAAACTTCAAAGAGAATATAGACAGATTAACATCACGACACCAGAGAGTCGACATCTGAGAGTCGACATCCTAGTTGGTAAACTTCACCGGGAACATAGAATACAAATAGAATAGATAGTAGATTGTTTGTTGTTGTTGTTGTTTGTTGTTGTTGTTAATATCTCGATGAGTGTGATTGTATGCACTATAAATATGGCAATAAGTGGCGAGTTGTTGTAGTTTTCCTCACATCCCGAGCGTTCTGATGAAGGTGAACAGTGGTTCTCCATGCGGTTGTGCTATGTTTGGCTTCGTCTGCATGACGCTCACTATTATGGGAATCACATCGATCCACATCACGTCAGCCAGACTGCCTTGACAACAGTCTGTTTCCAGGAAACGTTGCATGGAAGAGAGTTATTGACTTTGGTCAATATATTGTGCCGCGACGTCCCGGTCAGTATGTTGTGCCTGACCCTGACGCGACGTCCCGGACAATATGTTGTGCCTGACCTGACGCGATGTTCAAGTCAGTATGTTGTTCCTGACCCTGACGCGACGTCCCGATCAATATGTTGTGCCTGACCTGACGCGATGTTCAAGTCAGTATGATGTTACTGACCCTGACGCGACGTCCCGGTCAGTATGTTGGGCCTGACCCTGACGCGAAGTCCCAGTCAGTATGTTGTTACTGACACTGACGCGACGTCCCGGCCAGTGTGTTGGGCCTGACCCTGACGCGACGTCCTGGTCAATATTTTATGCCTGACCTGACGCAATGTCCAATTCAGTATGTTGCGCCTGACCCTGACGCGACGTTCCGGTCAATATGTTGGGCCTAACCCTGACGCGACGTCCCGGCCAGTATGTTGGGCCTGACCCTGACGCGACGTCCCGGCCAGTATGTTGTGCCTGACCCTGACGCGACGTCTCGGTCAGTATGTTGTGCCTGACCCTGACGCGACGTCCCGGCCAGTATGTTGTGCCTGACCCTGACGCGACGTCCCGGTCAGTATATTATGCCTGACCCTGACGTGACGTCCCGGTCAGTATGTCGGGCCTGACTGGACTAGCGTCTCAGTTCTTCAGTAGATTGATTAACATCACGTAATTAGAGAACCAGCATCCTAGTTGATAAACATCACCGATGACAGACGATAACAAAGAGAATAGATAGCTGACGGATTAACATCATCAGCCACACAATTGATACAACCGTCTGTTGCGGAGAACCGTAGTCTTCTGTGCCGACCTACATGATACATGACCAAGAAGAAGGATAAGAGAAAAAGAAAAAGAAATGAAACAAATAGAAGAAACAAAAGACGAAAATGTCGAAGCAGACTAGTCAGTAAACCCGAAACTAAAGAAAGGTCGACAAGCGTGAATTAAACACGAGTAGCACAAACAGAACTAAGAATATAACCCGATCAAGTGAGGGTGTAATCGATACGACTGTTCGATGGGGAGGGGGGTTGTGCAACTGAAATTTGGTCATTATATAAACTGACATTTTCTTTCTTTCTATCTCTCTTTCTCTATATAGATGTGTGTTTGTGGGTGTTTGTGTGTGCATCTGGCCTTGTTTCCTTTTCTGTCAGAGTTCTAACGTTACATAGCCGATTTCGTGAAAAGCCATAAGATGCAGAAATGGCGTGTGAGGTCACAACGCAAATGTTTGCTTGAATGATCTAGACGTTGTTTGCTAGCGCGTGTTTCTCTGTCCATAGAAAGTGTGTGCATATAAATATGTCTGTGCGTGTGTTGTGCAAGCGTAGAAAATCAGAAGGAAATATTTGCTTACAATATTTACTTAACCAGGCAGGATCACGTTACGTTTGTGTGACCCTGAGTTAAATGTATGAAAATATTCTCGTTTGTAAACAGAGAGGAGGGGCAAGATGTCGAACATACAGAGTCAGGTAAATTGTTGGTTCACACGCCATCAATTGGTGTGTGTATGTACTTAACAAGGACACCGACAAGTGAACTGACTGGATTGTGCAATAAATCAAAAAGGAAGTGAGCAGCTTACAGGATGTCCTGTTGTCACATTGTAAGTGGACAGTTTTTAATGTGAAGGTTTGAGCATGTCATTTCGAAAACAAGTTTCACCTGCTTTTTCTTCTTCTTCTTCTTTTTCTTCTGCTCCTTCTTTCTTCTTCATCTACTTCTTCATGTACTATACTAGTAGTAGTGGTAGTAATAGCAGCAGTATTAGTAATAGTGATAGTAGTTGTAGAAGCAGTCCATATCGATCATGAATGACTATAGGATTATCTGCCTTATGAGAAGTAACTCTCTACTTGGGTTGTTGGTGTTCCTGTTCAATGCGGCTGTTATATCATATCATAACTAAACGGAAACAGGAAGTAAGAGAAAGGTGTGTGTCTTTATCATACAGTTTCACAATCCAGAGCAAGCCAGAAGACGGTCCAATGACAATTAACTGAAAGAACCAACAAACACATCGCGTTTCGACGTATCGCCATCACACAGTGCACCTGAAACACTGAAAATCGCAACAAGAACTTGCCATAGCTTCAGAACACCAAAGATATGATCACTAAACTAAAACTATGGCTACCATTTGTTATACACTCTTGCTGTCTTTCTCTTGTGTCTTATTTTTCCGATTGTGAACAGTTCTTTTCTAATCTATGTTATTCAGAAAGTTGATTACTATGCAGGATTAAAGATCTGACTTTCTCACAGATTATGTCTGTCTATCACAACGAGGCTGTTCTCCATCCTCAATATACATCTATTAGAGTGTTAAGACATACCGAGAAGAACAGCTGACACAGGAAATGCGACAGGAATCGCATAGACGCTGCTTCAAAGGACAGTCCAACATGTGAATCAATGAAGAGTTGCAGTCCTGTGTCGCAGCAGAGTGGAACGAAAAAAGTCAAGCGATATCTTTCAAGGTTATTTACGTTTAACCAATTAGCATATCGTCTTCCTAACCCTTCCCCCGGCAACCCTGTATCCTTCCCCCTCTCTCTTTCCCTTTCTCCCTACCTCTCTCTCTCTCTCTCTCTCTCTCTCTCTGGCTCTCGTTCTGCATCTATGGCATCTCAATTTGGTAGACGCCCGTCGACAGAGCACGACCACGATGGCACCCACTGCGATGCTCACATGTGTGATTCTCTGTGCGATAGCTTCACTGAACCGTGGAGATACACAGCCAGTTGTGTGCACAAAGAAAAAGACAGGAGTTGCCCCTTGGGATCTCGTTCAGCCCCTTCCAGTCTCGCTTTGTGATGCCGACATCAATCGTTCACGGCTGATAACCCAGAAGAGTTCCATTCTTGCAGAACGTGGGCTGTCTTTAGAATTGAGGTAATTTATCGCGTGACTGAATTGGTCAAACACATCCTAAAACATACATAGTGTCATCAGAAATGAGGCAAGAACATTGTGATAGCAATAGTCCAGGAGAAGATTGTAACAACTAGATAAATGTGTACAAATATTGGCCTAACTAATGGACCATGGCAGGTAGAGAATTCAGACTTCTTCAACACAAACACTTTGATACAATCAGCGATTTTTGTTTTCACTAGAAAGAAAATGTGGGTATAATATGTTTTTTTTTTTACAAAGGCATGTATTTAACGTTGTTTTTTAGCTCATGAAGTATTTAAATATTAGATCAAAGTCAAGGTTTTAAAACAATGAAGGTATACGATATATACAAGGACATAACGAGACAAAAACACTGATTATAATCAAACATAGAAAAACAAAATGAGCCTACATGAACACAAGAAAGTTGGATGGTCCCATAACAGAAACTGCCGTCGATGATGAAGTGCTTGAGATATTGTTTTATACCTCTACTTTTCTATACTGGGTAAACTGTTCTTTTCCTCGTGATTATCAGGCTCTCTTACCATTCCGTTACTCAGATACTCATTTCGTTTGAGTCCAAATAGAAACACAGCTATGGACTTTGTTAGCACAAGACAATGGTAACATAATGGAGGCGAGGATCAAGACAGAGGGAGAGGGGGGTATGGATACCAATAGACAGAGAGTCGTAAATGTTGTCTTATCCGGTAGTGGAGTTGGCCGGGGGGGGGGGGGGGGCATGTATTTGAACTTCAATATAAAAAAACTCTCACTGCGTGTGTCGTCTCAAGTAGTCTTAGTCTAAGCCGACCAGTGCGTCTACAGGGGCAGATGCCCTTGTGCAGGTCTCACTTAGTCGACCTGTACTTCTACAGTGGCAGATGCCCGTGTTCAGGTTCCAGCTCTGGCGTGAGCAGGATGTAGCCGGAAGGAGGATTTCCTGCTTAGCGGACTAGGCTCGAGCAAGATTAATACTCGGCTGCGTTGAAACAAGTGCGCTGAGAATGGTTAACCGATGTGTGAGTTTATCTTAATAGACTCAAACACTAGAGCAAAGTAGACCCGCAGCCTGTTAGGCGTCATGTTTGTTGCTCTTAACAAACCACCTTGCGGATAAACAAGCGGATTTCAGAGCTGGTCGAAGCACAATAGAACACATTTTTAACATGCGCTGGATCAGTGAAAAAATACATTCAGCACAAACAGAAATTGTACCAGGTCTTCATTGACTTTAAAAAGGCTTTTGATAGGGAGGGACATGAGGCCCTATGGGACACACTGCACAAGTACAAGATTGGATGGCAGTTCACCCAGGTCATTGAGAAACTATACTCCGATGCCAGCAGTGTAGTTTACCTCAACGGGACAAGAGGTGAGTGTTTCCACACGACATTCGGCGTGCGTCAGAGGTGTCTCCTCTCTCCGACACTTTTCAATGTTTTTCTAGAACGCATTATGTCAGAAGCATTGGATGAACACGTAGGGACGGTCAGTATAGGTGGACTTATACTCAATAACCTCCAGTTTGTCGACGACATTACCTGCCAGTCTGGAACAGAGTCTGAACTTGCAAGGCTAGTCGCAAACCTGGATAGTGCTGCTCAGAAATTTGGGATGGAAATAAGTGGTCTTTCCCCTTTCCCTGTTTGGGCATGTTGTTCGACTGGATCGGAAGTTCCAGTTCACCTGATCCTTCTAAATGCAGTTCAAAGTGCTAAGGCTGAAAGCGCAGGAGAGGCTGTCCCAGAAACACGTAGCTTCAACAGATAACAACTTATCCCCCTGCTGTAGACGAGGTCTGGCAGAGCGGCGTTTTGATTGGTTATGGTGGCGTTCGACCGACGTAACGGGCTTCGTATGCCTAGGCAAACATTTGTTTATTTATAGTTAACAAAATAAACATAACATGAAAAGGAAAGATATATATATATTCATATATATATACATATATATATATATATATATATATATATTCATATATATATACATATATATATATATATATATATATATATATATATATATATATATATATATATATATATATATATATATATATATATTAAAGGACCTACCAGCAAAGGAACAGATACTAATTTATCAGAGAAGCGAGCTATTGATGGTAAAGTTTACCCTAGCAAAATAAAAATATGCGCAAAGTTAAATAAAAGTGAGAGAAAGAGAAATCTATACGAAAGGAAAAATTATAAAGGAAATGTTAACAAAATGTTGTATCCAATGATAAGAAACTATTGGAAATCTTAAATGCTCCTCAGGTGTGGAATGGCGCATGTACGAAATAATGATAAAGACAGATCAGAAGCTAATAGTTGCAGACCTTTCAGTTTGCATAGGTGCACTCGTAAACTGCTGACAAGATTGATAAATACCAGATTTATGTGGTACCTGGAAAGCAAATATTGTATTGCCCCACAACAAGCTGGCTTCCATCCAGCACAGGCCAGGTCAACGAAAGAAAAGCTTCACCCAGCACATACCAGGTCAACGGAAGAAAAGCTTCACCAAGTACAGGTCAGATCAATGGAAGAAAAGCTTCACCCAGCACAGGCCAGGTCAACAGAAGAAAAGCTTCACCCAGTACAGGTCAACAGAAGAAAAGCTTCACCCAGCACAGGTGAACGGAAGAAAAGCTTCACCCAGTAGAGGTCAACTCAAAGGAAGAAAAGCTTCACCCAGTACAGGTTAACTCAACGGAAGAAAAACTAACACTAACTGCATCTCCTAGAAATAAAAGAAAACAGATCAGGAAGTCTGAAAAATTCGGTGTAAAGAAAATTGATGATCGAGATCAGAGTCAAGACAGTTCAGATATTTTGGTCATATAAGAAGACATAACACCTTGCTGAAAACAATATTAGAAGCATTGGTGGACGACAGACGTGTCATAAGTGGACGGCAGACGTTTCATAGGTGTTCGGCAGACGTGTCAAAGGTGGACGGCAGAGGTGCCAGACGTAGACTGCAAATAACTTAACGTTTTTATTCTGGTTTAGACGACTCATCGGAGTATGTATACAACCAGTTACATTTGCATTACCCAGCTCTAAAAGCTTTCCAATCTATTCTTGAATGCATTAACTGTCCCTGCCTCCACTATCTCATAGGGCAATGTATTCCAATTATTCACCACTCTCTGACTAGAAAAATATTGTCAATATCCAATCTGGACTTTTCTTTAGTTAATTTGTGTCGGTGCTCTCTTGTTCTCGTTGGCGGTTGTATTTTGAAAAAAATGTTATAGTCTAATTAAACCTTCCCTTTGGATATCTTTTAACCTGTATTAAGTCACCTCGAATTCTTCTCTTTTATAGACACGGTAAGCCGGTTTTTCTGAGTCTTTCCTCGTAACTGTAATTCTGGAATCCCATGCATGTTTACATCTCCCCTACGATAAGGGCTCCACACCTGTACACTTACTCCAATCTAGGTCTGACTAATGTTTTATACAGTTTGACAATCACTTTCTTATTATTCCTACGTATAATATTTCTTTTCATCATACCTACATTGCATTTCCCTTATTCACTGTTACCTGAACTTGTTCACTCACTCTACCTGTATGCTCTATTATAACTCCTAGGTCCCTTTCCTTATCAATCATTCTAATATTGTTCTTGCCCATTCTGTAATTATGTTCCATATTGGATCTACCCACGTGGATGACTGTACATTTATCTATATTAAACTCAATTTGTCATCTCACAGACCAGTCTCGAATTTTATATAAATCCTACCTCAATATATCCACTTCTGCTATAGATGAGTTTTTGTAGACCGCACATTTTTCAATCATGGATCCTATATCAATGTCCAAATCTTTTATTTCAAGAACAAAATTGGTCCCAAAAAACCGAGCCCTGTGTCTCTCTACTTTTTACTTCACACCACCAGAGTACTCCTTATTTATGGCCACTCTCTGCTTTCTTCCCGTTAACCAACTTTCAATCCTATGAGCAAGTTTTTTTTCCGAAGTCTATTTTTGCTGTTTTATTCACTTTCTGAGCTATGTTTTGCTCGTCCAAATATTTAAAATGTCTCTTTCGATTTACCTGCCTCTATATATTTTTTTTCCATGCTTTATTTTTAACTCTTCTACATTTAACTACAAATCTAGTTATCCACTTTTTATTCTTAGTGTTTACATCCCTACAAGGAACACATTCCACTTTTAGTTGTTCTAAAAATGTTTTTAAACTCTCCCACTCTTGTTTAATATCTGTAGCTCTAACAATATCTTTCTATATTATGTGGCTGGCTGTCTCTTTCATCTTCTGAACATCTGTTTTAGAGTAGTTGTATCCTCGCGAGTTTATGTTTGCTTCTCTCCTTGCTATAAGATCCCAACGGATGATCTGATGCTCGCTATAGATGGACAGCAAACGTGTCATACTATGACGGCAAACATGCCATAGGTAAACAAGGTTTTATGTGGTAGGATAACACCAAAAGATGGACAGATTGTATCATCAAGGCAAGAGGCATGATCTAAACTGAACTTAATAACAAGCACCAATTATCACCTTAGATGACAACATTAGTACCAGAGCTGATATACTAATCGAATATGATAGATTTGACGATAGAAGGCATTCAAGCAGATATAGAGATTCACTATGTGGCCTTAGAGTATCTTCAATGGGCATGTTCAGCCACAGAGTTGGCCCATATACATTGATGGATCAGCTCTGTAGTGGGAGTATGGGTAATGGAGGGGAAGGTGTTTGTAAAAATGTTGATGATGGACAAGCGATCCAGGTCTCAGTGGCCACTGAAGGGTTCTCATGGAGCATTGGCTAAGGAACAAAGAACATTAGTCACAGAAAGGGGGAAAAGGCAACCATGCTAGAGACATAATAGTTTTTTTGACAGATCCCCTATCATTCACGATGGCCACCAGAGACCATAGAAGTAGGGGTTTTAACGACTTGTCGGGGGCACTTCTCGTGAATGATGGCTGCGGTTTTAGAAAATTGGAGATGCGGTATATTCCTGAACACTTTAAGATGCATGGGGATAGGGGCAGGATGGGTGGCCAGTGAAAGAGGAGGAAGTGACATAGCGGATTACAGGGTTACATATGAGAAAGCTGGTGAGGGAGGGGTCGAGGTCACAACTGGTTACATGGCTACATATGAGGAAACGTGAGGGAGGGGTCGGGGACAACTGGTTACATGGGCTACATATGAGGAAACTGGGGAGGGAGGGGTCGGGGTCACACCTGATTACATGGCTACATATGAGGAAACTGGGGAGGGAGGGGTCGGGGTCACACCTGATTACATGGCTACATATGAGGAAACTGGTGAGGGAGGGATCGGGGTCACACCTGATTACATGGCTACATATGAGAAAACTGGTGAGGGAGGGGTTGGGGTCACAACTGATTACCGGGCTACATATGAGAAAACTGGTAAGGGAGGGGTCGGGGTCACAACTGGTTACCGGGCTACATATAAGAAGACTTGTGAGGGATGGGGAGGGGTCACAACTGGTTACATGGGCTACATATGAGAAAACTTGTGAGGGAGGGGTTGGGGTCACAACTGATTACCGGGCTACATATGAGAAAACTGGTAAGGGAGGGGTCGGGGTCACAACTGGTTACCGGGCTACATATGAAAAAAACTGGCCCGGGAGGGGTCGGAGTCAAAAATGGTTTCATGGCTACATATGAGAAAACTGGTCAGGGTCACAACTGATTACAGGGCTACATATGAGAAAATTGGTCAGGATCACAATTGGTTACAGGGCTACATATGAGAAAACTAGTCAGGGTAACAATTAGTTACAGGGCTACATATGAGAAAACTGGTCAGGGTCACAACTGGTTACGTGGCTACATTTTAGGAAACTGGTCCGGGAGATGTCGGGGTCACAATTGGTTACATGGCTACATATGGGTCCATAAAGCCAACGGTGTAAACCGATTTCAGAAACAAATTTCGCTGAGAATGGCCAAGATAAGCAATAGTAGAGATGTGCTGTTTCATGCCTAGGGGAGACGGGTACTAGATGCTCGATTGTGAGCAGGCCACTGTAGACTGGAAGGTCAGCAATGGAACTGCTGACAGGTCACTATAATCTGACATGTAATCTTTCAACAGGTTAGAGATCAGTCGCGTGGATGTGTGCCCATCTGGGGCGAGTAATCGTGCAGTTGCGCGTGTTCACCTGGTCTGCGGGTTCCATATGAAGAGCGGATAGACGGTCGAAACCTGCCCAGCCTAATTGGAGGATAGACTAAACATCGACTAGAGACGCATGAGACGGACCTGTTGGGGAAACGGATACGACTGTTGGAGAGCAAATGGTGAAGAAGAAGACGACACAGGCAGAAATGACAATGTAACACGTGACTACAGTGAGACAATGTGCTCATCGTCATCAGCACGCTCGGGATGTGAGAAAAGCTACAACAACCCGCCATTTAACGCCTTTTTTTCAGGGCGTACAAAAGAGTAAACTTACTCATTGTGTACATTAAACAACAAAAACAGCAACTCTGGCGAGGAAATTATGGACTGAAATGTAGCCATTGTGAGCTTTGAAAATGCTGCAGAAGCTAATGTAATTGGAAAGCACATATTGAAGCTAGTCGGCTAATACATGATAATACCGTGAAAGGAGAAGCTGCTATACACCAAAGGAAAATTCTCACTTCCCACTGTGCATTTACAGGTAGGCTTGGGACAACAAAATGGCTTGTGAGAGTTAACCAGAACTAAAACGTTCACTGAGAGATACAAATTAAAAATGCAATGAAGATTAACAAAGCAGGAAGAACATGCTCGTCCTTTGAATAAAAAATGGCTTGATAGAGCACATTGTAAAAAAAAAGTTAAAAAACAGTAAAAATAAATTGCTTTTGGATAACGGAGAACGAAAGAGAAAACAACAATAAGAGAAGATAGTGAATAATTTAATACCATGGCACAAAAAAGTACACCACAGAAATGATGAACAGTGCTGCTGCACATGCGCGGAACGAAGTTGAAAACAGAGATGATCGACCACACCAGACGGCAGGATAGGGGAACAATAACGATGGGACATGGGGCGCTTACAGTCAACATATGGGGCGCTGTTAGTCAATATATAGGGCGCTGCTGGGTCAATATATTGGGTGCTGGTAGTCAACATATGGGGTGCTGGTAGTCAACATATGGGGCACTAGTAGTCAACATATGGGGCACTGATAGTCAACATATGGGGCACTTATAGTCAACATATGGGGCACTGATAGTCAACATATGGGGTACTGATAATCAGCATATGGGGCACTGATAGTCAACATATGGGGCACTGATAGTCAACATATGGGGCACTGATAGTCAACATATGGGGCACTGATAGTCAATTAATGGGGCGTTGGCATTCAATATATGGGACACTGACAGTCAATATAGCAAACCGAGTTTATAAATACTCATCATATTGCAAGATATGGGCACACACGAACCAGGCGCGCACGCGCGTGTGTTTGTGTGTGTGTGTGTGATTGTTTAGTATATGTGTTATAACACTCTTCTAAAATGTCTCTCCATCCATCCCATCTCTGCTTTTTCCCTCTCGTGTATGTGTCTTGATAATCCATCAAAGTGCGATGACGTATAATCGATACACTTGGCTTCAACCGCCGTCATTTCGGTAATCGGCTACTTTTGCTGGTACACATCAATCACCGTTTGCTGGCACATAGACATCACCGTTTGCTGGTACATAGACATCACCGTTTGCTGGCACATAGACATCACCGTTTGCTGGCACATAGACATCACCGTTTGCTGGCACATAGACATCACCGTTTGCTGGCACATAGACATCATCGTTTTCTGGTACATAGACATCACCGTTTTCTGGCACATAGACATCACCGTTTGCGGACACATAGACATCACCGTTTGTTGGCACATAGACATCACCGTTTGCTGGCACATAGAAATCACCGTTTTCTGGCACATAGACATCACCGTTTGATGGCACATAGACATCACCGTTTTCTGGTACATAGACATCACCGTTTACTAGCACATAGATATCACCGTTTGATGACACATAGACATCACCGTTTGCTAGCACATAGACATCACCGTTTGCTGGCACATAGACATCACCGTTTTCTGGCATATAAACATACCCGTCTGCTAGCACACAGACATCATCGTTTGCTGGTACGCAGCCATCACCGTTTGATGGCACATAGACATCACCGTTTACTAGCACATAGATATCACCGTTTGATGGCACATAGACATCACCGTTTGCTGGCACATAGACATCACCGTTTGATGACACATAGACATCACCGTTTGCTGGCACATAGACATCACCGTTTTCTGGCATATAAACATACCCGTCTGCTAGCACACAGACATCATCGTTTGCTGGTACGCAGCCATCACCGTTTGATGGCACACATCCATCACCGTTTGATGGCACATAGACATCACCGTTTACTAGCACATAGATATCACCGTTTGATGGCACATAGACATCACCGTTTGCTGGCACATAGACATCACCGTTTGATGACACATAGACATCACCGTTTGCTGGTACATAGACATCACCGTTTTCTGGCATATAAACATACCCGTCTGCTAGCACACAGACATCATCGTTTGCTGGTACGCAGCCATCACCGTTTGATGGCACACATCCATCACCGTTTGATGGCACATAGACATCACCGTTTACTAGCACATAAATATCACCGTTTGATGGCACATAGACATCACCGTTTGCTGGCACATAGACATCACCGTTTGATGGCACATAGACATCACCGTTTGCTGGTACACAGCCATCACCGGTTGGTGGCACATAGACATCACCGTTTACTAGCACATAAATATCACCGTTTGATGGCACATAGACATCACCGTTTGCTGGCACATAGACATCACCGTTTGATGGCACATAGACATCACCGTTTGCTGGTACACAGCCATCACCGGTTGCTGGCACATAGACATCACCGTTTGATGGTACATAGACATCACCGTTTACTAGCACATATATATCACCGTTTGATGGCACATAGACATCACCGTTTACTAGCACATATATATCACCGTTTGATGGCACATAGACATCACCGTTTGCTGGCACGTAGATATCTCCGTTTGATGGCACATGGACATCACCGTTTGCTAGCACATAGATATCACCGTTTTATGGCATATAGACATCACCGATTGCTAGCACATAGATATCACCGTTTGATGGCATATAAACATACCCATCTGCTAGCACACAAACATCATCGTATGCTAGCACATAGACATCACCGTTTACCAGCATACAGACATCACTATTTTCTGGCACATAGACATCACATTCTGCTTGCACATATACATCACCGTCTGCTAGCACACAAACATCACCGTTTGATGGCACACAGACATCACCGTTTGTTGGCACACAGACATCACCGTTTGTTGGCACATAGACATCACCGTTAGATGGCACACAGATATCACCGTTTGATGGCACACAGACATCACCGTTTGTTGGCACACAGACATCACCGTTTCATGACAATTCAACTATTGTGTTATGTTGGAACCAAAATATCCAATAAATATCTTTATAATGTTGGAATCAAAATTGCGAATCAATATTATATCGTGTTGGAACCAATATGTGCTATGTTGATTGCTACACCTAATAATAAAGTAAACATTCTTCTCTATTTCCTTCCCTATGAAGCAAGTGGTCCACGTTATAGATGCCTTTTTAGTGAAAGTCTGAGCCAAAGCATTTTGTATACTCTTGCAGTGTTGATTTCTATAGCACATTGTTTTGCATGAAAGGTTTGCTATTTGCTAGCTCCATGCACATCCCTCTTCAGACGTTATATACCACTCGCCAAAGGACAGCAAGTGAAAATCGGCTGTGTACGTCTAGCTTTGATGGAGGTATGTGTACGTTAAGCTATATATGAAGTTAGTGTATGTTTAGTTATGCGTGTGACGTTAGTGTACATCCAAATGTGTGTTTACGACACCCATGGCACGTGGATGTAGTTGTGCCATTATAAACCACTAGGTAATACACCACTGTAAAGACAACTGAAATTCATACATCGTAGATTTACAGATAAATGTTTACAATACCATAAAAATACAGCTCATGAAGATTTTGTATCATGTCGAAGTATAAAGGCAACTTGCTATCAAAGTTTTATCACATAGGTTAAAGCATACATACAGCTTGTTATCACGGTTTTGTGACATAGGTCAAAGCAAACATACAGCTTGTTATCACGGTTTTGTGACATAGGTCAAAGCATACATACAGCTTGTTATCACGGTTTTGTGACATAGGTCAAAGCATACATGCAGCTTGTTATCACGGTTTTGTGACATAGGTCAAAGCATACATACAGCTTGTTATCACGGTTTTGTGACATAGGTCAAAGCATACATGCAGCTTGTTATCACGGTTTTGTGACATAGGTCAAAGCATACATGCAGCTTGTTATCACGGTTTTGTGACATGTCAAAGCATACATACAGCTTGTTATCACGGTTTTGTGACATAGGTCAAAGCATACATACAGCTTGTTATCACGGTTTTGTGACATAGGTCAAAGCATACATACAGCTTGTTATCACGGTTTTGTGACATAGGTCAAAGCATACATGCAGCTTGTTATCACGGTTTTGTGACATAGGTCAAAGCATACATACAGCTTGTTATCACGGTTTTGTGACATAGGTCAAAACATACATGCAGCTTGTTATCACGGTTTTGTGACATAGGTCAAAGCATACATGCAGCTTGTTATCACGGTTTTGTGACATGTCAAAGCATACATACAGCTTGTTATCACGGTTTTGTGACATAGGTCAAAGCATACATACAGCTTGTTATCACGGTTTTGTGACAGAGGTCAAAGCATACATACAGCTTGTTATCAAAGTTTTATCACATAAGTCAAAGCATACATACAGCTTGTTATCACGGATTTGTGACATAGGTCAAAGATACATACAGCTTGTTATCACGGTTTTGTGACATAGGTCAAAGCATACATGCAGCTTGTTATCACGGTTTTGTGACATAGGTCAAAGCATACATACAGCTTGTTATCACGGTTTTGTGACATAGGTCAAAGCATACATGCAGCTTGTTATCACGGTTTTGTGGCATAGGTCAAAGCATACATACAGCTTGTTATCACGGTTTTGTGACATAGGTCAAAGCATACATGCAGCTTGTTATCACGGTTTTGTGACATAGGTCAAAGCATACATGCAGCTTCTTATCACGGTTTTGTGATATGTCAAAGCATACATACAGCTTGTTATCTCGGTTTTGTGACATAGGTCAAAGCATTCATACAGCTTGTTATCACGGTTTTGTGACAGAGGTCAAAGCATACATACAGCTTGTTATCAAAGTTTTATCACATAAGTCAAAGCATACATACAGCTTGTTATCACGGTTTTGTGACATAGGTCAAAGCATACATACAGCTTGTTATCACGGTTTTGTGACATAGGTCAAAGCATACATGCAGCTTGTTATCACGGTTTTGTGACATAGGTCAAAGCATACATGCAGCTTGTTATCACGGTTTTGTGACATAGGTCAAAGCATACATACAGCTTGTTATCACGGTTTTGTGACATAGGTCAAAGCATACATTCAGCTTGTTATCCCGTTTTTGTGACATAGGTCAAAGCATACATGCAGCTTGTTATCACGGTTTTGTGACATAGGTCAAAGCATACATACAGCTTGTTATCCCGTTTTTGTGACATAGGTCAAAGCATACATGCAGCTTGTTATCACGGTTTTGTGACATAGGTCAAAGCATACATGCAGCTTGTTATCACGGTTTTGTGACAGAGGTCAAAGCATACATACAGCTTGTTATCACGGTTTTGTGACATAGGTCAAAGCATACATGCAGCTTGTTATCACGGTTTTGTGACATAGGTCAAAGCATACATGCAGCTTGTTATCACGGTTTTGTGACATGTCAAAGCATACATACAGCTTGTTATCACGGTTTTGTGACATAGGTCAAAGCATACATACAGCTTGTTATCAAAGTTTTATCACATAAGTCAAAGCATACATACAGCTTGTTATCACGGTTTTGTGACATAGGTCAAAGCATACATGCAGCTTGTTATCACGGTTTTGTGACATAGGTCAAAGCATACATACAGCTTGTTATCACGGTTTTGTGACATAGGTCAAAGCATACATACAGCTTGTTATCACGGTTTTGTGACATAGGTCAAAGCATACATGCAGCTTGTTATCACGGTTTTGTGACATAGGTCAAAGCATACATACAGCTTGTATCACGGTTTTGTGACATAGGTCAAAGCATACATACAGCTTGTTATCACGGTTTTGTGACATAGGTCAAAGCATACATACAGTTTGTTATCACGGTTTTGTGACAAAGGTCAAAGCATACATGCAGCTTGTTATCACGGTTTTGTGACATAGGTCAAAGCATACATACAGCTTGTTATCACGGTTTTGTGACATAGGTCAAAGCATACATGCAGCTTGTTATCACGGTTTTGTGACATAGGTCAAAGCATACATACAGCTTGTTATCACGGTTTTGTGACATGTCAAAGCATACATACAGCTTGTTATCACGGTTTTGTGACATAGATCAAAGCATACATACAGCTTGTTATCACGGTTTTGTGACATAGGTCAAAGCATACATGCAGCTTGTTATCACGGTTTTGTGACATAGGTCAAAGCATACATGCAGCTTGTTATCACGGTTTTGTGACATAGGTCAAAGCATACATGCAGCTTGTTATCACGGTTTTGTGACATAGGTCAAAGCATACATACAGCTTGTTATCACGGTTTTGTGACAGAGGTCAAAGCATACATACAGCTTGTTATCACGGTTTTGTGACATAGGTCAAAGCATACATACAGCTTGTTATCACGGTTTTGTGACATAGGTCAAAGCATACATACAGTTTGTTATCACGGTTTTGTGACAAAGGTCAAAGCATACATGCAGCTTGTTATCACGGTTTTGTGACATAGGTCAAAGCATACATACAGCTTGTTATCACGGTTTTGTGACATAGGTCAAAGCATACATGCAGCTTGTTATCACGGTTTTGTGACATAGGTCAAAGCATACATACAGCTTGTTATCACGGTTTTGTGACATGTCAAAGCATACATACAGCTTGTTATCACGGTTTTGTGACATAGATCAAAGCATACATACAGCTTGTTATCACGGTTTTGTGACATAGGTCAAAGCATACATGCAGCTTGTTATCACGGTTTTGTGACATAGGTCAAAGCATACATGCAGCTTGTTATCACGGTTTTGTGACATAGGTCAAAGCATACATGCAGCTTGTTATCACGGTTTTGTGACATAGGTCAAAGCATACATACAGCTTATTATCACGGTTTTGTGACAGAGGTCAAAGCATACATACAGCTTGTTATCACGGTTTTGTGACATAGGTCAAAGCATACATACAGCTTGTTATCACTGTTTTGTGACATAAGTCAAAGCATACATACAGTTTGTTATCACGGTTTTGTGACATAGGTCAAAGCATACATGCAGCTTGTTATCACGGTTTTGTGACATAGGTCAAAGCATACATACAGCTTGTTATCACGGTTTTGTGACATAGGTCAAAGCATACATGCAGCTTGTTATCACGGTTTTGTGACATAGGTCAAAGCATACATACAGCTTGTTATCACGGTTTTGTGACATGTCAAAGCATACATACAGCTTGTTATCACGGTTTTGTGACATAGATCAAAGCATACATACAGCTTGTTATCACGGTTTTGTGACAGAGGTCAAAGCATACATACAGCTTGTTATCAAAGTTTTATCACATAAGTCAAAGCATACATACAGCTTGTTATCACGGTTTTGTGACATAGGTCAAAGCATACATACAGCTTGTTATCACGGTTTTGTGACATAGGTCAAAGCATACATGCAGCTTGTTATCACGGTTTTGTGACATAGGTCAAAGCATACATGCAGCTTGTTATCACGGTTTTGTGACAGAGGTCAAAGCATTCATACAGCTTGTTATCACGGTTTTGTGACAGAGGTCAAAGCATACATACAGCTTGTTATCACGGTTTTGTGACATAGGTCAAAGCATACATACAGCTTGTTATCACGGTTTTGTGACATAGGTCAAAGCATACATTCAACTTGTTATCCCGTTTTTGTGACATAGGTCAAAGCATACATGCAGCTTGTTATCACGGTTTTGTGACATAGGTCAAAGCATACATACAGCTTGTTATCCCGTTTTTGTGACATAGGTCAAAGCATACATACAGCTTGTTATCACGGTTTTGTGACATAGGTCAAAGCATACATGCAGCTTGTTATCACGGTTTTGTGACAGAGGTCAAAGCATACATGCAGCTTGTTATCACGGTTTTGTGACAGAGGTCGCAGTATAAAGGCAATTTGTTATCAAAGTTGTATGCCATAGGTCAAAGCATTAATGCAGATGGTTATCATGGTTTTGTGACATAGGTCAAAGCATAAGTTTGTTATCGCGGTTGTGTGACAGAGATCAAAGTATAAAGGCAACGTGTTGCAAAGATTGTATGGCAGGTCAAAGTATAAAGGCAACTTGGTTATCTGCGTGTTTGGTTGCGTGTCTTGGTTGTGCATCTGTTCGTGAGATTCTGTATTTGGTTTATGAATGTATATGTGTCTGATCGTGTATGCGTATGCTCTTATGACGTTGTGTATGTACAACAAAATGTAACAAACACTAACACTGCAAAAGGGATATCTTATACGCTTACAGGCCCAGGCTTCTTGCTAAGATGCCAACAGCAGTTGTGACCCCTTGCACGTGTTAAAACATCCATCATACTATGGTATCTGTTAAGAACTGCATTCCTCTTTGTCTACTAGGTGACCACAAATGGGGAAGACACAGCAAATACATACACTGGCGTCACACACTTTTAACCACACTCGACGAACTGAATATACATGACCCTAATTGTTATGGCAAACAATAGCAGGAAACACGAGACGGGCATATCACTTCACAACAACCAGGGCTATCAGTGTGACTTGATAATGGTGAGAATCCCATCACACAGCGTTGATTTCAACTTGACAATCCCTTTGGTTGTGTCACAAAAGAAAGGTAACGATAAATAACAAAACAAACAAATATACATAATACAAACACTCATGTGGACACACACGCACACACGCACGCACGCACGCACACACACACACACACGTTCGTGCTATATATATATATATATATATATATATATATATATATATATATATATATATACATTATGAATTGGCTAGTGAGGCCTGCCATTTGGAAGTCGGACATGGAAAAACTATTTAAAATATTGAATTAAATGGAAGCCAGAGACACGTAGCTTAACGAATAATTACGAATTTAAAGGACAGCAGGAAATATAATGAAGAATGTGTGAGTGAAACATTATAATAATGTCAGCTTTCAATACTTAATTTGAACAACGTAGTTTACCTATGTGTGTAAACATTGTGTCATTGTCAATTAATGTTTTTTTTAAAATACTTTTAAATGGGAAAAAGGGAGGGGGGAGTGGAAAGCGTAGTGACATGAAATGAGAAATCAGGGAATCGCTGAAAAATATAATCAACTGATAGGGGAGATATCCAGTGGATACACAACGGACATCAGCCTAATGTATAGACCGATCACAATACCAATACCACGTGGCATCCGACAGGTTGATACAATCTCATCAAAGTTCTTTTACAGATACCTCAGAGGAGATCTTTCAAAAACTGGACTGGAAATGATAGGGGCATAAACGTAGACTGGGAAATATTTACTCGTATCAGGTTCGCTGATGACATAATTATCCTCAGACACAGGGTCAAAGAAGCAGAGAAATTCTGAATGGGTTCAGTAGAGCAATCGTTGCAGTTGGCCTACAAATAAGTAGAAAGAAAGTTCATGCTCAACACTTTCTGTCGAAAAGGACATATTTGCCTTGGAGATTGTCCCGTCCAAAACGTCAATTCTTAATCCTACTTGGGCCAAAAGTTCATGAACTCTCATTCAATAAATCTGGAGATCTCACGAAGAAAAACAGCTGGCTGGCTCAGCTTCCAGTGTATTAAACTCATACTGCAACATATGCGAAATGGGAGCCCTATAAAATACAGATGGGTCGGCCATGTTGTGTACATGTCGGATAACAGATGGACACAGAGCGACGTCCTAGTGACCCTGCAACTTCAGTTGTCCTCGCGGTTGGCTGAGGTTGAAGTGGAGATATGACCTGAAGGAGGCCCTGAGTCCAACATGGTACACCATAGCAAAAGAGCGAAATGAGTTTACTCAATATTTGGCTACCTGGCATAGGACACACATGCCTGATTGAATACAGGCTTTAGAAATGTTTCTATTCTGGCTGTCTTCTTGAGCTTCGTCCAGAAGCTACAGCTGCACTGGCCTCCTCTTCTACGTTCACCGCCACGTGTTCCGAATCCTCCAAACTAGTCTCTTTCCAATATGGGTTCCAAACCCAGAACATGTCTGGTCTCATTCTGATGGTGTGTCCTATATATCTCCCCTTTCCACGCTGTACTAGCTGTTGTGGTCTTCCCCACAGAGTTATGTTTGCTATTGCTTCTGAGAATCTAATATAAGGAATGCGACGAATACATCTTTTAATGAAGCTCTGCAGTCTGGATGTATTAATCAGTAAGAGTTGAAAGCAAAATTAGCTTGGTTAATCATAATGTTAACATCTCCAGCAAGATGGGTCATATGTCCAAATAGGGCCAAACGGCGACTGTTTAGTATGATGAAGGTGCTTCATAGGTCTGTCCGTTGGTTGGCCGTCGTCTGTGACTTAGACCAATCAGGGAACGACAAGAATGCTCCGATGACTGAGCAAGTGGAAAGTTCCATACGCTCATGATCAGTTTGCAGAGTAAGCTCATTTCGGGACTGTACAGCAGAAAGGGGACGACATGTGTTGTGTAACATTTCATGTGGTGCTATTATTTATTATAATTTCCTGTATTTTGCTCATATCAAGGCACGATCTATATTATTAAATCATATTGGTGAAATACATAACGTTCCTATATAGAGAGAATTATCACTCACTTGATTGCTCTGCAATTCTTAACATTATCAATTTTTAACTTTGTAATTTTTAATTTTTTTTTTGTGGGGGGCGGGGGGGGGGGGGGGGGGGGTGTTTGCCTTATTTCTCTATTCCCCAAGGTGGTTTGCGTTGCACTGCGGTTTTTATTTTGCGCCTGTCGGCCCAGTGCATCCGACTTCGACATGTATTTTATGAAAGGGTGTGTTCCTCCTGCATTTTCTAAGGGTTTGCTTCCCCGGGGTAACGGCCAGTGCTGTTATGGGGATCGAACCCAGCACCTTCACTTTGTGAGCCTTGTCACTTAATCACTAGCCCACGTCGACCCCTGACTTTGCCATTTGATTTAGCGCCCTCTTTCAAATCTTCTTTCAGGGGACGGCGTGGCCTAGTGGTTAAGTGGCACGGCTCACGACCCGAAGGTGCTGGGTTCGATCCCCATCACAGCACCGGCCGTTACCCCGGGGAAGCAAACCCTTAGAAAATGCAGGAGGAAGCAGACCCTTACATAAAATGCGTGCTGAAGTCGGATGCACTGGGCCAACAGGCGCAAAATAAAAACACAATGCAACGCACACCGCCTTGGGGATTAAAGAAAAATAAGGCGAACGCAAAAAAAAAAAAAAAAAAAAAAAAAAAAAAAAATCTTCTTTCCATCCAGTGCCTTTAATGTGCCGTGACCTTGACCATGGAGTGTGGCTGACAGTAAGTGAGGAAAGGCGTATTGAGAAAAACTGTCTTAACAAAAACGATCGTGCGTGAAGGGCGCTCCTTACATAACTAACACGTACTATCCTTAGTTTACAACACACATAGAAATGACAGGCTAATGGTAGTCCCGTGCCACATACAGCCGTCAGGGATGATGTGTTCGAAAAGGGATTCCTATAATTTCTCACTTCGGGACACATTTCGTTGACACATATTCTTTAGCGGAAAATTAATGTAGGTCATAGCAGCGAAACATAATATGAGTAATATTCCACATTAGTTATAACTAAGTGATCTAGGCCATAGATACATGTATAAATAATGACTGAATGACTGCACCAGAACAAAAGCAGAGCGAAACTCAGGTTACGGACACAAACCTTAGGACAGGTACAAAGAACAAACGAAAACAACAAAGAACCACACAAAAACAAGACATGATGTTCGACAGTAATAGATGAAGACATGGCTAAAAAAAAAAAAAATGAAATGAAAGAGTGAGCAAGACGACATGGAGGAAACGAGACAAGATGTGGTACTATTATGAAGGAAGTATCAGTATTGGATTATTTAAGATCAAGGCATTTTTGCCAATATTCACTGAAGATGTATGTTCAGTACTTCTATGTTAAGCACTGTTTTCTACAGTCTTGAGAATTGCCTCAGTACTTCTATGTTAAGCACTGTTCTTTACAGTCATTAGAATTGCCTCTGTTATGTCTGGTGTCAGCTATAGATCATTAAAAACTGACGACATTAGGAGTGTGCACGAAAATAACACGACGAACGAAACAGGAATCCCTGTCTCCATTTCTTGTTAGATGGGTTCACTAGACGTTATATCAGTGCAATCATTGGGCAAGGTTTGAGTTTCTATGATATTGAGTGACCAGAAGTTGCTTTAGTGACATCATTGACATCATAGTTTTGATGAGGTGAATTGACCAGATCCAATCCTCACTATTGTCCCTTATCTTTCTCTCACACAATCCGGTAACCACTGACAATAAAGGCGTTTTGTTACTTGAAACACATCATGTTGCGTGGTTACCACGAGTGAAGACAAGCACTCCAACTAATGCGCCACTGGCACGATAACACACACATCGACACAACGTTTACACAAAGACCAAATTTGTGTCCCTGAAATATAAGAGCAGACAACAAGACGGAGATGACTCTGGCTACATGTTATAAAAAGCCATTATGTCACGAGTCAACAGTGACACATTCTGATATATCCTAATAGGTTATTTCTTATATTTTAAATGATTTACCTTCGTGAAAATAAAGGTTGAAATTAGAAATACGAGTCTTGAGAAATAAATAAAAAGGTTTATGTAGTCAAACAGCATATACTTTCGTTGGGGACAGATTGACAGAGACCACACGATAGAAGGGATCAGCTCATGAGATATGGAGGATGACCTATCATAGACCATACTGTAGGAGGTCTCAGCTCAGGAGATGTGAGGATGACCTGTCATAGACCACACTGTAGGAGGTCTCAACTCATGAGATGTGAGGATGACCTGTCATAGACCACACTGTAGGAGGTCTCAACTCATGAGATATGAAGATGGGATGTTAGACACCACACTGTTGAAGGGATCAGCTCATGGGATATGGGGATGACATGAAATACTCCACACCTGCATATACCCCGTCATAAACCACACTAAACGAGATCTCAGCTCATGAGAACAGTCATGTAAACATTTACAGCGGGATGGAATGAGGTGCTCAGCGATTTGTACGACCAAAGGTAAATCTCAGTACTCTAGTAGATAATATCGTCGATGATGAAGTGTTAGGGACTTTGTTACACGATGTGTCAGTATTTGTGAGATGAGGAGACCAGTTTCCGTGCTTGATATCTTGACTTCTCTATCGCTGAACAATCAGGTAACCACAGACAACTAGGTAGACTGGTCCGCTGACAATAGTCCAACAACCGGTAAAAGCAGTCATATATCAGGTAGTGTCGTTGATGATGAAGTATTAGAGACTTCACAATAAGAGATCAATATTGCTGTGAACTTGGGTGCTCAATTTTGTACTGGAAATCTTGCATTTCGCAACTATGACTAACACAACTAGTAGAACTACGAGGATCAAGCGTTCAATATTAAGGAACGGTTTTCGGCAGCAACAGACAAGTTCGTATCATTCAAAGGTGTATATAAACACAGATAGGTATGGTTCAGATACTCGCTGTAGCAGAAATAAAGAGGGAAACCTACATTACGACTTTTCACCAAGGACAACCGAAAATTCACATATCTGAGCCGAAATTGCAATAGCAAATTATTTAATTTGTTTCATTGGTCCATGAATTAAGGTGATCTAACTGTTCTTCCATCTTAACCATACGGCCAAGAAGCGATTCGTTTGAGTGTGTTTTACGGTAGCCTTTTCACGGTATGGTTTGTGTGGTATTGATCTGTGCTGAGAGAGTAGTGAACTGCACTTTGACCTTAGACTGATAAGCGATCGTACAAGCTGGACAGGGTCAATCCAAATGTCGTGTTAACGTTTGCTCTGCAAATTGGACTGACGGGTTTAATAATAATAACAACAGCACTGATAATGTTAAGCAACTAGTTGAAGTGCCGTTTCTTGAAACACTAACTGCAGCTTCTAAAGGGAATTAAGCATACATATACAGCAAATAATATATTATCAGGTAGTCTCCCATATTGGAGCGTAAAATCGATTTTCTTATTCTTCTTTCTCGCTACCAAGCCATGAAAAGGGGCTTTGCAAGGAGTATATGTTGTCCAGAGAACGGAATGCGTTGTGTGGTAGTTTACAGTTTGACTGCTATATTTCCATCTTCTGGTCCAACACATCCGACTTCAGCAGACATTTTTTGTGTACCGGGTTAGCCTTCCCTCTTCAATCCCTTCTTCTTAGCCAGTCTGCCCTGTTGAAGCATGTTATCCAGGATCACCACGTGAAGGGTCTTGGCAGCTCTGGTTCACTGGTCTGGACGCTAGCAGTCAGCTATCGGTCGCTAACAGCTGCAGCTCATGCGCTGCTCAGCATCTTGATCACAAAATCGATTTTGAAATAGCATAGCTAAACAGGACTTCTCACGCCAACATGTTTTGCAAAGACGTTTTCATCTGTGGTTTCCGGTAGGACTGTGTTACAAAAACCACTACCACATTGGCATTTCCAAAAAATGTAGCGAATCCAGTAGCCAGTAGTAAATGTTTTGAGAAAGAAGTCATAAATGTTTTGAGAGAGAGGTCATAAATGTGTGGAGAGAGAGAACATAAATATTTTGAGAGAGAGGTCATACAAGTTTTGAGAGAGAGGTCATAAATGTTTTGATAGAGAGAACATAAATGTTTTGAGAGGAGGGTCCCATTGGAAAGAGTTTCTGGCGAAGATATAAGAATGGATGAATGGAAATGTTATTCTGAACAACAATCACGTATTAAGAAAAGAAGTGAAGTATTCTGAATATCTAGACAACCCGAAAAGCTACCAAAAGAGACACATAACAATGAAGATACAAAAGACAGACGTCTTGGTTGGGTGCAGGACAACTTGATACACATAACACGAAACTGCATCTTCTGTAGACGCTTGATTGTTCAAAAGGAAGAGTAGATAGAAGTTTCAGTTATGTAATTATAATAAAATAGAAGCAAGGAAGTGGTAGTAAAAATGTATAAAACATTGGTTAGACCTAGATTGGAGTACTGTGTATAGGTGTAGTCCTTATAGTAGATGGGATATAAACATGCTGGAAAGGATATAAATAAGCTGATAATGGGATTCCAGAATTACAGTTGTGAGGAAAGAAAAACCGGCCTACAGTGTCTAGGAAAAAGAAGAATTCGAGGTCATTTATTACAGGTTTGTTTGATAATGAACCGTAAGGATAAGTTCGACTTTAACAAGCTTTTCAAATACAACTACCTATAAGACCAAGATGGCACAGCTACAAATTAACTAAAGAAAGGTCCAAATTTTAGATTAGTAAATATTATTTTAGTCAGAGTTTGGTGAATGCTTAGAATGCATTGCCACATGAAGTAGTAGAGGACAATTAATTAATTCAAGAATAGATTGAATGCGCATAGTTTTTAGAATAAGGAAAATTAAATAAAACTGGTTGTTTACAGACTCTGCAGAGTCCTCTAAACCAGTATAAAGACGTTAAGTTAAGTTAAGTTAAGTAAGCACGTTAGATATAATCGTCTATAGTATATTTTATAATCAGGATATCCTTAGTGTAACCTGGGACTTGTCGCTTTCCTTTACTTTAGATTCGTTCCATTCTTTCATACCCGGACTATGACAATATAGGGATGCCCAGACCATAATCGACGATTAATAGCACTAACCGATTGCATAGGAGCAAAAGTAGCCCCTGGAAAGGCGATGATGTGGTCTGTTTCTAGATCTGCAGGTGGCGACCAGACTTTACTTACACCATTACATAGTTTGATGTTGTTGTTGCTGCTGGATGTCGACACTGAATAACTTTACTCATTTGTGCGCCCTGAAAAGGGAGTTAAGTGGTGGGCTACAGTAGTTTTACCACGCGTGCAGACGAATATGTACGTGAACCATTGTGGGTTGTGCTATAATTGGCCTCATCTGCGTGTCGTTCACTACTATGGGAACGACGCGAAATATACTGGCCAAGACTCTCACCTAACCTTCTCGCTGGTCGTCCTTGAAACGGGATGTTGTCGAAGACAGCAGTCTGGCTAACACGGTGAGGTGCGACGTGATCGCTGTAGTAGTGAGCGACACGCAGATGAAGCCAAGCATAGCACAACCGCCTGGAGAACCCCGGTCCACCTTCATCAGCACGCTCAAGATGTGAGGAAAGTTACTGCGACCCGTCACTTAACGCAATTTTCAGGGCGCATTTAAGAGTAACCTACTCATTGTTGGCATTCGAAACAAGAATTCTTCCCCTTGTTATCCAGACTCCGACGACACAGCCTGTCTCCACGGAGAACTGTATGGAAGTCAAGTGAGGGACTAACATTGACCAGTATGTTTTGTCTGACCAAGACGTTAGTCTCCTCTCCCTGAATAGTTTGATCTACACGGTGTTCATGTTACAAGCTGTGATTTAAAATGTTACCGAGAAACCTCATATCTGTCCCTCTCCAACAGACACAGTCATCAAGCCTAGCCTCTAACGCGGAGCTGCTCAACACGCAGCACATCGTGGATGTCGTATTAGAACTAATCTATGAGCCGGACTCCTCGCAACACGTCCCATTCATTGTAAAATATCTTGTCCTCTACAATATCGGGGCCGGAGATGTAGCCAGCTGGCTACTTGCATCAGGGCCAGCAAACCAGAGCTGACCCTTACCCTACTCGTCTCCAGGTTGTACTAGTGTAGCCATGCTTAGAGAACAGGGGTCACAGTTGGAAGGCAAACTCGACCCCAAAAAAGCCACCTGGTGTGTCGGGCCGATAGATGCTTATGTCGCAGCCTCGATGAAAACTGCGACACAACGTCACAACGTGCTTTACATGACAAACGCCGAGGAGGAGGATGGTTAACTTGTTCGTGGTTATGAGAATGCCCTTATCAAATGTTATTGATCTGTCCTCCCCTGATGATTGGATTTTAGCGAATTTTATTTGTGTAAATATTGAACATGGTAAAGAGGAAACTTAACTTAACTTAACGTCTTTATACTGGTTTAGAAGACTCTGCAGAGTCTGTATACAACCAGATTCATTTACATTTCCTCACTCTAAAAGCTATGCGCATCCAGTTTATTCTTAAATGCTCTAACTGTCCCCGCCTCCACTACCTCCCCTGTCAATGCATTCCAAGCAGACACCACTCTCTGACTAAATAAATATTTCCTAATATCTAAAGAGTATGAGCGTTGAACCTTGGAACGATTTTGGACATTTGCACTAAGGTTTCTATGTGCACAATCCAAAAAACAGTTCCATTGTTCTCTTCATCCATCTCACCAGCCAGGTGCTTGTTCTACTTGGCATACTACAACACATCAACGTCTCGACGTCCACTAGGTTATTCGTGTCCTCCATGTCGAAAGCCAGAGTATCTGTTTCTTGCTAGAAACCATTGTAAACATCATAAGTAAAACACAGACACTAATGACACAATACTAAAGAAACATATTCTGCTTTCTGTCAAGAGACTACATCTTCCCAAGTCAGTAGAACGAATAGATCAAAATAGCAAGCAAACTATAGTAATAACACAACACAATTAACGAAAGTAACAAAGAAAAACAAATACTTACCAGGTCCCATTGTCTGTGATTTTAGTCGTACGGTCACACTCTTCCCGTGCCCCCCTGCTCCTCCAACCAACAACCCTTTCAAAGCGCTAAGACCAGCCGGCCTGGATGAAGGTGTGTCGTTAATCTCCTCCGGTGGAGGCGCTGCGCTGGAACTATTTAGACTGATGTTGCCAGCACCTGCCGAACGCGTCAGGCTCACGTTGAAGAGCTTTCTGGAACCATATTCCCTGTTTGGAACAAGCAAGCTGCTCTGTGAGCTCACAAAGTAATCTTTCGCTACTTTGGCGACATCCATTATTGACCTTCACGTTTACCACGATTCACAGGAGAAGATAATCTGTGTTCACTTTGTCAAAGAATAAAAACTCTTCACAACTACATACATTAGTCTTGCAATTAAAACACAAGGCCTATCGGGAACAACTTTTTCATTCTCGTTAATTAATAGAAAACACACGATAAATAATACTACTGACAAAATGGTCCTTCCCTGGGTTATGGTGCAACATGTTCCACAGGTTATTGTAATATTTGCCTAATGACTGTCCATAATTTACTTCCGTATGACAGGACTGGTCCTGTAAAAAAAAAAATAGTAAATGAACTGTCATAAGAGACACTGCGTCGGGGATGAAGTGTTTCAGACTTCACAGTTCGAGGTGTCCAGATGTTTTTGTATGAGGCAGGGTGACCTTTCCTCACTACTCTGTGTTCCCTAACAGTGAAACAGGTGCCCATTTATGAAATACTTGGTAACTTTCTTTCCTACCACGATAGACGAGTTGGTGTGTGGAAGTCGGTCCTACAATCAGATCAGAGGTCAGACTCAAGCTTGATCTGTAATCTGGTCAAATGCCGTGTAGTAGCACTCCCCAAAACCAATGTTGGTTATTATGTCCATTTACGAAGTTTTCAGAATAATTAAGAAGAGGGATTAATTCTCTTTCTCATATCCTAGCCTTCCGAGTCTGAGTCAGGTACTTGTTTCTATCACCTGGCCACAATAGAGCATGTCGTCACTGGGTGACGAACCCACATGCTTGTTATCTATACCTACACGCTTGTTATTTATACCTACACGTTTGTTATCTATACCTACACGCTTGTTATCTAATACCTACACGCTTGTTATTTATACCTACACGTTTGTTATCTATACCTACACGCTTGTTATCTATACCTACACGCTTGTTATCTATACCTACACGCCTGTTATTTAATACCTACATGCGTGTTATCTAATACCTACACGTTTGTTATCTATACCTAGACTCTTGTTATCTAATAACTACACGCTTGTTACCTAATACCTACACGCTTGTTACCTAATACCTACACGCTTGTTACCTAATACCTACACGCTTGTCATCTATACCAAAATACTTGTTATATACATGAATACCTACACTCTTATCAGTATCTAATTCCTCCACTCTTGCTACCGAGTACCAACAATTATGCTACCGAGTACCAACAATCATGCTACCTAGTACCAACAATCATGCTACTTAGTACCAACAATCATGCTACCTAGTACCAACAATCTTGCTACCTAGTACCAACAATCATGCTACCGAGTACCAACAATCTTGCTACCTAGTACCAACAATCATGCTACCGAGTACCAACAATCATGCTACCTAGTACCAACAATCTTGCTACCTAGTACCAACAATCATGCTACCGAGTACCAACAATCATGCTACCTAGTACCAACAATCATGCTACCTAGTACCAACAATCATGCTACCGAGTACCAACAATCTTGCTACCTAGTACCAACAATCATGCTACCTAGTACCAACAATCATGCTACCGAGTTCCAACAATCTTGCTACCGAGTACCAACAATCATGCTACCTAGTACCAACAATCATGCTACCGAGTACCAACAATTATGCTACCGAGTACCAACAATCTTGCTACCTAGTACCAACAATCATGCTACCTAGTACCAACAATCATGCTACCTATTACCAACAATTATGCTACCGAGTACCAACAATCTTGCTACCTAGTACCAACAATCTTGCTACCTAGTACCAACAATCATGCTACCTAGTACCAACAATCATGCTACCTAGTACCAACAATCATGCTACCTAGTACCAACAATCTTGCTACCTAGTACCAACAATTATGCTACCGAGTACCAACAATCATGCTACCTAGTACCAACAATCATGCTACCGAGTACCAACAATCTTGCTACCGAGTACCAACAATCATGCTACCTAGTACCAACAATCATGCTACCGAGTACCAACAATTATGCTACCGAGTACCAACAATCATGCTACCTAGTACCAACAATCATGCTACCGAGTACCAACAATCTTGCTACCTATTACCAACAATCATGCTACCTAGTACCAACAATCTTGCTACCTAGTACCAACAATCATGCTACCGAGTACCAACAATCATGCTACCTATTACCAACAATCATGCTACCTATTACCAACAATCATGCTACCTAGTACCAACAATCATGCTACCTAGTACCAACAATCATGCTACCTAGTACCAACAATCATGCTACCTAGTACCAACAATCATGCTACCTAGTACCAACAATCATGCTACCTATTACCAACAATCATGCTACCTAGTACCAACAATCATGCTACCTATTACCAACAATCATGCTACCTATTACCAACAATCATGCTACCGAGTACCAACAATTATGCTACCGAGTACCAACAATCTTGCTACCTAGTACCAACAATCATGCTACCTAGTACCAACAATCATGCTACCTATTACCAACAATTATGCTACCTAGTACCAACAATCATGCTACCTATTACCAACAATTATGCTACCGAGTACCAACAATCTTGCTACCTAGTACCAACAATCATGCTACCTAGTACCAACAATCATGCTACCTATTACCAACAATCATGCTACCTAGTACCAACAATCATGCTACCTATTACCAACAATCATGCTACCGAGTACCAACAATTATGCTACCGAGTACCAACAATCATGCTACCTAGTACCAACAATCATGCTACCTATTACCAACAATCATGCTACCTATTACCAACAATCATGCTACCGAGTACCAACAATTATGCTACCGAGTACCAACAATCTTGCTACCTAGTACCAACAATCATGCTACCTAGTACCAACAATCTTGCTACCTATTACCAACAATTATGCTACCTAGTACCAACAATCATGCTACCTATTACCAACAATTATGCTACCGAGTACCAACAATCATGCTACCTAGTACCAACAATCATGCTACCGAGTACCAACAATCTTGCTACCTAGTACCAACAATCTTGCTACCTAGTACCAACAATCATGCTACCTAGTACCAACAATCATGCTACCGAGTACCAACAATCTTGCTACCGAGTACCAACAATCATGCTACCTAGTACCAACAATCATGCTACCGAGTACCAACAATTATGCTACCGAGTACCAACAATCTTGCTACCTAGTACCAACAATCATGCTACCTAGTACCAACAATCATGCTACCTATTACCAACAATTATGCTACCGAGTACCAACAATCTTGCTACCTAGTACCAACAATCATGCTACCTAGTACCAACAATCATGCTACCTATTACCAACAATTATGCTACCGAGTACCAACAATCATGCTACCTAGTACCAACAATTATGCTACCTAGTACCAACAATCATGCTACCGAGTACCAACAATCATGCTACCGAGTACCAACAATCTTGCTACCGAGTACCAACAATCATGCTACCTAGTACCAACAATCATGCTACCGAGTACCAACAATTATGCTACCGAGTACCAACAATCTTGCTACCTAGTACCAACAATCATGCTACCTAGTACCAACAATCATGCTACCTATTACCAACAATTATGCTACCGAGTACCAACAATCTTGCTACCTAGTACCAACAATCATGCTACCTAGTACCAACAATCATGCTACCTATTACCAACAATTATGCTACCGAGTACCAACAATCATGCTACCTAGTACCAACAATCATGCTACCGAGTACCAACAATCATGCTACCTAGTACCAACAATCATGCTACCTATTACCAACAATCATGCTACCTATTACCAACAATCATGCTACCTATTACCAACAATTATGCTACCTAGTACCAACAATCATGCTACCTAGTACCAACAATTATGCTACCTATTACCAACAATCATGCTACCTATTACCAACAATCATGCTACCTAGTACCAACAATCATGCTACCTAGTACCAACAATCATGCTACCTATTACCAACAATTATGCTACCTAGTACCAACAATCATGCTACCTAGTACCAACAATCTTGCTAGCTAGACCAACAATCTTGCTACCTAGTACCAACAATCTTGCTACCTAGTACAAACAATCATGCTACCTAGTACCAACAATCTTGCTACCTAGTACCAAAAATCTTGCTATCTAATAGTTAGTTTCCCATCTCAAGCGAAGATGACGATAACGGCAGACATGTGTATTCACCTGTGACAGCCCATAACTGTAGAGTCCGATACGATCGCGAAAGGCTCAAAAGGACTTGGGACACCAGTGAACAACGTCAGTAATTTAGCCGTCTTCGATTCTGTCCCTTCATACAGCTTGCTTTTTCTGTGTCCTCGACTGAGTGGTGATCACCGACTGTGGCGGCAGTACGTCAGACTAAGCGACTCCAAGCAAACAGGTCCCACGCAGGAGACGACAGCAATGAGAAAACTGTTCAGATATACGTTCAGAGAGTCTTGTGTTGTTTCTTATGCTCCCCCACAGAGCGACTGTCTGCCATGAGTTCACCATAGCTGTTTAGAGACGCTCTCGTCAGACATGCAAATAGCATGCGCAGTTGATATTACCCGAGTTCTCCGAAGCGGCGTATGGATGTCCCTAACAGTCTCGCCTGCTGAGGACTACAGACTCAGGGACTCTATCCTGTCAGCCGATCAAGGGTAGCCTGTGGGGAACGGCTTAGGTGGAAATAATTGAGTTTTCTGACATGTCTGCTATAGCAGACATGTAATCTAATTATCAATTAGCACTAATTTTCAGCCATCGCTGAGGACGCAGGAGATGTGAATGGGGAGGGCTACACAAGTTAGGTGTACACAAGCGAGGTAATTCCATGGTAGAACGAGTGTTTGAGTGATGTTGATACCGGTTTTTGTCTAAGGGTAAACATTGTTCCAAACCCCGGTGTTGCGTAGGTTGTCATTTGTACTGGGGGCAATCGCGAGGGTAAACTGTTGTCCATACGCCCTATAAGTCCATCTGATGATTCCTAGTTATGGGAATACACTTTGACAAGTTACATGTGTTAATATTATTATTATAAATTACACACATCTGGATATAATCTCCGTTATCGTTGTCAATGATAGTAGTAAGGCAGGCATCAGATAGGCACTTCCATCTCGTGGGATTTGAACGTACAAGCAGTTATGTTTGCGCTGCCTTAAATGTACGGAAACCAGGGGTAACTCGAAGACTATTCAATAGTAAATGCAAGAGAAGCTATCTATCTTCACTCCACTTATGTAGTTAGACGTCGCGGGGAGGTGTGACCTCCTTTGTTTCATATTTTTTGGCAGTCGAATTTGGCTTCTTCCAATCAAAGATCGGATGTAATATGTTCCCAGCATCATCTGCCTGTTATCTTGATGGTACAGTCTCCTTGTCAATTTGTGTGTGTGATTCTCGAACTTATATCGTTGTTCATCTTTGGCCCGTTTAACCTTTTCCTTACCATCTAGCATTGTTCTCAGCGACTATCCGATGTGACTAAAATATCTTTATTTTTTTTTGCTTTGATTTCGTTTTTCAGTTCTTTTTCACCGCTGATTTCTCAAAGACTTGTTTTTATTTCTTGTTATTGTTCCATGAGGTGTGCGCCATTCTTCTATACATTCATTTTTCTAAGCTACGAACTCTCTTCTTCAACCGTTTGTTCCATTGTCCGTGTGTTTTTACGCCATACAGTAAAGACCTGATCTCCATCATCTTTGATTTATGAATGACTTGCTTGGATGTCAATACATGACTCATGTAGGTGAAAACAAATTTGGCTTCCCATGTCCTCTTTCTGATTTTTATTTCGAATCCCCCATTTTAAAAAATTGTATTTCCGATATCGACGAAGCTCTTTTTTTTATCTGTAGGGTATATTTTGAGTCTTCATTACTAATTGTCATAGTTTTGTTTTTCTCAGGTGTTAATGTCCAATCAATACACCTGTCTTTTTTTTTTTTTTACTTGAATTACAGATTAATGTAGTTCTACTGAGTGATCAACATATCTCAAAATGTTTATCCATACTCCACCAACACAATAAGCCCTTGCATTTCTACTATCTGCTCAAATAATATGATAAATGTAAATGTTAAACAGATAAGGGGTCAGTAAGTACCTTGTTGTACTTCTCGTTTGATATTTATACCTGGTGAGTAGAGCTTGTCGGATCTTACAGAAGCAGTTTGCTCCAAATATAGGTTACTGAACATTTGTCTTTTTTATTCATGCATAATGATTTTCAGACAACTAATTCGTACCTCATGCTGGACTCTGCTAAATGGCTTTTTGTAGTCTGTAAATCATACGTAAATGTTTTTCTGTACTTCTATATATGTTTTCTGCTAGAGTCTTAACTTAACATCATTATACTGATTTAGAAGTCTGTAAAGAGTCTATAGACAACCCGTTTATTCCACTCCACCTATTCTAAAAATGGCTGTGATCATTCAATCTATTTGTGAATGCATTAACTGACCCGACCTCCACCACATCCAGTGGCAATGCATTCTAAGCAGTCACCACTCTCTGGCTAAAAAATTATTTCCTAATACCTAATCTGGACCTGTCTTTAAACAATTTGAAGCAGTGCCCTTTTGTTCTTGTAGCCGCTTGAATCTTGAAAAACTTGGTTTAGTCTAATTTATCCTTTCCATTGACTAATTTATAAAATTGAATTAAGTCACCTCGAATTCTTCTTTGTTCTAAACACCGTAGACAAGTTTTTCCTGAGTTTTTCCTCATAAATATAATTCTGGAATCTCACGATCATTTTTGTAGTTCTTCTATGTATCCTTTTTAGCATGTCTATATCGACTCTATGATAAGGACTCCACATCTGAGCACAGTACTTTAGCATAATACTGCTTCTCTGGTTCTGCTGTTCTGTCTATATCCAAATTGTTTATTTTGAACTTCGTTGTCGATACTAATTCTCTTCTCTATAATTTAAAGCGATATTCTTTATGATTTGGCTGATCAGGCTGATTGTTCTCAAATCTTAACATTCAGTTGCTCTAGGTTTTTTGAGAATGTTATAGAGACAGGTGTAATCAGGTCGCCATGTACAGGTCCTTTATTGTAAGTGTCATTAAACAGATGAGTCATTTTACATATAAGGATTTCCTCTAGAGTTTCAATCACTTCTATATTTAATGTATCCATGCTTGCTGCTTTTCCTTTGTTCATATTTTTAAAATTGCTTTCTCTACTTCTGATCTGAGGATGCTGGGGCCGTCATTATTAAAGTGTGATTGTTTCCCATCTCTGTTGTCTTCGAATAATTCAAAGTACATATTCGGCCCACCTGTTCAATATATCTCTTGTTATCAAAGTTAAATGTCGCAATCCTTATTATAATAACAAAACGTACAACAGCCAATACACTACTCTTAGCCTTAGGTCTCACAGTAGTCAGTGCAGTAATCAATACACTACTCTTAGCCTTGGGTCCCACAGTAGTCAGTGCAGTAATCAATACACTACTCTTAGCTTTAGGTCTTGCAGTAGTCAGTGCAGCAATCAATACACTACTCTTAGCCTTGGGTCTCACAGTAGTCAGTGCAGTAATCAATACACTACTCTTAGCCTTGGATCTCACAGTAGTCAGTACAGTAATCAATACACTACTCTTAGCTTTAGGTCTTACGGTAGTCAGTGCAGTAATCAATACGCTACTCTTAGCCTTGGGTCTCATAGTAGTCAGTGCATTAATCAATACACTACTCTTAGCCTTAGATCTTACAGGAGTCAGTGCAGTAATTAGGATACTACTCTTAGCCTTATGTCTTACAGGAGTCAGTGCAGTAATTAGGATACTACACTTAGCCTTATGTCTTACATGAGTCAGTGCAGTAATCAATACTACAATTGGCTGTAGAGAACTACTGTAATAATTATACTACAATTGACTGTAGAGAACTACAATAATAGATACACTGCTCTTAGTTCTAGGGATTACAGTAATCAATAAAATAACTATTTTTAAAATATTATAATCAAAGCACTAATCTTATCTCTGCAGATTACACTAATAAATATCCTGCTTTTGTCACTGGAGCTTACAATAATCGATTAAATAATCAATACATAACTCTTGTTGTTTTTGTTGTTGTTATTACGAATCCAACAGCACCCGGGCTCTCGTCCTTGGGCCCAATGGATGTAATGGTATCTGCACGTGTTTATCAGCTGTTGCCTAATGCCATACAAAGTGCTCCATGTATCTGGCCACGGAGGAAGAAGCATTTTCCTAAAATCACTGAGCTCTGAGCACTCAAAGAGATGATGACCAAAAGTTTAATATGGGTGTGTACACAGCTTGCACTCAGAAGTATGTTGTGGTTGGATTTTGTCCAGGTGTTTCTTTAGTGGGATGTGTTGGGTTCTGTTCAGGTGTTTCTTTAGTGGGATGTGTTGGGTTCTGTTCAGGTGTTTCTTTAGTGGGATGTGTTGGGTTCTGTCCAGGTGTTTTTTTAGTGGGATGTGTTGGGTTCTGTTCAGGTGTTTCTTTAGTGGGATGTGTTGGGTTCTGTTCAGGTGTTTCTTTAGTGGGATGTGTTGGGTTCTGTCCAGGTGTTTCTTTAGTGGGATGTGTTGGGTTCTGTTCAGGTGTTTCTTTAGTGGGATGTGTTGGGTTCTGTCCAGGTGTTTCTTTAGTGGGATGTGTTGGGTTCTCAGTCGAAATATGGTGCTCTGATCCTTCCTTGTGAGTTGATTTACACTGCCATTTGAACTGGGGAATGTCATATGTCTGTAGACCTCTCTTTCTGTGTTTCCCATGGCCCATCTGTTCAGTCAAGTTTCTTTGTTTGCTGATCTTAAGAGCTATTTGTCTGTTTGTAAAGTTATTGCTGTGTGTGGCTGTTCTTGTCTTGATCCCTCCTTTGCTAGTCTGGCTGCCTTGTCATTGCCAGGTGTGCTTGAATGTCCAGAACTATTTTGACAGCACTGGAAGTGATAATATGGTCAACGTCTAGAGATATTTGGAAAAGGTCAGGTCTTCAATGACCAGCAACTTCTAATGCTTGAAAAGCTGACATTGAGTCTGTGAAAATAACAGTATTTTGGGCCTTTGAATGAAAAACATAAAAAATTATCATCAGATGGTACAAAGCGGCTTTAAGTGCAGTGATGTCGGTTTTATAGTTGGAGCAAACCTCACCGAAGCATTAGGCTGTTCATCAGAGGATCCGTCCGGGTATTTTATATAAACGGCTTTAAACGCAAATCCATCAGTATATACATGTATCCATTCATCGGGATAGGCATCAATAGTTCTTGAGCTGCTCGAATGAGAGTAGTTAGATCTGAACTTTTGGTTGTATCATCTATTAATTGTGCCTGTTTTTCTGGTATTTTAAGGAAAGCTTGTGAAGGTATGTCTTTAACTACGCTCTGTACCTCTTGTCTTATTTCTGGTAGATTATCTGTCTTTGATTTCACTAACATGGTGAAGTACATACTTTTGTTTAATTCTGCTTTCTAGCTGCCAGTTTCCCTATAAGGAGTCTGTTGGGATGATCCTGTTTTATTCTGCTACTTCGCTCATAAAATTCCATAACTGCTTTATCCCTTCGCATCTGAAGGGGTCCCACCTGTATGTGGATTCCGCAAGCTACAGTTGATGTTGTCTTCATTGCTCTACTAATGAAGCGTAGAGCACTAATTTGCACCCTGTCCAGGGATTCCAAGTTAGATTTTGAACAAGTTGTAAGGAGCGCACTATTATATTCTATTGTATAAGCCTCTCAAAGTAGCCTTGTCTGATCCCTATGATGTACTACCAAGCCTCTTTAAGAGCTGTATATGACTCACAGCCTTATTCTTCACATTCTGGATGTGATGCTTGAGGTTGAGTTGTCGGTCAAGCGTGACTCCAAGATATGTGGGCTGTTTGTGGCTGAGTTGTCGGTCAAGTGTGACTCCAAGATATGTGGGCTGTTTGTGGCTGAGTTGTCGGTCAAGTGTGACTCCAAGATATGTGGGCTGTTTGTGGCTGAGTTGTCGGTCAAGTGTGACTCCAAGATATGTGGGCTGTTTGTGGCTGAGTTGTCGGTCAAGTGTGACTCCAAGATATGTGGGTTGTTCTTCTCTAATTAATTGGTGCTCCTCTAATCTCAAAATGATATTTTGTTTGTCAACCTTGTGACTCTTTGTGAAGATGGTATACACTGTCTTTTCACAGTTCATTTTTAGTTTCCATGTTTGGCAGTAGTCATGCAGTCTCCTCAGGTCTCCATGTTTGGCAGTAGTCATGCAGTCTCCTCAGGTCTCCATGTTTGGCAGTAGTCATGCAGTCTCCTCAAGCCTCCATTTAGCCTTCGTGCCTCACTATCAATGTCTTCTTGGCTCAGCCATATTGCCAGGTCATAAGTATACAAAAAGCTTTTTCAGCTTTGATCTGGTCAGCCAAGTCATTGATATATATCAGGAAAAGAGTATAACTTAGGGATGAGCCTTGGGGTAATCTTTCTTCTAACACTTCTTTAAAAGAGATCGCATCCTTCACCTTCGTCTGGATCGTTCGATCAGTCAGGAAGTAATTTATCCAATTCTATAGCTTGCCATGAATCCCCCGGGTTAAACATCTTTACCAGACGACCTTTCCTTCAGACACGATCGTAAGCCCGTTGAATTTAAAATAAAGATGGCCACTGTATGCTTGTTGTTCTGGAAGCCATAATTTATTCTCTGGGTTAGCCGGGTCTTCTGTGCAGCTACCAATTCTTAACCCTGCTTGTTCCTGGCATACGGTGCTGGATTTCTCCAGGAACCAATAGAGACGTGTGTTTATCATTCTCTCTGCTAATTTGCCCAGGAACGATGTTAGGGAGATGGGCCGATAGCTGCTTGGTTTATTCAGAGGTTTTTTGTTTTACAATATTGGCACTATATGTGGATTCCTCCATGTTTTATGGAGCTTATCATTTCTCCGTGTCATATTGATCAATCTGAGGACAGCTTCTTTACCTTGAGTCCCCAGATGAAGCAGCATTTCGTTGTGTATCTTGTCTGGTGCTGGAGACTTTCTAGGTTTGAGTTTCTTCAGTGCCTGCTGGAGCTCTTGCATGTTGAAATCTTCTTCAAATATGGAGTCATTGGCCTATGGAGCTTTCTCTTGGCACTTCAGGTAGCGAAAATGCTTCCTATCCTGTTCTGTAAGTTTTCTTGCTCTGTTCACAGATGCGAAGTAGCGATTAAAGTGCTTTGCTTTATTTTGGTCTTCAGTGATTGTTCTCTCTCCATCTATTACTGGCTTCGGGTTCACTCTCCTGTTTCCTCTGGACAGTCGACCAATGACCAGGCTCTATTTCCATTATGAGATCTAATTTGAAGCACGTCTCAGACCATTTTTCATTTTTTGCTTTCTTGACTGTCAGCTTTACTTTGGCACACGCTTTGTCTAACTGCATCTTTGCTTCTAGTGATGGCATTGTTTCAAGGGTTATTCTTACATTCTTTATATCACGTATAACACTCTGTATTTCTCTATTCCAGAATGGTCTATAGGGTTAACGACATCCCCTTGGGATGCACTGTAATGCTGCTTCCAAGATTGCATTTGTCTCTTCGTTGAGAATTTCAACACTGTTGGTTGTGTTTATAAGAATACGGTCTGATTTTTCTTGAAATAACTGCCAGTTCGCTTTTCTAAATTTCCAGTGTGTTCTTTATTAAAAATATGCTCTTGATGGCGTTCTTGTGGCTGTAAGGAGTGGTTTGTGGTCACTTCCAATGTCACCAAGAACTTGCAGGTTGCAGGAGTTTATCAAATCAGATGAGCAGATCGTCAAGTCAGGTCAACTAAGAGAGAGGTGGGCCCTGTGCAGCAGCGTTGGGGTAGTCTGCATTCTGCAATACAGACAAGTTTGTTGCATCGCAGAGCTCTTCAATAAATGTTCCTGTACTAATGTGGTCAGTGTAACCCCAACGAGGCGAGTGTCCATTGAAGTCACCTGCAAGGAGTGTTTTATGACATTGTGTTTCGTGTACATAACTCGTATATGTAAGGCTTACCAAATACAACACACTACTCAAAACTCAACAGTACACAATAATCAATTCACTACTGTGATCGGTAGGGCCTAATAATATAATCAATACATTATTCTCATCACCATCATTAAATGATTAATACACTGCGGATTACAATGATTAATTAAATAATATATGTGGCATTATCATCGTACGATTTGGCTTACACTAATCAATACACTACTCTTAACTGATTCACTACGTAGAGCCGATATATTGGCTTGCAAACTTTCTCATAAGATTGTATGATAGATATATTGGCTTTAATAACTGCCATACTGAAGTATATGTGAAAGTTTCTGCAAAAATGCATGTGTCCAGAAGTTCAACGTATTCCAGAGAGCAAGCGTTAACACACTACGAATTTCAATGACTAATTAAAAAATCAACGCACAATTCATATCACTACAATAAACAACTCCTCTAGCTATAATCTCAACTCTAAGTTTACAACACGTTCATAAGAATACATCCAAGTAAAAAATATACGTGAATAAAGCCATTTAAATGCCGATATCACATTAAGCTTAATAAATGTCTTATGACGACCCACATTACCAAGCAACCTGGCATGTTCCCACACAGACTATTAGATTACCGGAGCTCAACGTCACGTGGTGCTTTGTTACTTGTATTTACATTTTGCAACGCAGAACGTACATCTAAATCTCCCGAGGACAGACCGAGCTCTGACTTGAAGAAGGGCACGAATGTCTTGATAGTCTTGCTTCATATATGTACAGCTTATGTGTAGGTAATTTCCCTTACCGGAAGGTGGAGTCAGGTAACTAGCTAAGGTGGTGATAGACTGGCAACCTCACTTGTACAAAAACCAACTATTGCTAATAAAACTAGACTACATACAAATGTATTCAAGTTTCATTATAACCTGGATAGGGTCAACGCAAAAATTGTGTTTGCTCCGTCAATGAAGTAACGGGTCCAATTATAAATAATAATATCTAGTTAACATTGAGATAACAAAGTACGTTTATAATACTCTCAAATGTATATTGATTATTTGAGCATATTAAATAAAAAAACATTAACACAAATGTAGTCACACATGTACGGTTCGGTGCTGAATGACGTCACACTTGTACGGTTCGGTGCTGAATGACGTCACACTTGTACGGTTCGGTGCTGAATGACGTCACACTTGTACGGTTCAGTACTGAATGACGTCACACTTGTACGGTTCGGTGCTGAATGACGTCACACTTGTACGGTTCAGTGCTAAATGACGTCACACTTGTACGGTTCAGTACTGAATGACGTCACACTTATACGGTTCAGTGCTGAATGAGTGGATGTGTGGGTGTGTGTGCGTGCGTCGTGAGTGTTTGTGTATGTTTCGATCTAGATTCGCAGGGGAGAGGCTACGGCTACTGCTACTACTACTTACACTACGCACACATTAGCAAATATATGGACAGAGGAGATGAACATGGCATGGTTAAATAGACTATGAGCTGTAGTGGATGATCGAGCAGTTAAGATACTTGTCTTCTAATTAGAAAGAGACTAGTTTGAACCCTAGTAAGAACCTTAGACTTTTCTCTTTCATGGGTTTAAGATAACCTTGTGTGCACATTGTTCGGCGTCTGCTAGGACATGCTGACTTTATTCATGAGCAATATAAACCCTAACGCCAGATCCCTATCAGTGTGGGAAAACACCGTAGTAAAGGATTTTATATATATCGACACAGACGAAGCTAACAGCCTGCAGATGGACGAGCAGACGGTACAGAGATTAGGTGAATGGGAAGTGGAATTAAGGAGTTCATGCACACACATCGCCGAGGTATGTGCTAAATTCCTAACAAAACGCGTCCGGCGTGTATTTTTAATCTAAATAGAACGACTCTAGAAACAACACGTTCACAAAACGGGGATTCGTCGTCTCAGTCGACATACAACTGGAGCCGATCAAACAGAACTTTGAAACGTAGACTTGAGCTGAACCTCTACTGGCGAAGACTGAATGACGTTGTTATGAAACGACTAGTATATGCGTATATCCAGGGCAGGGAACACGTTCTAATTGCTTCTGTCTGATTGGTCAAAATATACTGCGATTGCTTCAAAATAACAGTTCCTAATGGGGTTATCAAGGGCAAGCTTCTAGTTCTTCTTCCTCGTTCGCCATCAAACATCCGTACTAGTGATTCTAAACAAGAGCAGAAGTCAAGCTCAAAGCTTCCAACACTGCTGTACAACTTCAGTGGTACAAGTTGGGTTAAATGCCACTTCTTTCATCAGTGAATGTTTGGCGTGTCTGCAATAAGTATTTAACTGACACGGGGCCAGTGCAACAAGTGCACAGATCCGTCGTTTCCAATAGCACATTATTAAAACAAGATGGGGTCTCAGTATATTGTGCCCATTGCTCAACCTGAATACGAGAGAGCAGATGAGAGCGTCATTTTCTATGTCACCTATTGGTTAGATTTATACGGTAGAGCAGATGAGAGCGGTCATTTTCTATGTCACCTATTTGTTAGATTTATACGGGAGAGCAGAGGAGAGCGGTCATTTTCTATGTCACCTATTGGTTAGATTTATACGGGAGAGCAGATGAGAGCGGTCATTTTCTATGTCACCTATTGGTTAGATTTATACGGGAGAGCAGATGAGAGCGGTCATTTTCTATGTCACCTATTGGTTAGATTTATACGGGAGAGCAGAGGAGAGCGGTCATTTTCTATGTCACCTATTGGTTAGATTTATACGGGAGAGCAGATGAGAGCGGTCATTTTCTATGTCACCTATTGGTTAGATTTATACGGGAGAGCAGATGAGAGCGGTCATTTTCTATGTCACCTATTGGTTAGATTTATACGGGAGAGCAGATGAGAGGGGTCATTTTCTATGTCACCAATTGGTTAGATTTCCGTTGTTGATTTAGAGGTTGTCTTAATAATTGTTTTGGCTTCATCATATTGTGTCGCCAAACCACTTTGCTGGGTAAAGCCTTGTCTGGCAAACTTGCCTACCTGCCTGTCAATACGTATCTCTTCGTGTCATAGAGCATGAAACATAATTTGTAAATCCATAATCATTATAGCTTGTTTATTTATATTGTTTGCGTCCTCCGAAATATTTATCTTTTTTTTTTAGCAGTTTCTTTGATCCTTATCTTGTGATTGACGTCACAATGTCAGATAAGAGATGTGCAATCGTAAACAAAAATATGAATTATTTTTAATATAACTTAGTAAAAATGTTTGCAAAACAGACTTGACAGTAAACGGACAGCTCATTAAATGTGAGATTAAGGAAAGAACAACAATAGGGATTAAACAAGAGAAAAATATGGTACGTTGTGACGTCCATAATAAACAACAGAAAATGTTGTGTTATGTTATTGATAATCGATATCACTTAGCTCCGGGTAGATCCAAAGGTATTCATTCTCTTTCGACAAAAAGTGACGCGGACAGATAATGAAAGCTCCAGAAGGTGGTCTGTTGTTCCACACTCTATCGCAGGTGTCCCTTCATGCTTGAACCATGTTTCTTCTTCTTCTTCTTCTTCGTTGGTTCTCAATCTCCCGCTACCAAACCCTGAAAGGACTTAAGTAGCAGAATGTAGTTCAGAGAACGGAATGCGTTATGTCGTAGTTTACAGCTTGACTGCGATTTTTGCACCTTTCGGTCCAACACATCCGACTTCAGCAAGCATTTTTTTAGTACCGGGTTAGCATTCCCTCTTCGGTCCCTTCTTCTTAGCCAGTCTGCCCTGCTGCAGCCTGTTATCCAGGATCACCGCGTGGAGGTGTAGAAGGGTCTTGTCAGCTCTTGTTCGCTGGCCCTGGCGCTAGCAGTCAGCTATGGGTCGCTGACCACTGCAGCTCATGCGCTGCTCGGCGTCTTGATCCCGATCCATATTTGATATCAAATTCCCACAGTCTGTGTATCGTCAGGTCATCGATGACAGACACATCATCAAAAGGACGGTCACAATTTTAACTCAATATGCAAAGTCCATGTTTAATGTCCCCGCATGGGGTACTTACTTGGAATACTTTCAATCTTGGTATTGAAACAAGCATGTTAATGTCGGTTGCCAGGTATACGAAGACTTCGGATATTCGTAGTATGTATTTTAAACTTTTTGAAGCTTACTAAGCCTGGGGGAAGGAACACATAATTTGGGGCACTTTATGAACCAAAGTGGCAGTTCTTTCATTACTGTTAGCGGTAGACATATAACAAGTAAAGAAACATATTAAAAGCTAAAAAAGAATTACAGAAGAAAAACAAATAAACAGCACGCTAGCAACCATGACTACTCACGTCAATCCAAATGCCACAGAGTATACCTCAATTTCGTCTTTGTATGAGAACAATAACATCAACACCCACAAGGACATAGCCTTTCTTTTATAAATGGGTGTTTGTACACAAGAGAATGACAGAAATGGTATTACACCAACTTTTACGTAGGAATCTTAGAACTAACCAGCTCATAAATGGGTGTTTGTACACAAGAGAATGACAGAAATGGTATTACACCAACTTTTACGTAGGAATCTTAGAACTAACCAGCTCATAAATGGGTGTTTGCACACAATAGAATGACAGAAATGGTATTACACCAACTTTTACGTAGGAATCTTAGAACTAACCAGCTCATAAATGGGTGTTTGCACACAATAGAATGACAGAAATGGTATTACACGAACTTTTACGTGGAATTCTTAGAACGAACCAGCTCTTAAATGGGTGTTTGTATATAATGGAAGGATACAATTGCTATAAGATCTATAATGTAGAACTATTTGAGTGAAAAAATAATCGTGGGTGTGTGCAAAAACATAAGGATGAAAATGGTATAATAAGATCTATAATGGGGAACTGTTGGAACAAACCATCAAACATTACCTGAAGAGAAAACACATAAGTCAACAATTGTGGATAATACATAATAAGAGCACAATACAGTCTTTGTTCCAGTATAAGAGAAATGTTAGGTTGCCCGTCGCAAACAATGATAACGACAACATCAGACGGCTTATCTTCATGATGTAACTTGCTCTTTATTTAGATTATAGGGTGAAAGAACCGCGTTGGTCATCAGCCTCACTCGCTGGTCACTTGCTACCTTGGACCAGTAGCAAGACGTACGTCGAGACAACTGGAGTTAACTCAGGATGCAGACACTCTGGTCTCAATATAGAAAGTGGGAGCAGCACACGTATAGAGAAGACAGCTCGAGACAAACATGAAATAGATAAAGAAGATGTAGAGAGAAATGAAATAGGTGGATACAACAATAATATCTAAGCGTATAAGTGTTGTAAATGTGTGCTCCATAGGGAACTGTAAGGTTCTGAGTGCTTCATTGTCTTGACGTGCCATCGGAACGTTGAGATCAAATCCATGTTGTATTTGGTGGATGTTCCTTTTCAGATTATAGTCTCTATTCCGTCCCCTGTGAAGCACACGGCTACCAATGTAGCTGTCACCGTAACAGGCAGCCTGGATCAAAATGTCAAATCATGCAGATGTAATATCCGTATTACATGAGGTTGTTAGCGACATACATAATACTCTTCGGTCGTCTTTTAAGGCATTCTCAGGTGGTTACAGTTGTCATATACCTTCATCCCATAGTCTCGTTCTGGTTACTGTTTAAGATTGTTAATTGTTTTTCAAAGATCTAGAACAAGAGATGCAGAAAGAGAGAGAGAGAGAGAGAGAGAGAGAGAGAGTGAGAGAGAGAGAAAGAGAGAGAGAGAGTGAGAGAGAGAGAAAGAGAGAGAGAGAGAGAGAGAGAGAGGAGCAGCGATGTAAGGAGTGACAATTTGCGAAGAATAAAAGAACATGTAAAGCGTTGATATGTTCGATGTACAGATGACTATGGCTGGGATTGAGACAACTACAGAGGATTGTGAACGAGATCGGCTACCACATCCTGACAAACTATAACGCTCCCGTGTAAACAGTACCACTGTCGTCTGTCGTCTACACGAGAACCCCTGTCATCAACGGCGTTAGACTTGAGTTAGGGAACCACCACGTTGCAAGAACTACTGTAGTCATAGTTCCTGACTAGACGATGAAGAAGAGGAACCAAAAGATCTTATCGCTGAAACCATCTTCCTGGCGTGAAGACAAGACAAGAGGCTCAGTAGACAAATACGTTGCAGAAGCTGAGAGGAGGAACACAAGGCCACCAGACGAGCGAGGACTGAAAGATTGAGAGTGAACATATTAGCTAGATAGGATTGCATCAACACAGAGGAGATTGAACTGTGAATGGAACATTAGCTAGAATTGATCACGTGATAGGACCTGGAGTTAATTACGCAAAGAAGAAGAAGGTGATCTGTCTAACTGATGCACCATGTCCCATCTCGCTACACCTCATGATATAGAGGAGCGACTCATCCATGTCCGGTCTCGCTACACCCCATGATATAGAGGAGCGACTCATCCATGTCCAGTCTCGCTACATCCCATGGTATAGAGGAGCGACTCATCCATGTCCAGTCTCGCTACACCTCATGATATAGAGGAGCGACTCATCCATGTCCCGTCTCGCTACACCCCATGATATAGAGGAGCGACTCATCCATGTCCCGTCTCGCTACACCTCATGATATAGAGGAGCGACTCATGTTCCGTCTCGCTACACCTCATGATATAGAGGAGCGACTCATCCATGTGAGTACTAGTTGTGCCACGTGTTGATGGATTCTAATGTGTAAAGTCAGCCCAGAAGCTGGTGCTGTTGTTGTGGATGAAGTATTAGAGGCTTCAGTGAACAATCTCAGCTTTTCTGACGTGACGCGATGTGCTTTTTTACGTGTTTTTTTACCTATTAGGAATAGGGCAGAAAAAAAAGGGGGGGGGGGTGGGGGGGAGGGTGTTCTCACAGATTTGCATTTTCTAAATTCAACATAGGCAAATGTCCATTGACAACTTGGTAAACTAGAGCGCAAAAATGTTACGTACCCGGCCACTTTTACTGTTAGAAGCAAACTCTCTAAGCACTGTGACCCTAGCATGCTTACTTAGACTCCTACATTTGGAACGTGTCAATAAGCACGTCCCATCGCTCTGTTGTATATGAAATGCACTGCCTTCTTTAATCCAGAAGGCTTGGAAGTTCACATCACATAGAGAGAGGAAAATCTACTGGGTTGGGCAGAAAACGTTAGAAATATCTCCTAAATATTATATGAAATTTTATAAGGAGCAAGTCTTCATCTTCAGACTAAGAATTGGACATAATAGACTCAAGCGCCTTCAGACTAAGAATTGGACATAATAGACTCAAGCGCCTTCAGACTAAGAATTGGACATAATAGACTCAAGCATCTTCAGACTAAGAATTGGACATAATAGACTTAAGGGTCCTCATTATAATCATATCCATAGATTGGGATCAAGACGCTGAGCAGCGTATGAGCTGCAGAGGTCAGCGACCCATAGCTGACTGCTAGCGTCAGGGCCAGCGAACCAGAGCTGCCAAGACCCTTCTACACCTCCACGTGGTGATCCTGGATAACAGGCTGCAGCAGGGCAGACTGGCTAAGGAGAAGGGATCGAAGAGGGAATGCTAACCTGATACTCAAAAAATGCTTGCTGAAGTCGGATGTGTTGGACCGAAAGGTGCAAATATCGCAGTCAAGCTGTAAACTACGACACAACACATTCCGTTTTCTGGACTACATTCTGCTACTTAAGCCCTTTCAGGGTTTGGTAGCGGGAGACTGAGAACAAACGAAGAAGAAGAAGAAGATATTCGTAGACTAAAGCTGGCCCTGTTCTCCCATGGGTATGCACAGACAAGCAGCACAGACAGCGAAACAAATACTACAAGACTATTATATGCTTAGGCATGTGCGTACTGAGCACTGACTCACGGAGATGAGCCTAGACACAAAAGCTATATGGGAGTCTTGCAGAATTCTCCACTACAGCAACATTTATCCAGAGAACTGGTCCCCATTTGTAGACATATTACAAAGCGTGACGAACGGTTGGAAGATCTTTACAACAATATGAAGATTGGAACAGGAGACAGGTGTCAGGCCCTGAAGCGAGCATACTATGACCGTGGTATATCCTACAAAGTTGCATGTTATAGACAATTGCTGAACTGAAATAACACAGCCTTCCAAACAACGGTTTAGCCTTTGTAAAAGAAGCAGATACCTTGATCTGTGGCTGAACGACGAAGAAGTAGAAATGATTCGGAGAATACACTATTGAAATATCGTTTTATCTAGGATAAATGTTTTGACGAAAAAGAAAAAGAACAATAACAAGAAGAACAAAAAATAATAAAATATCACCCCATCATTTTGCTTGGTTACAAACCATTGCTATCGAATACTTCGCTCTATTAACAATACCACGCCACACAAAACTAACCTATTTGAGCAAGTGTTTGTCAGTCTAATCAAGTTCTTATTCTATTACAATAAAATGGAACCGTTTATTCAACTCATCAGAAACAAGTCACGATCTTATTTATGTCCTGAAAATTAGAGTGTAATTGTAATAAAAGGTGGCGACGCATTTACGATGATGTGACTAAACTCAATTATGTGACATATGTCACAATAAAAAAGATAAAGATAGTCCCTAAAGTAGTCACTGCAGTTAGAGATCTAGTTTCAGATAATTTTGTTTTTAGAACTAAATTTGCTATCATTTCCATTCCACGTCTTCTTGTCCCCTTAATGTAGCCGGGTACAAATTCATTGTGGGGTAGAATTTTTTGTTGTGTTTTGTTTGGGTGCCTTATTTTGTTATTCCCAAAGACGGTGTGCGTTGCACTACGGTTTTTATTTTGCGCCTGTCAGCCCAGTGCATCCGACTTCGGCACGCATTTTATGTAAGGGTCTGCTTCCTCCTGCATTTTCTAAGGGTTTGTTTCCCAGGTGTAACGGCCGGTGCTGTGATCGGGAACGAACCCAGCACTTTCGGTTTGTGAGCCGTGTCACTTAACCTCTATCTCACGTCGTCCCCTGTTGGGTTTAATGAATCGTATCGATACCGAATGTAACCTGGATTATTTGCAGGAAGGGTAAAGCGATCTGATATTTAGACGAAGCTATTAAATGTCATTTTTTTTAAAAAGGAAGAGTCGAGTTCTGCCCTAACGACGATTAGTCAAGTGTTCGGGCACCATAAGTTGGAATGACAGGTTCTATTTCTCCATATCTTGTTTGTCCTAGTTGAAAGTATAGTCAGGTACGGACTCATAAATCTGAATATAATGAAGAGTACAGCGAACGAGTTAAACACTACTACATCAGAAGATGTTCCAGCATGTTGTTTATTGTTTTCGAAATGCAGGTTACTGTAGCAGATCCCACTGTTTGCCTTGGCCGTGATCTAACTTAGAACATTCTCACACTCATCCACATCATCATGACTATACTCAGTAAATGACATATCACACAGCAGGTGGCATATTTATTAAATCATACTCATATCATACAATGAGTAGAGAAATTACAAACACAATATAATACATATCTTAACTAAACATTATACTAAAACGGGAATTGTAAGCATTAGCTATTGATGGAATTCCCAACTAACTAAAAAACCCAGTTCTATTGCCTTGCATTTGCATCACACACATCTCGCCTTAACTGCGTCTTCAACACACCTTATCAAATACTCTTCCTCACTGAAATCCCCTCAGGCGGGCGATCTCGACATAACTCGTTCACATTGTGTCCTTGCTTACAAACACACTTTCACATTATCTATTAATGCAAAACTCACACACCTATTTGAGCGATCCTGTTCTATCACTAAACATTCGTCCAACCGTCAATCAATCGCTCCTCTATCTAAGTCGGTGAGTTAAACATACTATCCACATTCAGTCTCTCTCTCTCCCATACAGCCTCTCTCTATCTAGCCTCTCATCTCTCATCCAGCCCCCCGAGCTAAACTTTGTCTCGAGTTATATATCCTCAAGCAAGGCCAGAGCTTGACCAATCGATCTCAGGTATGGTCATCCTCAATTCCAATTGGAACGAAACACTTTGCACACCTGTCACTCATTCTCTCGCAGCAAGCCCCGTTGCCAATTTCGCCTGTCAATCAATCTCCCCCTACCAAAATCGGAAGGCCAGTGGTCAGTTTCTACCTGTCCACATTCCTTAACCCAACTCTGTTCTCCTTTGCTGAGATAGTGAGTGACCTTGACATGCATTCATGTAGCTTTAAGCTTTAACATGTTCAGGCATCCCAAACTCCCCTTGCTCCGGCGGGAACTGTTACATTACCTCCCTAAACTACAGACCGAAACATGGATGGTCATTTTTTTTCATCTGGCAAATGACCACCATTTTCGTCTCTACTATCCAAAATGTAAACACTACTCCTGTTTACAACTTCACTCACATCGTACATGCATAAAAGACATGTCATTTGATACATATAAACTTTTTGTAATACATACACAATCGATACAAGCAGAAGAAAAACACTGTGGCTGGGCGTTTTTACAACACAAACCAACACTTTTACATCGTTTTACAGTCAAATTCACCTAAGTCTGTCCCTGCGGGACCTTTAACTCATCAAAACAGAAACACCTTAAGGAATTCTCCTTACTCATTGAGGTCAATATACCTCGACCTGTTCCCGTGCCTTCCTCTAAGGACACGAACCTTCATTGTTACACACGACCAGTTCAGGTCAATTTTCTCAGGCGGTCTCATTACACGCCTGGCCGACGATTCACTTCATACTAACTCCTGTGAGGCCACGAATTTACGTGGGTTATCCTCAGGCTAGTTATCATTGTCTCTCTTGACAGCTATCCCCTCTCAAAGAAAACAGCAAAATTCTTTATGTTTCCCACAAAAACGATATTTGACAACATATGTCATAGTCAATATTAAAACTTCTGATCAATGTAGTCTTCTCTGCAAAGACTCCACATACATGTGATTCTGGAACTCGTGGTGACTTTTGCTTGCGGAGGCCTACAGTCTGGATGAGATATACTGCTCTGTAGATCACCTAAATAACCAGTCAGATGATTGGAAAAGCTGTCTATGGTTCTAACACTCTAACCACTAGCTACTCCTCTATTCCTAACTACACACACAAGTTATATTTAACTGCGCCACTTGTGTTAAACATGCAAATCAAGATCTATAGCTACACACGCACTATATTTATAAATCTACCACGACTATCCGTGGTCAACAGGCACCAAAATAATAATAACGTGTAGCAGATCCTCTAATTCTTTGCCCTGGCCGTGATCTAACTTAGAACATTCTCACACTCATCCACATCATCATGACCATACTCAGTAAATGACATATCACACAGCAGGTGGCATATTTATTAAATCATACTCATATCATACAATGAGTAGAGAAATTACAAACACAATATAATACATATCTTAACTAAACATTATACTAAAACGGGAATTGTAAGCATTAGCTATTGATGGAATTCCCAACTAACTAAAAAACCCAGTTCTATTGCCTTGCATTTGCATCACACACATCTCGCCTTAACTGCGTCTTCAACACACCTTATCAAATACTCTTCCTCACTGAAATCCCCTCAGGCGGGCGATCTCGACATAACTCGTTCACATTGTGTCCTTGCTTACAAACACACTTTCACATTATCTATTAATGCAAAACTCACACACCTATTTGAGCGATCCTGTTCTATCACTAAACATTCGTCCAACCGTCAATCAATCGCTCCTCTATCTAAGTCGGTGAGTTAAACATACTATCCACATTCAGTCTCTCTCTCTCCCATACAGCCTCTCTCTATCTAGCCTCTCATCTCTCATCCAGCCCCCCGAGCTAAACTTTGTCTCGAGTTATATATCCTCAAGCAAGGCCAGAGCTTGACCAATCGATCTCAGGTATGGTCATCCTCAATTCCAATTGGAACGAAACACTTTGCACACCTGTCACTCATTCTCTCGCAGCAAGCCCCGTTGCCAATTTCGCCTGTCAATCAATCTCCCCCTACCAAAATCGGAAGGCCAGTGGTCAGTTTCTACCTGTCCACATTCCTTAACCCAACTCTGTTCTCCTTTGCTGAGATAGTGAGTGACCTTGACATGCATTCATGTAGCTTTAAGCTTTAACATGTTCAGGCATCCCAAACTCCCCTTGCTCCGGCGGGAACTGTTACATTACAAGTATGTTTTAATTGTACACCCGATTGGAAAAAAAACGAACAACATTGGCCCTGCCATGATGGTACAGTTTCCTAACCGCTCGGCCATCCTATCTGGGAAAAACTTGTATATAATGCACGTCCTCTTCCCACATCTACCATCGGGGGGGGGGGGCGGGGGGGGGAGAGAAGGTATATCATGCATTAGCGTTCCCGTTACACCACTGACTCTGGTAGTAACAGTTTGGCACTTTAATACCCTGACTAATTTAAAATAAAAACCCACTGATTTTGCCTGCTGCAGAACGTGCATATAAACAGTACTAGACTGGAGTGTGTGTGTTACAGCTGTTAACTAATGACTTAACTATAGCACACAAACACACACAGGCCTAATACACATTTTCGCTAGCACACAACCATTCAAAAATCTACATTCAAAATGCCTGCTATTGCTTCTTGCGCTCCCAGTTACCAACCTGAATATTATAAACTTAACAGACGTTAGTCTACTGCTTTTTAACGGTTCGCTCTAAGAGAGTGTGTGACCTTGGGTTTGTGAACTTGGTCTACAATAGCAACATACCAGGCTCAAATCCTGTCGAGTTCAGTTTGACTGACAGTCATGACATTCCGGGTTCTTTTTATAAGGAAACGACTGTTGCCCCTTTTTAAAGATTTCTATTTCTCCTATTTTAAACAACTTCCCCATAACCTAGAAAGCTGAAATTATGTACGCAGTCTCTACTAGTGCGACATTATAATCCATCAATGCTGACTCATATTGTTCCCAAAATGTAAAAAAATTAATTGTCAGCAATAAATAAAAACGTGCACCGAAAAAAATATTGTTTTTAATTATGTATTTGTTCATAGTATGACCTCTTATCTCAGTGAACAAAAATTGTAAATAGGTACCTGACAAAGTCAGTGGCAGATCTTGAAGTCGTCGGCACCTCCATTTCTGAAAGGGACTGAGCACATATGAAAGGGACTGCGCGCATATGAAAGAGACTGAGCACATATGAAAGAGACTGAGCATATATGAAAGCGACTATAAGTACATATGAAAGGGACTGAACACATATGAAAGGGACTAAGCACATATGAAAGGGACTGAGCACATATGAAAGGGACTGTGTGCAACCAAGCCGGTTCTACCTGCTATTGTCCAAGTCCGGTCTCTCTCAAATAATCTCAACTATCCCCATAATGAACGTGGCGGTTCGGATCAATCTTCTCTCGTCGGTAAACTCGTTTTTCCTTAAATTGAGTTAGGTAGGGGCATTTTGCCATTTTGCTCTTCTTTTGGAGCTGATTGACCTGGATAACATGTTCTACTGTTTGTTTGTTCCTTCCTCATTGGCAGGTGCTTGTGTGACAGATTTGTAATGTGTTGAATGGCTGGGTTTTTTTCAGTCTGCATTGTCTCGTTGAGCACTTAGGGAACCACAACAGTCATAGATACCATAGACAAGAAATTAAAGGTTATAACTACCCACGTGTGCCACGGTGGTGCTTTTTACACATTTGTCCGTGTATGTATCCATCCATCCGTCCGTCCGTCCGTCCGTCCGTCCGTCCGTCCGTCCGTCCGTCCGTCCGTCCGTCCGTCCGTCCATCCATCCATCCATCCATCCATCCATCCATCCATCCATCCATCCATCCATCCATCCATCCATCCATCCATCCATCCATCCATCCATCCATCCATCTATCTATCTATCTATCTATCTAAATAGCTCTATATATTTCTATGGTTTTTCAGCGCCAAAGACGGCGCGGTGCATAAGGTAGAACTCAAAATTCTCCAGTTTGATCGGTCTACCGCTACTCTCCGTAGTTCTTGCATGTTCCCTAACACCATGGTTTCACCCTCCCTTGTTACAGTCTCCAGTTCGATCGGTCTACCGCTACTCTCCGTAGTTCTTGCATGTTCCCTAACCCCATGGTTCCATCCTCCCTTGTTTCAGTCTCCAGTTCGATCGGTCTACCGCTACTCTCCGTAGTTCTTGCATGTTCCCTAACCCCATGGTTTCACCCTCCCTTGTTACAGTCTCCAGTTCGATCGGTCAACCGCTACTCTCCGTAGTTCTTATATGTTCCCTAACCCTATGGTTCCACCCTCCCTTGTTATAGTTCTGCAAAGAGTCTCTCTGATTCTTCTTCTTCTTCGTTTGTTCTCAATCTCCCGCTACCAAACCCTGAAAGGGCTTTAGTAGCAGAATGTAGTCCAGAGAACGGAATGCGTTGTGTCGTAGTTCACAGCTTGACTGCGATATTTGCACCTTTCGGTCCAACACATCCGACTTCAGCTATCATTTTTTAGTACCGGGTTAGCATTCCCTCTTCCATCCCTTCTCCTTGGCCAGTCTGTCCTGCTGCAGTCTGTTATCTAGGATCACCGAGTGGAGGCGTAGAAGGGTCTTGGCAGCTCTGGTTCGCTGGCCCTGACGCTAGCAGTCAGCTATGGGTCGCTGACCACTGCAGCTGATGCGCTGCTCAGCGTCTTGATCCCATCTCTGATTCTACCCCGCATCCTTTTGCCGTTAGGTTTCCACATAATCGCCTGAAATGGGAGTCTATTATCGTTTACCCGGAGCACGTGTCCGGTGTACGCCCAACGTATCTTCCTGATGGCATTAGAAACATAATTTTGGTTGGACTGTCTATAATCGTACTTGCTAGGTAGTCATGAATTCTTTCCATCCAATGCCCAAATAGACATCTAAAGCATTAATCTGTAAATGCAATCAAGCTTTTTTTAAGCATCTATCTAATTTCCCCAGCTTTCACAACCATTTGTGAGCACTGAGATGACATTAGAGTTACGTACCCTGAGCTTCACACGTTTACTCGGTGATGTAGATCTCCAAATATTCTTTAAATTGGTTGAAATCATTTACTACACAAAAAACGATACCTATTACCAGTTGAGCAGAAGAGAGTAGGTCGTGGTCTTCAGACTTCGCACTGGCCACAATAGACTGAGGTACCACCTATTCAACAAATTGAAGATAGGTGGCACTGACGAATGCCCGTGTGGCACCGGGAAAATGACCGCCGAACATTTGCTGCAAAACTGCCCGACATACGAGGATGACATACGAGCAGATGTGGCCATCACCAGTGGCAACACTAGACAAGCTCTATGGCAGTGTCGACAGCCTCAGGATGACGGCTGCTTTTTTCGAAAAAATAATGGTTGCTGTCTGACTGCGTACGATGAAGAAGAAGAAGAAGGAGAATGCATTTACTCGCGTAGATCCTCGGGAGTAGATAATTAGTCCATTGCAACCTACCAAATGTGTCATGAAATACCACTGACGAAGGTTAAGCACGGGGCTTATAACATGGTTATGTAAAGCAAATTGCTACAGAAATTATAAATATAGGAACACATAAAACGCATTGGTGCTGGCTTCAGTGCGGGGCTAGCTACAATGACAAGACGCGAAAGGGAGATAAGATAACAATGTCCGGTCCAACAGCGGCCAACTAGTGAGGAGCGACTGAATGGAGATATATTAACGAATTTCCGGGCCACCATATGAGGACTAACAGATGAAGTACACGTGAACATCACCAGTGTCAATCTTATACATGATATATGGAGAAACTGATGATCTGTTTGACTACTGCTTTATTTCGATAAATGCAGGTATGCATCTCAAAGAGTATAAAGAAGAACGAGATGAAGAAGACAAAAATGAAGATAAAAAACAAGAAAAAGAAGAAGACAAAAAAGAAGAAGACCAGAAAGTAGAAGATGACCAAGAAGAAGAAGAAAAAGAAGAAGAAAAAGAAACAGATAAATAATAAGTCCCGGCAAAATGCAGAAGAATAATATAAAGGAGTTATATGAGGAAGAAGATATAGAAGAAATATATAGAGTAGAAAAAGCAGATGGGAAATAACATTCCATAATGAATGGACAGGTGTGAAACGAAGGTGTGTTGACTGCTTATATAGGAACCCACAGTTCGTATCTGTAGGTGCAGTATCGCTGCATTCCTTGCCTACCTGGTAAAGTTGTTACGGACAGGTGACAAATGTAGCCCTCCTCGTGCTGGTGCTGTGTCTTACGAGAAACATACCCAGCTCAGTTGTAAGGTGTTACAACATTGGTTTACAAAATCGTTTGATCATTCGCCCCAATATCAGTTACAAATCATTACAAGTAATCTCAATGTTAGTTAAAATTAAATAATACGAATACCAGTGTAAGCAAAAACTCATTCAAAGGAATCCCAATATTAGTAGTAGTTGTTGTTGTTGTTAAAGTCCATGATGAGTAAGTTTACTCTTTTGTGCACCCTGAAAAGGACAATAAGTGGCGAGTTGCAGTAACTTTTCTCCCATCCTAAGCGTGCTGATGAAGGAAGACCGGTGTCTTCCAGCTGTTGTGCTATGCTTGGCTTGATCTCCGCGACGCTCACTACTACTTAGACTCTCTACCCCATAGACATGCAACTGTACAGAGGAGCTATTCTAACTTAACGTTATACGCACAATACGAGGTGTACCTTAAAATATGGATATAACACTATATTCCACCCTGCGTACAAATAGAATCGTTACTTTGACTTATATGTTATTGTTAGTTTTCTGAAAACTGATGTTATCATTCTCAAGATTATCATTTATGTAACTCCTCAAATCGTAACGTATTTCCGTCTGCTTTTGTCCATGATATTTTGATGTCTGGTGTATAATTTGTTGTTCAATAAGTCTTCTTTGTCATTGAAAGTTAAGGTAGCAGTGAAAAAGGCAAATGCAATGTTAGGTATGCTAAAAAGAAATATTAAACATAGGAGCAAGGAAGTGATCGTTAAACTGTATAAAGCTTTAGTTAGACCTAGATTGGAGTACTATGTACAGGTATGGAGTCCTTATCATAGAGGGGATATAAACATGCTGGAAAGAATACAAAAAAGAGCGACAAAGATGATAGTGGGATTCCAGAATTACAGTTATGAGGAACGGCTCAGAAAAACTGGCCTACAGTGTCTCGAAGAGAGAAGAATTCGTGGTGACTTAATACTGGCTTATAAGATGATCAGAGGAATGGATAAATTATACTATAATAAGTTTTTTTAAAAATACAGCCACCAACAATAACACGAGGGCATAGCTACAAGCTGACTAAAGAGAGGTCCTGATTAGATATTAAGAAATATTTTTTTAGTCAGAGAGTGGTGTCTGCTTGGAATGCATTGCCAGGGTAGGTAATGGAGGCAGGGACAGTTAATGCATTTAAGAATAAATTGGATGCGCAAAGCTTTTAGAGCAAGGTGAAGCAAATGAAACTGGTTGTATATAGACTCTGCAGAGTCTTCTCAACCAGTATAAAGACGTTAAGTTAAGTTAAGTTGAGCAAGTTAAATCTGGCTGTTTTCCGAGGCGCAAACATGTAAGCCAGCGATAAATATTTCCTGAGGCTTTCTCTACGTCGTGTCATTAGCCTCTTTGCCAGAGGACATTCTTATCTTTTGATTTGCTGAGGTGGATATTTTTTTTTTTTTTACCATGTGCACATTTGATTATGTTTTTCTGGTTTAAAATTTATACAGGTTGAGCTAGCTGGTCCCATGCCCATACAATGTTACTATTCTTTGCTCCAATTTCAGGACCCTTCAACACGAGCACATGCATTTTTGTTCAGCTTAAATCCTACACACCAGTCATGCGTAACTCTGGGGGTCGAGTCCTCATTTGTGCTCCATAGGGATCCCACACATTTATTAACACGTATATTGCTATATCATTGTGTACGGCTTTATATAATTACTATTCAGACATGGGGCCTTCTAAATAAATAATAGTTCTATTGATTCGCGCTCTCCAGAAGGATACACAACACAACCGTAACGTAATAAGGATTCTCTTGTGTGAACGCTTTCCAAGAGTATCATATTTTACATCGCAAGAAATCAAACTCCAGCTGACGGTAAACTAGGCACTAAATAAGCAAGTCACATGTTTACTATTACACCACGTTGGTCACTCTAAAACAACACAGTTTCGTTGCTAAACTCGATAGCATAGTCCCGTGTTTCTCTCGTCGCACGACGTTTATCCTTCAATCGCACGGATTCACTGTGCTATTCACAGAAACAGCAGCACACTTTTCCAGCACTGTTTTGTATAACTGAAATATAATTAGTTGCAACGTGCCTGTCTCGAGCGTATTGTGTTCAACTTGAAATTCCGTGACGTGCGATAGTGAAGGTCGTTCCACTGATAACACTAAGCCGAGATGTCCTGACTACCGTATACGTTCTAATTAACGGGGTCTGTCTTTCGGGAGTACAGATAAAACATTATTAACTGTGTGATGTTGTTTTTGTTTAATGTCCACATTTAGTAAGTTTACTCTTTTGTGCGCCATGATAAGGACATTATGTGGCGATTTGTAGTAGTTTTCTTCACATCCCAAACATGCTGATGAAGGTGGAACTCGGTCCTCCTGGCGGTTGTACATTGCTTGGCTTCATCTGCGTAGCGCTAACTACTACGGGGATCACATCGATCCACATCTCGTCAGCGGGGCTGCCTTGAAAACATCATGTTTCCAAGGAACGCTGCATGGATGAGACATTGTGCTCTTTGTCAGTGTATTGTACTTGGTCCTGACGCGATGTCCTGGTCAGTGTGTTGTGCCTGACCCTGACGCGACGTCCTGGTCAGTGTGTTGTGCCTGACCCTGACGCGACGTCCTGGTCAGTGTGTTGTGCCTGACTGGACTAGCATATCAGTTCACCATAACTGTGTGATAAATTAGGAAAGAATCAAAAGCACAGTAGTGATAAGAGAAAGAGAGAGAGAGAGAGTGAGAGAGAGAGACGGACATCTAAAGACCAAATGACAAAATAGGATAGACAAGATTACCATTTAAGTTGTTTATCTCATTGTTGCTATTGGCTGACTGCTACAATTTGTGTTGTTTATCTCATTGCTGCTACTGGCTGACTGTGCTACAATTTGTGTTGTTTTTCTCATTGTTGCTACTGGCTGACTGTGCTACAATTTGTGTTGTATATCTCATTGTTGCTACTGGCTGACTGTGATACAATTTGTGTTATCTCAGTGTTGCTACTGGCTGGCTGTGTTACAATTTGTGTTATCTCATTGTTGCTACTGGCTGACTGTGTTACAATTTGTATTATCTGATTGCTGCTACTGGCTGATTGTGTTCCAATTTATGTTGTTTATCTCATTGTTGCTACTGGCTGACTGTGCTACAATTTGTGTTGTTTATCGCATTGTTGCTACTGACTGACTGTGTTACAATGTGTGTTGTTTATCTCATTGATGTTACGGGCTGACTGTGTTACAATTTGTGTTGTTTATCTCATTGTTGTTACGGGCTGACTGTGCTACAATTTGTGTTGTTTATCTCATTGTGTCTGGCTGACTGTCTTACAATTTGTGTTGTTTATCTCATTGTGTCTGGCTGACTGTCTTACAATTTGTGTTGTTTATCTCATTGTTGCTACTAGCTGACCATGTCTTCTTTCCTTCCTGCACGTGATCTATCGCTTCTGAAAATTGTCCATATGTACTAACTAGGATGAGCGAGTGTTTAGGACACTATGCTGTTGACCAATGGGAAAATTGTTCCAAGTCTAAGTTATATAATAGATCTATTTATATCCTGGTCAAGTGGACCATTTTGTATAGACACGTAGTAGAGCTGCTTAAGACTGTGAGCTAGAGTGTTACAACATTTAATACTGAACAATAAGACTTCCTCATAGCAAAGCGCTAAAACTTCCGTTAAACACAAAATCATATATTTATTTATTACAAAAAGAGAAATAGTTGCACATTGATAAAAACCTAAACTAATTTACTAAACAAATATGAATTTTTCTAACTCATGGAATAATAGTATGAGCTAGAAATTCCTGAAACTATAAAACCCAGTTATGTAGTCTAATCTAATATGCATATAAAACGCTATACTAATCTTGTCCAATCCACTTAAATACTCTCTTGCCTGGAATCTCGTGTTCTTATCTTAGCAGTTGGTGCTGATGTTGATCGCTAGTGGTCGCCAGTTCGCGTCGTGCCATAATAACTTCAAACTATTTACACGCTGAGGAGTCTTAAGATACATCTCACTTTATATCTGCATGCATACATTCTCTCTGGTCTTTTGTCCCCACATATCAAAGCGTTTCTTATGAAGACTATAGATTCGTTTTCTTTACCACTGAATGCGTACGTTTTCTTTTATCTTTCGTCCCCACAGATCCGACTTTTCACTGTGGAGACTATAGATATGTTCGCTCTTCAATTATAAAAGGACCACGATTTCACTCCAAAAGGCACAAAAGTAATGTCTCTGAAATATAGTGAGCCAGCCTTCTAGATCTGCTCTTGAAAACGAATCTCTCTAAATCTACACTTCTCTGTCTTTTAAGGCACCATCTTGCGCCATCAAACTACGATGCTGGATCAGAGCCGACCGGACATCTGTCAATCATCTTTGGCTCCTCCTCTTTTGTCCTAGCCATGTTGTCTAGACATGTCTCATTGATTCATTTCTACCGGTCACTCCGTCATTCTAACTGTGACGGCGCGGCGTACTATTTTCGGCCGCTTAAACAACGAAGGGCGTTCACTATTAAGCACGTTGCCTCTCGTTTTCTTGACTCCCAACCATTTTGACTATGGCGTTGTTTTGATCCTACTTTTCCCCAACTTTGCGAGAACAAACATCTCTTTTCCTGGTCGGTAGTAATTTTGTATACTACTTTAGAATACTTAATACTGTTACAGTTATAACACGGGTTCTTTTCTATATATGATAACAGTTTTTTTTAAAACCTGTTACCTGTGCAATATGTTACGGTAAAAAAATTATACAAGGATAATGCTTATTACATTTTCCAATGGATTGTCCCCACATCCTCTTAGAAAGTACTTAGGCTAACAGGTCCGAACTGAGAGCCATCCTGGTCGCACGGGATCTAGCTAGATATGAGATCTGCATTTCCGACATATGTGACCATGATTAGCGGAGGATAAACAAATCTCACAGGATGATAGTGGTTACACTTTCTTCTGGAGCGGACAGCTTAGACAGGAACGAGGTGAGGTTGGATTTGCCATAAAGTCTACCATAGTACAGCAATTAAAATGTCAGCTTAAGGGAACCGGCGATTGCGACATGCCAATGTGACTTTTCTATGACTGGGGAACGACAAGCTACAAAAATCAGTGCCTACACTTCAACGCTGACAAATCCAGACACAGTCAAAGACAAGTTCTATGAAGATATGGAGTTACTTAGTGTTGCAGTTCCAAAATCTGACAAACTGATTCTACTACGAGACTTTAACATCAGAGTTGACGCAGATCAAACTACGTAGGATGACGTAGCTGGTCGAAATGGCATAAGAAAATGTAACGGCAACGGCCTACTCTTACTGAAGACATGTGCCACAAATGAACTTAGCATTACTAACACCGTCTTCCGACTCCCAGGATCAAATGGATGAATTCCAGGCCCCGCCACTAGCGTCTTTTTGACTATATCAATCATTGCCAGACGCTGGGACCGAAGTAATGTTAACATAAATAAGAGTATGTGTGGTGCGTAGTGTTGGATTGACTTTTAAATGTACAACTTAAGAGGTGCCCTTAGTGGTTGAGAGCACCGAGGAGAAAACGTGCGGAGAAGCAGAAGTTGGAGGGAACTCGAAGCAGTTCAAGGACGAGCTAACAGACAAACTGGATGAAGCGCGAAGGGGCCTTCAAAATGATATTTCATCCTTATAAAAAACAAACGACCTTCACTAGCGCTCGAAGAACAGTTCAGGTGAGAGTCAGGGAGATGCAAGTTCCTTACTAAGCAAATTAGAAAACAAGATCGGGGCGTTTGCTGAGTGCCACGATTTAGAAAGGTTTTGCCAGAGGCTGAAAACATATTATGGTCTACATCCTTCTGGTAACTCTGAAGTTCTCATTGCTGGTGAGTTACTGGTCAATAATCTCCTGGTATCCTTCTCACAGACTGTTATACAAAGAAAGCTCTGATTCTCGACAAGTGAGCAGAACATTTCTGCAACGGATTTAACAGTTCGTCCTCCATAAATAAAGAGGCCATGTGGAAATGAACATGGCTATGGATGAACTCATCACTAAAGATGAGCAGACAAGGCCATCAAAACTCTTTCTCCTGGAAAGGTTATCTGTACATTCACATACAATCGGTTCACGGATAATCAGGCGATCTGTACATTCACATATAATTATATCACGCCACTTATAATTGGATCACATACTCACGTGTAATTACGTACTCAGTCGATATTTACATTCACATATAATCAAATCACTTCACATTCTCAGACGAATCTGTACGCTCACACATAATCAGAACACACATCATTCCCAGGGTGTCCAGCACATACAACACACATTCATATCTCGTCCTTAGACGATATGTACACTCGTGTAACAATTCAGAACATACACCGTTCACAACTACATACAACATACATTCAGATCTCGTCCTGTTCACAGGGTGTCCTTCATAAGCACCTATTGATCGCGACTGGCTAAACTTGAGGTGTATGATGGTTCAATCCCCCTGCAAACTCTCATCCAGTCTTTCAGCCAATCTCCCGGCCAGTCTTCTGAGTTTATCCTTGCAGAGTATTGTATAGTCCCAAGCAACAACATGGCTGTCCAATGGTCTTCTGTGGTTTGTCTGATTTAACTATCACTCCAATTTGGAACTATCCATTAAAATTTAATTGGTTGTCTATCCACAAGGCACTGTCATTCTAAATGTGGTAGCCCGTCGTGGAAGTATCAGATTGTCAACAACGGTCTGGGGTGGAAAATGGCGCGCCTCCGTCAGTAGAAACTAGTGAGGCAAACATCTAAGCAACAACAACAACCCATCCCCCTCAAATCTGAACGCCAGAGTGGACAGCTCCAAACACCCACCCCTGTACCAGACAAAGTCTTCAGCCTAAAGTGTTCCTAACCCCTCGTCCAATGCAACCTTTGTTTCTTAGAGTCGCTAGCCCAATCTCCCCTGCCCTAAACGCCCTTGCTCTAGCTGGAACTGTCACACAAAGTGGTATGCATTTGTTTCCAGGGAACTGAGTTGTATGTGCATGCTTACGTGAAGCTGAGTTGTATGTATATGTGGTGTCACCAGAAGTAAGTTGTATGTATATGTGGTATCAGTTAAACTGAGTTGTATGTATATGTGGTGACAGTTAAACTGAGTTGTATGTATATGTGATGTCAGTGGAGCTGAGTTGTATGTATATGTGATGTCAGTGGAGCTGAGTTGTATGTATATGTGATGTCAGTGGAGCTGAGTTGTATGTATATGTGATGTCAGTTAAACTGAGTTGTATGTATATGTGGTATCAGTTAAACTGAGTTGTATGTATATGTGATGTCAGTGGAGCTGAGTTGTATGTATATGTGGTATCAGTTAAACTGAGTTGTATGTATATGTGATGTCAGTGGAGCTGAGTTGTATGTATATGTGATGTCAGTGGAGCTGAGTTGTATGTATATGTGATGTCAGTTAAACTGAGTTGTATGTATATGTGGTATCAGTTAAACTGAGTTGTATGTATATGTGATGTCAGTGGAGCTGAGTTGTATGTTTATGTGATGTCAGTTAAACTGAGTTGTATGTATTTGTGATGTCAGTTTTTTTTTTTTTTTTTTTTTTTTGCGTTCGCCTTATTTCTCTAATCCCCAAGGCGGTGTGCGTTGCACTGTGGTTTTTATTTTGCGCCTGTCGGCCCAATGCATCCGACTTCAGCATGCATTTTATGTAAGGGTCTGCTTCCTCCTGCATTTTCTAAGGGTTTGCTTCCCCGGGGTAACGGCCGGTGCTGTGATGGGGATCGAACCCAGCACCTTCGGATTGTGAGCCGTGCCACTTATCCACTAGGCCAAGCCGTCCCCTGATGTCAGTTTAACTGAGTTGTATGTATATCTTTCCATGTTTGAACAAAACTGATGGTAACCAACAACACAACTGTCTAAACCTTCTTCCCACCCTACTAGACTTTTTTCTACTAGACACAAAAACACTTACATAAGCAAGCATAAACACAAAATAAATTACAAAACAAATAAACAAAACAAAATAACAAAAACAAAATTGCATGCCAGTCACCATCGCGTGACAAATAAATGCTTATCCCATTGGTTCTTCTAAATTACCCTGAAAACACTCACATTGATTGGATGAAAATTGACCCCATGGTTAATGTGCTTGGATCTACTGTCCAATTGAGACCGTGGTGGATTATCCAACTCATTACATTAAATACCATTAATTTAATTTATTTTTTGGAGTATATAGTGCTCACTTAAGACATAAGCTAAACAAACCGTAGCCTAGAACGGAACTACAAAAAACTGCAGTTTAGAGCCAAGTTAAACAAACTCAAGCATTAGGCCAAAATAAACAAACTATAGCTTTACGGTCTAGCTAAACAAGTACCAGATGAGCGTCTAACAGTCTGAAGAGGACCTTTTAAAATGTACAACATTATATTACTATTAATAAACATATTAACCCTGTCTCTGGACACATACTTTGAAGTTATTTTGCCTCGCGTTCATTATCTACTCATTCGCTGTTGGAGGGAAGGGGAAATCCCCCAAGATATGCGGGATGCAAAGATTGTGTCACTATACAAGAATAAAGCTGACAATGGGGACTGCAATAACTTCAGAGACATCTCCCTCCTGAATACCGCAGGTAAAGCTTTCGCACGTGTAATCCTAAAGAGGCTGCAGAGGTTCACAGAACGTGTACTAGCTGAGTCGCAATCGGTTTCAGAGCCGGACATGATCTTCACACTTCGACAGCTCCAAGAAAAATGCAGAGAGCAGAGGAGGCCTCTCTGCATTGCGTTTATAGATCTCACAAAGGCATTGGACTCAGTAGACCAGGACTCTACCAAATTCTGGAGCGGATAGGCTGCCCTCCAAAGTTACTCCGTCTTATCATCCCCTTCTATGAGGGCATAAAGGCGAGCGGGCAGGTGGATGGCGTAACAACTGCCAGTTTTGACTTCAAAACTGGAGTCAAACAGGGTTGTGTCCTTGTCCCCACACTATTTGGTATTCTATTTGCCGTCCTTCTGGAAAATTCTTTCGAAAATGCTTCTGAGGACTTCTACATTTGCACCAGATCTGATGGTTCGCTCTACAACCTAGCCCGACTAAGAGCAAAGACATAAACCACGGAAGTCCTACTCGGAGACCTTCTTTTCGCTGACGATGCTCCCTTGTGGCTCACGATGAGGCCACTTTGAAATCTTTAATTGACAGTTTAGCCCAGACATGCGATTTGTTCTGGCTGTCAATAAACATATCAAAGACGGTAGTCCTGGGGTCAGGTACCGTCAATCTAGCAAACATAACTCTCCTAGCATCAACCAAAAATTTAAGCTAACTCGGGTCAGTAATTACAAGACGAGGAAAAAAATATAATAATTGGAAGAGCAGCGACTACTTTTGGCGGCCTTTTCAAGAGGACGTGGAGAAATATTAAAGTGACTTTGCAGATAAAAATGCAGATATATCGGGCCTGTCTTCTCAGCACCTTGCTGTACGCATCAGAGACATGGACGACATACTCTAGGTAAGAGAGACGGCTAACAACTTTTCACCTCCGCTGCCTAGGAAAATTATAAACATCAGGTGGCAGGACAAGAAAACAAACACAGAAGTAACTGCAACGCGCAAATCTTTCTTTTGCTATAGGACTATTACGTGCTTGAAGACTGGCATGGCTGGGTCACGTGAGTAAAATGGACAATGGGCGTATTCCAAAACAGGTGTTCTATGGTGAGCTGTCAGAGGGGATCAGACTCCCAGGAAGATCCCTGCTCAGATATAAAGATGTTTGCAAGGCATCAATGTCAGACTTTTCCATCGACCACAAGGCATCAATGTCAGACTTTTCCATCGACCACAAGGCATCAATGTCAGACTTTTCCATCGACCACAAGACATAAATGTCAGACTTTTCCATCGACCAAAAGGCATCAATGTCAGACTTTTCCATCGACCACAAGGCATCAATGTCAGACTTTTCCATCGACCACAAGGCATCAATGTCAGACTTTTCCATCGACCACAAGGCATCAATGTCAGACTTTTCCATCGACCACAAGGCACCAATGTCAGACTTTTCCATCGACCAAAAGGCATCAATTACAGACTTTTCCATCGACCACAAGGCATATATATCAGACTTTTCCATCGACCACAAGACATCAATGTCAGACTTTTCCATCGACCACAAGACATCAATGTCAGACTTTTCCATCGACCACAAGGCATCAATGTCAGACTTTTCCATCGACCACAAGGCATCAATGTCAGACTTTTCCATCGACCACAAGGCACCAATGTCAGACTTTTCCATCGACCAAAAGGCATCAATTACAGACTTTTCCATCGACCACAAGGCATCAATATCAGACTTTTCCATCGACCACAAGACATCAATGTCAGACTTTTCCATCGACCACAAGACATCAATGTCAGACTTTTCCATCGACCACAAGGCATCAATGTCAGACTTTTCCATCGACCACAAGGCATCAATGTCAGACTTTTCCATCGACCACAAGGCATCAATGTCAGACTTTTCCATCGACCACAAGGCATCAATGTCAGACTTTTCCATCGACCACAAGGCATCAATGTCAGACTTTTCCATCGACCACAAGGCATCAATGACAGACTTTTCCATCGACCACAAGGCATCAATGTCAGACTTTTCCATCGACCACAAGGCATCAATGTCAGACTTTTCCATCGATCACAAAGCATCAATGTCAGACTTTTCCATCGACCACAAGACATCAATGTCAGACTTTTCCATCCACCACAAGGCATCAATGTCAGACTTTTCCATCGACCACAAGACATCAATGTCAGACTTTTCCAATGGCCACGATGCTTGGGAAAACTCAGCCGCAGTGCGAACCACATGGAAGTCATCACTCCGAAATGAGCTAACGACATTTGAAGCTACTCGGAGAGAGAGACTTGAAGCTACTCGGAGAGAGAGACTTGAAGCTACTCGGAGAGAGAGACTTGAAGCTACTCGGAGAGAGAGACTTGAAGCTACTCGGAGAGAGAGACTTGAAGCTACTCGGAGAGAGAGACTTGAAGCTACTCTGAGAGAGAGACTTGAAGCTACTCGGAGAGAGAGACTTGAAGCTACTCGGAGAGAGAGACTTGAAGCTACTCGGAGAGAGAAACTTGAAGCTACTCGGAGAGAGAGACTTGAAGCTACTCGGAGAGAGAGACTTGAAGCTACTCGGAGAGAGAGACTTGAAGCTACTCGGAGAGAGAGAGACTTGAAGCTACTCGGAGAGAGAGACTTGAAGCTACTCGGAGAGAGAGACTTGAAGCTACTCGGAGAGAGAGACTCGACAATAATCGTATACGTCGAAAGGAGAACAGACCCCGTCTAGTGAAAAAAGACATTCGTTCTTCAAGACCGTCTGCATAGACGATAAAGGTCATTTATTATTTATAACCCTGTTTTTGTAGGAAATTTGCATAGTTCAGATAATTTGTTAGAAATTTAGGAAAATGCACACAATAGCTCCCCAGTCGCCTCTTACCCACCCCTTCCACCTCCCGCCCACCACAATCTCCCATTGCGCTAGTTTACAGGCTGGTCCAGATGTGATATTATGAAATATTTTGTTAGTCAGAGAGTGGAGAATGCTTGGAATGCTATGCCGCAGGAAATAGTGTGAGCAAGGTCAGTTAATGCGTCTAGAATAGATTAGAAGAACATAGGTATTTGTCAGTTCAAGTGGAGTAGAAGAAACTGGTTGTAAATGTAAACAAACTCTTCAGTCTTCTAAACCAGTATAAAGACGTTAAGTTAAGTACAGTACGCGACATGAAGAATATAGTTTATCAAGGTCTTATACCGGAGTCCAAAGGGGGATCAAAGAATAGTAATTCATTAATCTGTCAGGTAGGTTGTAAGAAGCAACTAAGGATGAGTGGGCGTAGGACCCGCTTCTTCAACATGGGTAGGACCCATTACTTCAGCATGGGTAGGACCAGCTACTTCAGCATGGGTAGAACCCATTACTTCAGCATGGGTAGGACCCAGTACTTCAGCATGGGTAGGACCAACTACTTCAGCATGGGTAGGACCCATTACTTCAGCATGGGTAGGACCCGTTACTTCAGCATGAGTAGGACCCGCTACTTCAGAATGGGTAGGACCCATTACTTCAGAATGGGTAGGACCCGTTACTTCAGAATGGGTAGGACCCGTTACTTCAGCATGGGTAGGACCCGCTACTTCAGCATGGGTAGGACCCGTTACTTCAGCATAGTACAAAACCACCAGCCACAGGACAAAGAAAAAAAAGACCTCTAAGCCCTATGGAAGATGAGGAGCTGTTAAGTCATGGTTCCGACTCCACTAGCACTGTTGTGGCAAGAATAGAGATCACTGTACTCCTTGTAAACCCATCGGTGCCCATGCTCCCTCAGTAAATGGCAATGAGCGTCATTACTAATTTTTCCTCCAGTATCCCGCTGGCTGTACACACAGCAGGCCCGTTCTCTCGTGTGCACTTTCGTGCTAGATCCACAATTAATTTAGAATTATGCAACCAGTTCACTGACTGCATTGTCAACGTGTAAGAGGTGGCAAATAATCGATCACAGAATGCTCCATCTAACCATTTTCAAAGTCCTACCTATGACGCTCTTGAAGTGATCGTCATCAACCCCAGGATGACCAGGACAGTAGGCTCTCACATGCTCCTCGATCTGTGTAACCTCTTTGCCCGCTATCAACTCATGTCGTAGCCAGACTGTGTGTACCCTCCAAAGCAAAGATTGAGATCACTTCCCTTGTTCACGTGATTCCAGACAAAAAAATAACCCTTGGCAGTTGAAAATCCAAAAGAGCAAGCTGTTAACCGACCTCCGGGCAAAATTTAAAAAAAAGGTTAAAAAAATGAATATCTACCCAATACGCGATCTACTCCAGACCTAGTAAGTTGCAGGAAGTGAACATTGCAACATAAAGAACGTACTACTGATAGCCCTTGGTTATCTGACAGCAGGCGTAAAGTGCCTGTATTAAAACCGGTATTCCAAGTACTTCAAGTATGGATACCTAAGTACTGCAGTCAGCTCCTCAATCTCCTTGCTTGTGCTTGCAGGTTGCTGTACTGTATGCCCCTCTCCGCTCACAATGACTTTATCTCTCCTCTAGAAGAAGAGCTCCATCCAAGTTTCCCACCGAGCAGCACCCATCCCCCGATGTGTACAACCGCATCATCATCATCTTGAGTATTATCCTCAGCTGTTATACCATGAGCTCCCCTATCACAGTCTATCCGTGTCTGCAATCATTGTCCAGTATGATGATGAGGACCCTGATTGTTCTGTTTCTCAGAATCGACGTCACTGCACTCCGGGTATCTCCATATTTGCCCAGTCTTTCTCAGCAAATGTCGTAAGGTATGGTTGATGATGGTCCCTGTAGCTCGCTGGTTGTACACTCTCTTGCTCAGCTTGAACATCGTTTAAAGTCAAAACTTTGCAGCCTTTGGATTGCTGCTTCATCTATTGCGGGGAATGATTTCAAAATGTCACTTCTATTCATCACTAATGTGCCCATGATGGGAGTTTGTGAAGCCATGATGTCAGCCCTTTCATTGCCATGAATCCAAGCAGTCCGTAATCAAGAACAGACAACAAGAACTGACGAAATAGGATTAACAGGAGGCGTTGTTCCAAGTTTGCACCAGCCATGGTCTTGAATGCTGCTAACCCTCGCTTATATCTTTGAACGATATGGTCAACATTGCAATTAGAAGATTACATGTCCCAGGAATTTAAACATGTCAGACCTGTCAACGATGCAACCATTAAATCTGATGCCTGGGAGCTAATCCTTCACTATAGAATTATTCAAAGACCACCACATCATGCAGGTCTTGCTCGGATTCATCTTGTAGCTTGAGCCAGTCCTGTAATGTTAGGATGTCATAGGCAAATGGCAACGTTCGCCCTGTCTCTGTGGGTTGAATATTGGCCACTTTTACTGTGTAAATGTTGAACACCACCGTGAGACCGGAGACCCATGTGGCAGTCCTGGACATTCTCGCCTCTGTTCTGATGTCCACGATCCCACGCGTAGCGCAACTGTTCTTTCCATCAGGACAGCTTATATCCAACTAACCAGCCATGGGGTTAAACCACACATCTTAAGACAAGTAATTAAAGTCCCAAAATCGACATGGTTGTATGTGTCTTTCAGGTCGAGTGCTATCGCGACTGTTTCTTGCTTTGACTGAAAAAACCCTCATACACATCATACGCAAACGTTCCAGGGTTACCCCTTGTCTCCTTCACTGTTCTGTAGCTGCCCAGCGAATCGGGTAGGATGTGCTCCCGTTCAATGTATACCATTATTTTCCTGGCCATTCTCTTCTTGAACAATTTTCCATATACATTCTGTTTGGTGATTATTCTATAGCTGCTGAGAATCGTGGAGTCTTTACCAGGTTTAGGGTGCAGATAGCTATGAAGCCAGTTGTCTTGCACATATGACTTCTCTATAGTGTGATTGAACTCCTTCACCATATTTCATATCTCTGTCTCATCCAACTGCTTGATGTGGCAATGATGTACTCCATCAGGACCTGAAGTAGTGTTTTTGCTCGTAGGTAGGTTATTTCCTACCTCCGCCTCGGTTATAAGGTCTACATTAGCCTCTTCCCTGATGGATGAGTCTAAAATTCTATTCCGAATTTCCAGACGGGCATCTCTATCGCCTTTGGCAATCTAGGCGACATATCGATTGAAAAAACTCAGAACCTTATTATCGTCTATTACAATAGGGTTTTCCTTGTGCAACCCAAGACCAGCTAACAGCATTCCTTAATTGAGGACGGGTGCAAATCTTGCAAACTGTGACCTTGACCGTGGGAGAATGTCTAGCCCACAAGAGGCATCCGACAGGAACCAACTGACGATATAGAATAAAAGGCAATGGTTCGTACATGCTCACCTTCCCCCAGGTCAAGTAACCAGCAGGAAGTTTAAAATACCTACTACAGATAGCCTTCGGCTTCTTGACAACAGACATTAACAACATGCCTGTTTGAATACCATAATTCCAAGTATGCTTCTTCTTCTTCTTCATCGTACGCTGTTTACAGCGATATTTACGTTGCACTGATTTAATTTGTTAGCCAGTGGCTCAGTGCATCCGATTTCAACAGGCGTTTCTGTAGGGTTGCCCTCCTTAGCCTTTGGCTGTCCCCAGCCTAACTGCAAGGCAGCAGTTGTTTTTGGTCAGAGTTGTCTCTCTTGGGATGTTGTCTTGCAGGAATATCGAGTCTTCCCTACTCGTGTCTATAGCGTTTGGCAATGATATGATGGACTATGTACTAGTTTGTACTATCCCGGAAGAGAGGCAGTCCAGTGTGACTTTTTCCCAGGATCGTCACGTCCTGCCAGAAACTTAGCATATGCATATGAGTGAGGTATCTCTTTGCTCGCTTTATTTTCTCGGCTCATCTGCAGTGATGGTACGCCTAGCATTCCCCGCCACCCGGGAGCTTGTCACCATAGGACAGGAGGTGCAATGTCCGCTGGACTGCATCTCTTCTGCGTCCATTGGAATGACTGATAGCAGACAGATGCAAAGAGCGAGGAAGGAGTGCATTTTACCAGGTGCATTCCTGCGGCTCGATCGGGCCGGGACACAAGCCCCAGCCATGTCGTAGCCTCCCATCTCAGAGGTGCTGAGATTTTGGGCGGGATTCTGGCTTAGAGGCGTTCGGCCGAAATCCCTCAGATGTTAGCTTATCAACCAAGCACGGGGACCAAATGTCAGAGACCTGTGATTCCTCTCGAAATAGTGCATTTGACCAGGTGACAAGCCTAGTCTTGCACGGAGATGTTGTCCGCCTAGGGAGCGGACATATCTCATGGTCAAGGGTTGAGTCTCAGCAGTTCGCAGTGAGGTAGCTGATCTACTGCTTAGGGCACCCGACCGAGAACTAAGTCTTCTACAAATGATTTCATTCCTCATCGCCGTATGGGGTGAATATCGAGCAGCTTCCCGCCCGCTTTTATCAGCGGACGGCAGAGACCTCATTCTGCGGCTTGACCGGGCGGGGCTGGAGCGTGGCTCCCAGGTCCCCACCATGTCGAAGCCTCCCTTTGCATTCGTGCTGGGCTGCTTTTGGGCGGGATTTTTGGCTTAGAGGCGTTCGGCCGTAATCCCTCACCTCGCACCGTTGGCTTATCCGCCTAGTACGTGAACCAAATGTCTGCGGCTCCTCTCGGGCTTAGCAGGATTACCGTAGCAAAGCCCTGTCATTAGTAGGGTATAACTGACCTGTCTTCAGAGGATCTATTTCCAGCACCCGTTCAATATTAGCCAGACCGTATCAATAGAGGGCTTTTAGTTTGTCAATGGCCAAGTTTCTGGAGCCTGCGATTTCTGCAGGGTGAAGACCAGATTACCGTAGCAGGCGCTCTTTCATTTGGGGATTTGGAGACTGACCTGTCTTCCGTGGGTCTAATACCAGCACATGTTCACTATTAGACCCATCGAAGGTGCTCTCTTTTGACAGTCATTCTACATTATTGGCGTGTTTAGTCAATTTAAGCCTCAGGCTCCACTCCTGATAGTGCTCTTCCGTCAATTCCTTTATCAAAAACTGGATGCAGACCAACCGAGCCACAGGGGGCATAACCCCAGATTTCTGAGGGTCTAAATCCAGCACCAGTTCCATATTAGACCCCAGGAAAGTGGTCTCGGCATGTCAGTCATTTCAGTGTTGGCCGTGTTGAGTCAAATTAAGCCGCAGGCTCCACTCCTGGTGGTGCCCTTCCGTCAATTCCTTTAAGTTTCAGCTTTGCAACCATACTTCCCCCGGAACCCAAACACTTTGGTTTCCCGGAAGCTGCCCGCAGAGTCATCGAAGCAACTCCTGCGGATCGCTAGTCGGCATCGTTTATGGTCAGAACTACGACGGTATCTGATCGTCTTCGCGCCTCTGACTTTAGTTCTTGATTAATGAAAACATTCTTGACAAATGCTTTCGCAGTAGCTCGTCTTGCGGCGATCCAAGAATTTCACCTCTAACGCCGCAATACGAATGCCCCCGTTTGTCCCTGTTAATCATTACCTCCAGTGTCGAAAACCAACAAAATAGAACCGAGGTCCTATTCCATTATTCCATGCACCATTATTCAGGCAGCCGAGGCCTGCTTTGAACACTCTAATTTTTTCAAAGTAAACGCGCCGGCCACCCAGGACGCTCAGCGAAGAGCACCCGTGGGAGAGAGCCGGCAGACGGTAGGGCAGAAGACAACTGTCAGTGAACCGGCGCGAGCCGGACCGCCCGCCTGAGATCCAACTACGAGCTTTTAACTGCAACAACTTTAATATACGCTATTGGAGCTATTCCAAGTATTCAAAGTAAGCTACATGCTCACAACAATAGTTATACAAAAAAAGAAAAACTTACATAAGCACACAGAAAAGTAGTGAACAGTTAAGTTAAACGCACACACAAACAGGGGAAATAATACGGAAATCTAGCACTAAGCTAGGATTCATCATTGTCTCCCTTGTTGAGAAAACCGGAAGGCAATACCGCACAAGTCATTTATTGATTTTCTGCTCTTCTTATTCTACCTGTCTGAATTTATTATTTATTGATTAATGGTTTATGTTCCATTATATACATATAATATATTTCCCGAGTGGTCAGCCGGGGTCTTTGTGTGTGACAAGGACAAGACTAGCACCGCTGCTACACAGAAAGCATGTCGTAAGAGGCGACCGTGTGACATGGTATAACACGGGCCATGGTTAGGTAGTTTATTAAAAGCAGCATACATAACTGCGAGGCCTAATCTGCCCTAGTGTTTGAGCCTATTAATATGGACTCGCACATCGGTTAATAATTCTCCGCGTCGATTCTTGCATAAATTGGGTGTTCGCATGATTTAACCTGCAGTATAATACACGTAGAGGCTGCGAGACCTAGGTGTGAAACTCACTCGGCTTTCACAATCCCAACGTACCGGGTTCGATTCCCACTTGTGTCCAGTTTGGCAGACACTGGATTTTTTTCTCGGGCGAATGCTCCTCCATATAAGGAAAGTAATGGCATACTGCACATTACTGCACACTTGCCAAGAAACTTATAACAGCCAAATAGGTGGCGGTTGTAAGAATTTACGTTCTGTAAAGGACATGGATTTACTTATTACTTATAATGCATGATGGATTGAATGTATGGAAAGTGTTCTCACGACGAGTACCCAGAAAACGGACTGGTGAACACAGAATGAACTTGTCCTTGCATCATACCTGTCGTCGTGCAAATGGTGAATACATGTTGATCAGAATTGTTTCTGGAGCCGAATCACGGGCTCATCCCTCCCAACCCGAATCAAAAACACTTCTTCAAAACAAACCATTTTACCAATGAATTCAAGCTTACGCTATCAACAGAAACGGTTATGTTTGTCATGTTTTGGGATTCTCACAAAGTGCTGTTAGCCAACCCCAACAAGGAAGGTGACAATGTGAATCCTGTATCGTAATGTGAAATTCTGTTGACGCTGTGGAATGCAATTCGAAGAAAATTCCCAAGCCTGCAGACAAGAGACGTACTGCTCTATTATGACAATGCCAGACCACATACGGCTCGATTTACACAGGAGACAATTGATCAGCTAGTGTGGAAACTTCTTGAACATCCGCCTTGCAGTCCGGACTTAGGACTGAGTGATGTTCACATGTTTGCTGCACTAAACATTCACTCCACGAATGATCAATTGGTTAAATAAAATGTGGCTGCAGACAGCAAACCAAAGACTTCTATGCTTTCACAGCTCGTATATTACCGTCAATGAGTGACGTGTGGCTGGGGATAATTGGCGAGGGTGTACGTGTGTGTTATAGAGGCACTATAAGTCAGATGTGATCTGCTTGTTATAGAGGCACTAGAAGTCAGATGTGATCTGCTTGTTACAGAGACACTAGAAGTCAGATGCGATCTGCTTGTTATAGAGGCACTAGAAGTCAGATGTGATCTGCTTGTTATAGAGGCACTAGAAGGCAGATGTGATCTGCTTGTTATAGAGGCACTAGAAGTCAGATGTGATCTGCTTGTTATAGAGGCACTAGAAGTCAGATGTGATCTGCTTGTTATAGAGGCACTAGAAGGCAGATATGATCTGCTTGTTATAGAGGCACTAGAAGTCAGATGTGATCTGCTTGTTATAGAGGCACTAGAAGTCAGATGCGATCTGCTTGTCGTTGACGTGCCCAAAGAACAATGATCATTTTTGTTGCGTGCGTTTGGATAAGCTATACTATTATTCGCGAATGTGTATTGTTAGATCAGGTCAGGTCATCCCGTAACCGGTGAGGTCCTTGTGGCACACATGAAGACATCCTCACAACCCCACGCCACCCTTCTGTCAGCGGCCGCTGCCTGTGCCTCTTCTGGTCGGAGACTGGTCCATTCTTTTATGTTGTCCTCCCACCTCTTTTTGGGCCGGCCTCTTCGTCGTCTGCCTTGCACCTTTCCGTGGATGATCGTATCTGCAAGACCATTTGATCTCGATATGTGACCGTACCAAGCGAGTTTCCTTCTTTTGACAGCTGCCAATAGGTCTTCAAAAGACCCTAGTGCTGTTGTAATTATATCTAGTATTTCCTCATTTGTAACTCGATCTTTGTACGTGACGTTTAAAAGTCTTCGAAAACATCTCATCTCCAAGGCCTGTATTCTTCACTGAGGGTCCGCTATAACTGTCCATGTCTCACAAGCATAGAGAAATATTGACAGGACCAGTGTACGCATAAATCTGATTTTCATGCATAGTGCTAGCCGTTTATCTTGCCAGATTTTGTTAAGCCGTGCAAGCGCCGCCATTGTCTGTGCTATTCTGGCCTACACCTCACATTTTGATCCTTCATCACTGACAATCGACCCCAGATATTTAAAACGGTCAACCACTTCGAGTTCGTGACCATGACTTTTTATCCTGCTGCTGAAGCCCCAGGCGTTCTTGGTCATTAATTTTGTCTTTCCAGCGTTTATCTCCATACTATAGTCGATGGCTGTTTCATTGAGCCTTCTGACCAATTCTTGGATTTCTGCTTTAAGAGTTGGAAAGATTGTTAGCTACAAAAATATATTTCAATATTCATCTACCGATTTGAAGAAACGCACAAGCTATGTGCACTAGTTCTTACATTCCATATCCTCACATTAAGAGTCAAATGCAGTTTTTCAGCTTCAGGAAAAATAAGACAGTAATGCGCAACAATATGAAACATAACAGACTTACTGACCTGGTTTTAATTGCGATACGTGAATGTCAGCTTAATACTCTGCGATCCCAGGGGAATTTCTATGGGTTGTCATTGATAAATTTGTGAAGATAGAGTTCAGTCTAGACTTTCATCTAAACGTAAAGAAATGTCTTTTTAAAAATTAATTTAATTAATTTGAAGAAAACATGATTTTTTATTGTAGAATTATCAATCCATTTAAGTTTTTCATTAATGCAAAATGAAATAATCTTTTTAGGCCTGCTCCAAAAATGTCAACTTTCAGGACCAAAAATTAACATTCATATCTGATCATGCCCTACATTATAGCCCATATTAGTTGTGTACAAAAAAATAATATATATGTTATAGGGTCCTACATAAGGATAGTTATTGCTCATCTCAAGCGGTGATGGCCAGAACATCAGACGGTTTTTGTCTTAATAATGTGACATGCGCTGTATTTAGAATATGAGGAAGAAACTGCGTTGGTCATCAATCTCACTCTCTTTTCCCGAGTTACCCTGGAGCAGTGGCAAGATTATTGGTCGAGACGATTGGAGGTAGCTCGGGATGTATGACATAATGATAGGAAATGCAGTTACTACATTTTTACAAAATTACCAACACGGAGGTATTACATCGATCCAAGCTGTAATCCATCTGGGGTCACTCAGTAGTAGAAGATTGAGATGGCTGGGACATGTGAGAGGAATACAAAATAACAGCATACCAAAACAGGTGATTTTCTGTGAAATTTCGGTGAAGAAGAGACATTAGGAAATATTAAGATACATAGATGTATGTAAGACCTCAATGAAATACTTTACGATGACTTTCAGAAGTGGCAGGAGATGATTGAGTTGCATGGAAAACAAGATTATGTAGAGATGCAGATATTTTCGAGGAAACGCTAACAGACATGTTGGAAAGAAAGCGACGTAAGCGCAAATGTAAACATAACCATTTATCCAAGACCTGCATTCACTGTTGTAAAGTGTGGCTTTCTGAAATCGGCAAGATCAGTCATGAAAAGGGCTGCCAAATAATACTTTTACCCGCTTAATACTGTATGTAATGACAAAAAGTGAATATGGGAGACTCCAATTCCCTTTAAAGTACTCTCCACACACCAGTCCCAGCGGTCCTGCCATTGTTGGCAGCTTTGAGGATGGCCTCTTTGTGAATGGATTGCAGCTGGGTCGTTGCATTCCGTATAATCACTTCTCGTCACTCAAATCGGGCATCTTTAAGCGGAATTTTCAGCTTGTGCAAGAACCAAAAAATCGCAAGTAGCCATGTTGAGAGAATAAAGAGCCTGGTGATCTAGAGGAATGTTGTGTTTGGACAAGGAAGTCTGAATCAGATGGGAAGAATAGGTGGGTTCGCTGTCATGATAGAGGTGCTAAGTTCCAGTTGTGCACAGGTTCGGTCGTTTGCGTCGAACAGCATCAAGAAGGCGATGGATGACCTCCAGATAGTACTCTTTGGCAATGTTTTAACTTTGTGGTGCGAACTCGTGATACACAATCCCACGGGAGTCAAAGAAAACGGTCAACATGATTTGGACAATGCTGCACACCTTTCTCGCTTTTTTGTGGGTATCTGGGGTGATAGATGTCTCTTATGGTCTCTGGGATGTATCCTATGGTCTCTGATGGACGTCTCCTATGGTCTCTGGGATGATGGATGTGTCCTATGGTCTCTGGGATGATGGATGTCTACTATGGTCTCTGGAATGATGGATGTCTCCTATGGTCTCTGTGATGATGGATGTCTCCTATGGTCTCTGTGATGATGGATGTCTCCTATGGTCTCTGGGATGATGGATGTCTCCTATGGTCTCTGGGGTGATGGATGTCTCCTATGGTCTCTGATGGATGTCCCCTATAGTCTCTAGGATGATGGATGTCTCCTATGGTCTCTGGGATGATGGATATCTCTTGTGGTCTCTGGTGTATGTCTCCTGTGGTCTCTGGATTGATAGATGTCTCCTATGGTCTCTGGGATGATCGATGTCTCCTATGGTCTCTGGAATTATGGATGTCTCCTATGGTCTCTGAGATGATGGATGTCTCCTATGGTCTCTGATGGATGTCTCCTATGGTCTCTGTGATGATGGATGTCTCCTATGTTCTCTGATGGATGTCCCCTATAGTCTCTAGGATGATGGATGTCTCCTATGGTCTCTGGGATGATGGATATCTCTTGTGGTCTCTGGTGTATGTCTCATGTGGTCTCTGGATTGATAGATGTCTCCAATGGTCTCTGGGATGATGGATGTCTCCTATGGTCTCTGGAATTATGGATGTCTCCTATGATCTCTGAGATGATGGATGTCTCCTATGGTCTCTGATGGATGTCTCCTATGGTCTCTGTGATGATGGATGTCTCCTATGTTCTCTGGGATGATGGATGTCTCTTATGGTATCTGAGATCCATTGGTCAGCTCTGATTTTGCTTGAGTGTATATAACTCGAGACAAAGTTTAACTCAGGAGGCTGGATGAGAGAGGCTGGATGAGAGAGGCTGGATGAGAGAGGCTGGATGGAGAGGAGATGAGAGCGAGAGAGAGAGAGACTGAATTTAGATAGTATGTTTAACTCACCGACTTAGATAGAGGAGCGATTGATAGACTGTTATAGGAATGTTAGTGATAGAACAGGATCGCTCAAATAGGTGTGTGAGTTTTGTATTAATAGATAATCTGAACGTGTATGTTGTAAGCAGGGCACGTTGTGAACGAGGTATGTTCCAAATCGCCCGCCTGAGGGGATTTGAGTGAGGAAGTTTTTGATAAGGTGTGTTCAGGATGCAGTTAAAGAGATGTATGTGTGATGTGTGTATGCAATAGAACTGGGTAATGATAGTTGGGAATTCCATCAAAAGGTAATGCTTAAAATTTCCGCTTTAGTTAATATTTATATTAACATATATATAATATAGGAATATTTAGTCAAGATGAAATGTATTGTATTGTGTTTGTAATTTCACTACTCATTTTTCTGGTATGAGCATTATATAATAAATATGCCACCTGCTGTGTGCTATATTATTTGCAGTGTGTGGTATGATTGATGTGGATGAGTGTGATAATGTTCTAAGTTAGAATAACCCTAGTGCAAACAGTGGGATCTGCTACAGTCTCCTATGCTCTCTGATGGATGATGGGTGTCTCCTATGGTCTCTGGGATGATGTATGTCTCCTATGGTCTCTGGGATGATGGATGTCTCCTACGGATTCTAGGAAGATGGATGTCTCCTATGGTCTCTGGAATGATGGATGTCTCCTATGCTCTATGGGATGATGGATGTCTCCTATGGTCTCTGGGATAATAGATATCTCCTATGGTCTCTGGGATGATAGATGTCTCCTATTAGTCTCTGGGATTATGGATGTCTCATATGGTCTCTGTGATGATGGATGTCTTCTATGGTCTCTGGGAGGATATATGTCTCCTATGGTCTCTGGGAGGATGGATCTCTCCTATGGTCTCTGGGATGATGGATGTCCCCTATTGGTCTCTGGGATGATGGATGTCCCCTATTGGTCTCTGTGATGATGGATGTCTCCTATGGTCTCTGGGATGATGGATGCATCCTATGGTCTCTGGGATGATGGATGTCTTATTTGGTCTCTGTGATGATGGATGTCTCCTATGGTCTCTGTGATGATGGATGTCTCCTATGCTCTATGGGATGATGGATGTCTCCGATGAGACGACTGCAAATTGGTTTCCGGGCGGTGCCTATAAACCCAGAACTCAAAACTAGTGATTTCAGGAAGTCAGGTTCGCATCCACGCAGTCCAGCATATTCTATGAAACTTCCAGAATGAGTGGCTCCTGCTCCATCACAGCAGCTTCAGCACGAAGTTCGTGCCCACTCTCCGCATATCTAAATCCTAGCACCAAATGGAGTGTACCAAACCAATGCCTAAAACAAAACTTCATTCACAAATTCTCGGATGGTAACACAACGGTCGGTTCTGTAAGACCAAGATCCGTACATGGTCAATAACCTCATCATTTCAGCTTGTTGTGAGCCTGCCTAAACGTGATCAGTACATCACCAATGTGCGGCCATATTTGAAACGATTGTACAACGAACGCTTGTTGAACCATTCAAATGGAGATCAAGATGCTGAGCAGTGCATGAGCTGCAGTGGTCAGCGACCTATAGCTGACTGCTAGCGTCAGAGCCAGAGAACCAAAGATGCCAAGACCCTTCTACACCTCCACGCGGTGATCATGGATAACAGGCTGCAGCAGGGTAGACTGGCTCAGGAGAAGGGATCGAAGAATGCTAACCCTGTACTAAAAAAATGCTTGCTGAAGTCGGATATGTTGGGCCGAAAGGTGCAAATATCGCAGCCAAGATGTAAACTACGACACAACGCATTCCGTTCTCTGGACTACATTCTGCTACTTACCCTTTCAGGGTTTTTTTTTTTTTTTTTTTTTTTTTTTTTTTTTTTTTTTTTGCGTTCGCCTTATTTCTCAAATCCCCAAGGCGGTGTGCATTGCACTGCGTTTTTATTTTGCGCCTGTCGGCCCAGTGCATCCGACTTCAGCATGCATTTTATGTAAGGGTCTGCTTCCTCCTGCATTTTCTAAGGGTTTGCTTCCCCGGGGTAACGGCCGGTGCTGAGATGGGGATCGAACCCAGCACCTGGTTGTGAGCCGTGTCACATAACCACTAGGCCACGCCGTCCCCCTTTCAGGGTTTAATAGTGGGAGATTGAGAACGAACGAAGAAGAAGAAGAATCATTCAAATGGTTTCCACTTGGGCATAGTCTTGCTTTTGGCAAAATTTGATGCAGCACCGCTGCTCAATACACTCACCATGCGCGTAACGGTCTCATATACCTCCCTGCCGAAGGACAACACCCACGCTACATTCGTTTCCGCGGGAAAAATGTTGATCGAATACTTTTTTAATACACCTCGTATATATAGTAATGAGGATCCTTTACTGTTTCTATATAAGTACACATACATTAACTTGCATTGGTTGCGAAGCGGTTTATCAAATTAATAGCTTTAGAAAATGGTCATGGATTTCAAAACTTGAATAAAAGATGTTTATCTCAATATTCATAAATATTTATTTAACTGACGACAAAAACTCCAAATTCCTGCGGCCCTGCACGCCACTCATTAAGGACCACTGGTCTACATGCACGATTATCGACCCATCGTCATGTCTGATGTCTAATATATAAGGATGTATTCTCGCATGTGTGTACGTGCGAGCGTGGGCGTGTGTGAAAGAGAGAGAGAGAGAGAAAGAGAGCGAGAGAGAGAGTAGAATCACAATTATACAAGCATTCTTTTCGTGATCCATACATCCCCTCTCAGTTAACTCTACACATACATATCTGCTATGAAATATAAAGGAGTTAATCCCTGTGCTTCCATAAGTCGATATCGACAAGACCATTTCGCCAATCTTCAATTGCACCCAGAGCGCTTAACTTGACCTGCAATCTTAGCACTTGCTGCAATTACATCTATTAAAACGTGGCTCATATCGGGCATGTCCCGATACGGCCCACAAAGAAACTCATTTTCATTACTTGTTAATCAAATCCTTAATGTTCGTGTATTTTAAATGTATTTATTATGTGTGTCGGTGGGGCGTTGGGGGGGGGGGGGTTTACGGGGGACGGGGAGATTAGGAGGAGGCACAGAGGGGCGTGTTATGAGGGGGCACAGAGCGGATAGAAGTGGGGGAGGGAGGGGGTGGGGGATTTACGGGGAACGGGGAGATTAGGAGGAGGCACAGAGGGGCGTGTTATGAGGGGGCACAGAGCGGATAGAAGTGGGCGGGGGGGGGGAGGGTGTTTACGGGGGACGGGGAGATTAGGAGGAGGCACAGAGGGGCGTGTTATGAGGGGGCACAGAGCGAATAGAAGTGGGCGGGGGGGGGGGGAAGGAGGTGAAGGTGCCCACGTATTCTAATGGAATTGTTTGTTAAATGTTTCTATACATACATTTTTAAACATTTCTAAACCAATCAACCACAAAAAACTCGTCGTATCCTTCTTGCATTTCTCTTTTCTCTAGTCTTATTAAAGTCTTCGTCTTCGTCTTATTTTAAAATTTGTCTTCATCTTCTTCCACTTTTGCTACGTTTTCTTGATATTCTATTCTACATTGGTCATCTATTTCTTTTTTCTCTTCGAAATCGTCGTCTTCATCTACCTCTTCTCTCTACAACACCCCCCCCCCCTCCCACCTCTTTCTATGTTTTCTTAATTTCTCACTTCTTCTTTATTTTCTTGTTTTTCTTCATCATCGTCTTTTTATAGTAATTGTTCGTTTTGATGTTCTTCATCGTCCGCTGCTTCATTCTTTTCTTTTTTTCCTATTCCGTCTTCGTTATGCTCCTTATTAACCTTCAAATAACCAAGACAACTTTTTCGGACTATTACTATCTCCATCATTGCTCACTTATCATCATCTTCTGCGTTTTGGTTCTCCTTATTTTATTTGTTTGCTATGAACCCTCATCAAAATCACGACCCAACCCCCACCCAGAAAGTAATTAGTAATCCATGTGAAACTTTATATTTTAAATGCACTACCAATGCCATGCATAAAGGAAGCAAAATAAATGTATTTCAGCTCATATTGCATCAATGTCCCGTTTGCGTGTTATGTTATAATATTTTCCATTTCATAATTTAATCTGACGATTTATGAAACGTTTTTACCACCGTTATTGGATGTAGTATTAATATGTCAAATGTTTGTGATGCAAATACGTGTAGCTACTTGATGAATATGCTGTATGCTGTCGGTAAACGCCTGAGGCGAACGTTAAGTTTATGATAGAAACATAAGTGGTTATTTAAGAGATGTCAAGCGAAAGGCTTCTAAAGAGGTTCCTGTATAGCGAATTGAGTGAAGGAGAACGATCACAAGGACGTCCAAAAAAGCGTTTCAAGGACGGTCTGGAGGAGTCTTAAGTGCTGTCAAAAAAACATTAACACCTGGGAGGACCTGACTCAAAATTTCTCGAAGTGGAAGCGCACTGTCACAGACGGCGTTGAACTCAGCGAGGGTCTCCGTATCCAGGCAGCCAAGGATAGACGTGCAATCAGGAAGTCAAGAGTAGTGAAAATATCAGAGACAACTGCCGATTACGTATGCTAGTCGTGTCATAGACATTTTCAGGCTCGAAATGACTTGATCAGGCATCAGCACACACACAAAACTCAATGTTGCGTTATGACATGTGGTGATGTTGGTGGTCCTCATCGATGACGATGGGTGAATTATTATTATTATTATTTAAGAGATAAGCGAGAATTACCTGAGACAAACCGCCAAGTTTCAGGTCAGATCAGGTCCTCCCGTAACCGGTGAGGTCGTTGGGGCACACGTGAAGACATCTTCACAACCCCATGCCACCCTTCTCTGTCAGCGGCCGCTGCCTGTGCCTCTTCTGGTCGGAGATTGGTCCCTTCTTTTATTTTGTCATACCACCTCTTTTTGGGACGGCCTCTTCGTCGTCTGCCATGCACCTTTCCGTGGAGGATCGTATTTGCAAAACTATTTATATCGATAGGTGACCGTACCAAGCGAGTTTCCTTCTTTTGACAGTTGCCAATAGGTCTTCAAAAGGCCCTATTGCTGTTCTAACTCTATCTCGTATTGCCTCATTTGTAACTCGATCTTTGTACGTGACGTTTAAAAATCTTCGGAAATATCTCATCTCCAAGGCCTGTATCCTTCGCTGAAGGTCAGCTGTAACTGTCAATGTCTCACAAGCATAGATGAATATTGGCAGGATCAGTGTACGCATTAATCTGATTTTCGTGCTTAGTGCTAACCGTTTATCTTGTTAGGTTCTGTTAAGCCGTGCAAGCGCCGCTATTGTTTGTGCTATTCTGGCCTACACCTCACATTTTGATCCTTCATCACTGTCAATCGACCCCAGATATTTGAAACGGTCAACCACTTCGAGTTGCTGACCATTAGCTTGAATCCTGTTGTTGAAGCCCTCGGCGTTGTTGGTCACTAATTTTGTCTTTCCAGCGTTTATCTCCATACCATAGTCAAGAGCTGTTAGATCAAGCCGTCTGACCCATTCCTGGAGTTCTGCTTCTGAACCTGCCAACACGTCGATATCATCTGCAAAACGAAGGTTGGTAATCGTTCGACCCCCTATCTTGACAGCACCAACGTGACCTCCAGGTGCCTCACTCATAATTCCCTCAAGGAATATATTGAAAAGAGTTGGAGAGAGTGTACAACCTTGTCTCCCACCAACTGATGTGCGAAACCAATCCCCTCGTCTCCCATTCGCAAGAACTGCACTGGACGCCTTGTCATACATGTGTTCAAGGACCATTATAATATTTGGTAGTTTGTCTTAAAATTAATCGAAAGAATATTCCATCACATACTGAGCACTTTTTGTTCACAAGGGGAATTGTTGATAGGAACGTATTCAATATAAACACGATTCGTACATGTACGTGTGACAAGAAGTTATAAACTCCCAAATAATAAATCGTGTGATTTCATAAAGGATTGCAGCAGAATAGGACAGTTTCAGTTGTGTCTGAGTGGTCTGCCGGGCTCTTTGTTTATGACAATGACAAGAATAGCATTACTGTCCCGCAGAGAGCATGTCATAGGAGACGACTAACTGTGTGAAATGGTAAACCAACCAGCCATTGTTATGTGGCTTGTTAAGAGCAGCATAGATGGCGCCTAACAAGCTACGGGTCTACTAAGTAAGTCTATTAAGATGGACTCGCACATCGGTTAACCACCCTCCAAGAAACTGGTTGTATACAGATTCTGCAGAGTCTTCTAAGCGTTAATTATCAAACACATACTTCAAGAGATGAGAAACGATAAGGCAACTTAATATGACGTCCCCCAATGAGATAGAGAAATGGTCTACGTAACGCCTTAGGTCCAAAATGGTAGTCCAATGCAAAAGACCAAAACAATAGTTTTGCCTGATGGAATAGTAGGATTACAGATTACATAAACAATATTTTTATTTTTGGGTTGTTTTTTGTTTTTTGCGTTCGCTTTATTTCTCTAATCCCCAAGGCGGTGTGCGTTCCACTGTGGTTTTTATTTTGCGCCTGTCAGCCCAGAGCATCCGACTTCAGATTTCATTTTATGTAGGGGTCTATGCCACTTAACCACTAGGCCACGCCGTCCCTGAACAATATGACGACGAGAGAAGACTGAGGCAGACCATCAAGTTTATATGAGGTACAGTGGTTAATCAAGCAGTGACCTAGCAGCTAAGACAGCAGTTTCTTAGACTACTGACACGGGTTTGAATCCTGCTAGAGCAAAGTGTTTTAATCGGTAGAAGGGAGTAGTAACCTAGCATGTACACTGCGCCACGACTACCAGGGCAAACAACCTTCTTTTCTTAGTCAAACAAATGTACATGCAGACCCCAGCAATCAAAATGCTGAAATTGTGTTTTTTAAAGATATGAATATTTAGCAGAAACCGAAGATGATAGTAAGGGCGAAGAAGGATAAGAAGAAACAAGACGGACAACAATAAGTATTTGCCAAATATTTCAACATTTTCTACATCCTTCTTAACAGGCTGGCACTCTCATTTCTAACCGGTAATCAGCTGTCAGCTGGGTTAATGTCCACATTCCCTGGGGCTATTTGTTGCTGTAAACCAGCAATCCCAACAAACCGGAGTCGAAATCCCTTCGTGTCCAGTTTGATTGGGATTGTTGTGGATGTTTGTCAATATGACCACTTCTCCGCGCGCACAAAGGATTGGACAAACTACTGTCTAATCAAACTGAAACAGTGGAGAACTTTGAAAACGGGTACACACACGCATCCATCCATACACTGACGAGTTCGTCTAAATTACAAACAGATACACACACACACACACACACACATCCATACACTGACGAGTTCGTCCAGATTACAAACAGATATACACACATCCATTCACTGGCCAGTTCGTCTAAATTACAAACAGATACACACACACACACACATCCATACACTGACGAGTTCGTCTAAATTACAAACAGATACACACACACACACACACACACATCCATACACTGACGAGTTCGTCCAGATTACAAACAGATACACACACATCCATACACTGGTCGGTACGTTCAGATTACAAATAGATACACATACACATTCATACACTGGTCGGTACGTTCAGATTACAAACAGATACACATACACATCTATACACTGGTCGGTACGTTCAGATTACAAACAGATACACATACACATCCATACACTGGTCGGTACGTTCAGATTACAAACTGATGCACATACACATACATACACTGGTCGGTACGTTCAGATTACAAACAGATACACATACACATCCATGCACTGGAAATCTTGTCTACATTACAAACAGATACACAAGCACATCCATTAACTGGTCAATACATCCTGATATCGCCCAAAAGATTTCGTTTTCAGGTCGAAAGTGAAAGGCCATCGTCAGTAGAATTCAGAACGTAGCAGGCCATTAATATATTTTTGTAATGTCAATCAGTGGTCCTGGGTATGTGTTCCATTGGCACTTTGGCGTTCATTATACAAACCCAAAACGGCCCCTATAAGGAATGATAAGACATTGAACCCGTATAGGACCTGCACTCTTTACCTGCATAAATTGTCGGTGCTGGTAACCGCTGAGCTGTCAATGTATAAGGTCTTGCAGCAGGTCGTCTCCCTCAATCACCTCTAGGAGGCATGTAAGGTCTTGCTGGAGGTCGTCTCCCACAATCACCTCTAGGAGGCATGTGAGGTCTTGCCGCAGGTCGTCTCCCACAATCACCTCTAGGAGGCATGTGAGGTCTTGCTGGAGGTCGTCTCCCACAATCACCTCTAGGAGGCATGTAAGGTCTTGCCGCAGGTCGTCTCCCACAATCACCTCTAAGAGGCATGTAAGGTCTTGCTGGAGGTCGTCTCCCACAATCACCTCTAGGAGGCATGTAAGGTCTTGCCGTAGGTCGTCTCCCACAATCACCTCTAGGAGGCATGTGAGGTCTTGCCGCAGGTCGTCTCCCACAACCACCTCTAGGAGGCATGTGAGGTCTTGCCGCAGGTCGTCTCCCACAATCACCTCTAGGAGGCATGTGAGGTCTTGCTGCACGTCGTCTCCCACAATCACCTCTAGGAGGCATATAATGTCTTGCTGAAAGTCGTCTCCCACAATCACCTCTAAGAGGTATGTCAACATATTAATATTTAAAAGGGTTAAAAATTGCAAAGGTCAATAAACAAATATTGGTACACGACCGGCAAGTGTCAATCTCTTGTTGCTGGTTTTTGAAATTCCAGACTTGGGACCTAAAACCTTCTAGTTGTCAGTCCAATTTCTTATCCACTCAACCAGTTTGAGGCGATGATAAACTTGCGCTTTAGAAGTATGTACAATTACCGTCCTGTTTTCTTGTCTGTGGAGCCGCGTAGCGTAGTGGTTAACGCATCTGAGTGGTCCTGAGTTCATTCCCCAGTTGAGGCGGTAATGTTTTTTTTCAGACGGCAATGGCTCCCGGGTCGACCCAACCTTAAATGGGTACCGGTTCAGTCCGGGAAGTAAAAGCGGCGAGGGCGAGGAGATGGCTACCGCCCTCATATAGCCGAGCCTTTGAAATGTGAGATCGCTAACACCTCACATCCCTACGGCAGTAATGCTATGGGAAACTTTTTTTTCCCTTGTCTATTGGGGTTGTTCCACAGCCATATCCTCTGATAGGTATTTCATCCATCCTCCCTTTCTCACATAACTGCGTGATGAAACTACTGATGAGAGTTACTCTGATTGATACTCGTAGAACGATCGCTCTTAAAGTACTCAACATATGAAGAACAGGAATAGTACACCTGGCCACCACCAGTACACTTCCCGAGCAAGTACTATAGAAATACCAAAAACATTAGTCTCACCTTTTCTATAGAAATACCAATAACGTTAGCTTCACCTTTGCTATTGAAATATCAATAATATTTGGCTCACCTTTACTATAGAAATACCAATAACATTAGGCGCACCTTTACTATAGAAATACCAAAAACATTAGTCTCACCTTTTCTATAGAAATACCAATAACGTTAGCTTCACCTTTGCTATTGAAATATCAATAATATTTGGCTCACCTTTACTATAGAAATACCAATAACATTAGGCTCACCTTTACTATAGAAATACCAAAAACATTAGGCTCATCTTTACCAAGGAGATACCAATAATATTAGGCTCACCTTTACTATAGAAATACCAATAACATTAGGCTCACCTTTACTATAGAAATACCAATAACATTAGGCTCATCTTTACCAAGGAGATACAAATAACATTAAGCTTACCTTCACTATGAAGATACCAATAGCACCATGCTTACGTTCACTGTGAAGATAACAAAAATATTAGGCGCATCTTCACCAAGGAGATACCAATAAGATCAGGATCAAATTTGATCTATTTTAACCTATTCTAGTTGCATAGCCCGTCTCATTGTGAAATCAATCGTCGTTAGAGCAGGAAGAGTTAACTGTGAGGACGTATCGAGAGTATGTACAACCAGCAGGTTATTGCAACATCAGGACCTAAGCTCTTGGCCATTTGCAGAGTGAGACTGAGCACCTTTGACTTTACCCGAAGTGCCGTGGTGTTATTGACAGAACATAATATAATCTCTTCAAGTTGACATATGAAAGGCTACGAGTACGACAAAGCTTTCCTTTCTTTTTGTTTGTGTGTGTGTATGTGTATGTGTGTGTGTGTGTGGATGTGTGTGAGTATGTGTGTGTGTGTGCCCGTGTGTTTTACCACCCAACAACAATAGGATAGACCAAAAACCGTCTAAACAGTTAAATGAATACATATAAAGTACCAGGGAAATCTGTCTGAACATGTAGACGACGGGGTCATCAGGTCGCAGTGTATTTAAGGAAATGCCACAGACAAACAATAATGATGCTATTAATATACTACACAGAAGAGAACAAAGTCTCATCTTTCAGTTCCGAATAGGACGCACCAGAGTAAATAACCACTTAAACCGCATCAACCCTCGGCAGCTGTCCTTGTGCAGACACTGATCTCATCCTGATGAAACAAACGCCTACTCATTTTGTGCAAAGCGCTTGCATTCATGAGGAAAAGATTTGTACAAATGCTGCCGATAATCGCCAGTACGTTATATGGCACAATGGAACAACGGAAGCTGACTTGTATTTAAATAAGAATGGCACTGGGCAGTCAAGAACAGACGCTTAGCAGCTACGGGATATATTGGATAGTAGCAACAATCATCTGTACATAAGTGAATTTGTAGTTAAAGATTAAGTAGATCAATTAAAATAATTGAAATACCGTATTTTAAAAATCAGTATATAAATTTAAATTAAATATCAATATATGGTTACATATAGGTGTACCGGTATTTAAAGTCTGACTCTGGAACATGTCTCTATGTACACAGTGGCCCCTGACCATTATATGCTGGGCACCCCTGATTTCAGTGACAAGAACCAAATGTTGACACGCTACTGACGATCGGTTGCCTCCTATTGAAGTGATGTTTCTTAGGGGTTGTTATTTTGTTAAACGAAGAATGATTAACAATTCATTCAGTTGATTGATAATCTGTTTGCTCGTAACATTCATCCCGAATGTTCAATAAGCTGATCTGAAGATTAAGTTCGCTCGACCTGTGGATAAAAATTCTCAGAAGTTTTGCTGGAGGATTTGGCCGTGACTTCAGTGTAGCTAGTGGGATCAGTCTGTCTAACAGGAGACAGTCAGTGTCAGGCAGAACGAACATAGTACAGGCTGGAGACTGAAGAAATATTTCGCAACCGTGGCCTACCGTCATGTGTGCACGAACGTGTGTATTTGTGTCTGAGGCGTGCTGGTAATTAGGTTTGAGTTAGATTTTTTTTGCGATTTAGAAAATCTAATGACTTTTCGTAGAATTTACTGAATATGTACTGTTAGTTATGAAACTAATATGTTGGCATTCTCTTCTTCGTTTTCTTCTTCTATTTCTACTACTACTACTACTAATACTACCACTCCTACTATCACTACTTTTACTATTATTACTACAACTACCACTGTTAATATTACTATTACTACTACTACTACTACTACTACCACTACTACTATTACCACTACTACTATTATTACTTCTACTACTACTGCTATTACCACTACTACTATTATTACTTCTACTACTACTGCTACTACCACAATTAAAAAGGTACCGGTTCAGTCCGGAAAGTAAAAACGGTGAGGGAGAGGAAATTTCTCGAGCTTTTGAAATATGAGATCGCTAACACCTCACACCCTACAACAGTAATGCTATGGGTTACTTTACTTTTACTACTACTACTACTAATACTACTACTACTACTACTACTACGGCAACTACTACTAGTACTACTACTACTACTAGTACTACTACTACTGCCACTACTACTACTACTACGGCCACTACTACTAGTACTACTACAATTCATACAGCTACTACTACAGCCACTAACTACTACTACGGCTACTAATACTGCCATAACAATCACTACTACTACTACTACTAACACCACCACTACTACTACCAATACTACCACCACTACTACTACTACTGCTACTACTACGTTATTGGCGTCACTGAGTATATATTGGTTTTGACATAAAATGACTAGAGCAAAAGTGGGAGCCAAGACATTCGTCAAGGTCAGACGAAAGATAATGACCATGACCCCCACCTCACATCCCCGTCTTTGTTCCAGGAAACAAGTTTATTCATTGAAGGTGGGAATCGACATTGTATTCCCCATATTGAAGAACTTACTGAGGAACCTCGCTTAGCACTATGGCTCGGACGACTCCGGCCCACCTTCTGAAGTATGTCTCCGGATGTAAGACGAGACACTGTGACCTGCCCCTTAAAAAACGTCGGGAAGAGTTAACTTAACACCAGTTGTTTCCATAACAACGACCAGAGCAAAGGGACGTTCCACGCTCATATTGTGACGAGCTCCAGTCTACTCAGCTGGAAATAGATGTCTACCTTTCTTGTAGAAGTGAAGAAAATAATTATTTATTAACCTCATAAAAAGTGAACAATTCATTCCATGAAGTATTTAACACATCATCCCTGACAACAGTGTAAAGTTACCTCTTTTTTTAATTTGATTGACCGAGTGATTGTTCGGTTCTTGGGCTGTCTTGTCACATCAAAAAATACAAGCTTTCATTTCAGTACAGAATATATTTTCAGAGATCGAAACGCATATCTTTATAGAGATTTGTTTTTGTTAAAACTTATAAAAAACTTGAACTTAACGTCTTTATACTAGTTTAGAAGACTCTGCAGAGTATGTATACAACCGGTTAGAGACTAGCCTACTTCGTTTACAACTGACTTTAGTCCGTCTTTTACTTTATGAACAAGGTACGAAGCACTTTTCTACTGCATGTCAGATCCAAATGCTTTTCTGCATGCAGCCTTAGAATATCCGTGTCGCTAAAACATTGATATTATTTAGTCCATAGATGTTAAGACATTTGCACATCGGCGAATTATTTTTGATCTTTTAGGACCATTGCAAAGAAATCACATTAAATTTAAGATTTTACAGTAGGTAGCCGAATTTCTCAGCATTTTGTTCAGATGCGTATTTCCTAAATGTTTTGATAGATCAATTGATTGTTTATGTTGCCCTTTATGTATAATCGTAAAAATGGCACCAATATACAACAGCTAGTACAGCCCTTCGGTCACCCTTTATCCCCCCTAGGTTGTATCAGCTGCGCAGCTAATTTTATGTTGTGTAACGCATTTGAATATTGCAATGTATTTGTTGCTATTGTATGTACACCTAATTGTTTTGATAAACATACATTAATTCATCCAAGTCTGCTAATCAGTATGTCCACAAAAGATTATATTATTCTTTCGAATCTGTCGATTCAAAGAAGTTGATAATTGTTACAGGCAGCACAAATTGTAATACATCTCGTCGCCAGTACTGTTTTTCTTCCCACATCACATGTGTAACACTCTTCTTCCCACATCACATGTGTAACACTCTTCTTCCCACATCACATGTGTAACACTCTTCTTCCCACATCACATGTGTAACACTCTTCTTCCCACATCACATGTGTAACACTCTTCTTCCAGAACTGAATGTTTATTTTCAAAAAGCGCTTCACGCGTTTTAAATGTACTGTTCTGTTCTACAACTTGTCCTTTGACTTTAGCCCACACAAGCTCTAATGTTAATTTTAGTTTCCGGAGAGTAACAAGTTGATTTTTCGTCAACAGTTTCAATATCTCCCGTTTCATGACATCTCTGTCGAAATCGTCTAATTTCCTTTTCCTTCCTTGCTTGATATGAGTGCACTCTGAGTCCTTTCCAATCCAACGGTAAAAGGATGATCTATCCAGATCAAACGCCAATTGCGTTCATTTCTCTGGGTCATGAATATCGCAATATAAATTACCCATCTTAGATTCCCTGCGGAAGAACTGTTATGGTAAAACGGTAACCTTCTGCATTGTTATAAATGTACACTTCAAACTCATTTTGAAATTGATGTCAATGTAAGTTTTGAAAAAGCAGCTATATGCCACAATAACCACACCTCACACTATTAATGTGTATTGATTGGCATCCTGTCAGTCTCGAGAGACAATACTTTACGCTAGAGAGGGGGTAGCCAGTTGTTGCCCTTGCTTTTGCCGCACACTTTTGGAGTTTGCAGCAAGACGCATCTTGTCTTTCCATGCCTGCAGACCAACACACAAAGCCTGCCTCCAGCCAGGTCTATCTTTAGCAAGTTCCTCCCAGTTGCAAGTGTTCATATACAACGCCTTCAGGTCACGCTTGCAAACATCTTTGTAGAGGAGGAAGGTTCTACCTATTTTACTTTCGTTTGCCCGTGGTCAGTTCTCCGTAAAGGATATCTTTTGGTATTCGCCCATCCTCGATTTTGCACAAGTGACCAAGCCACCGCAAGCGGTACTGCCGGAGGATCGTAACTAAACTGGCAATCTTTGCACGGTCCAACACGTCGCTGTTAGTCACTCTGTCACTCCATGAAATTCAAAATATACGTCTCAGGCAACGCATATAAAAAGCATTTAGCCTTTTTTTTCATGAGAGACATACAGAGTCCAAGTCTCGCTGCCATAAAGCAGGGTACTAATACCACAGGATCTGTACACAGCAACCTATTTGGAGATGGTCAGAATGATGTTATTCCACACTCTCTGTAAGAGTCTGAAAAGTGCTGATGAGGCAATTCCTAATCGCTTCTGCAGCTTGGCATCCAGTGAAAGGTTGTCGGTGATGATAGATCCGAGGTAGTTAAAGTGATTTATTACTTCCAGATTTTTATCGTTTAAGACAATGTCTGGAGGATCTGCACGCTGAGCCATCCCTTTTGTTTTTTGTACGCTGATGATGAGTCCAAACAGATCATAAGATTTTGCCAACCTATTAATGAGGATCTGGAATTCGGCTACTGTGTGGGTGACCAGGGCAGCATCGTCTGCGAAGAGCATATCCTGAAATGACAGTCTCCCTTCTCTTTCTTCTTGCTACCAGTCTGGTTAGAGTGAATAGTCTCCCATCTGATCAAGTATGCAGAAAGACTCCCTCTGTGGCAGTTCCAAATGCGTTTTTAAGCACGTTGGCAAAGAAAATGCCGAATAAAGTCGGAGTCAGGACACAGCCTTGTTTACCTCCACTGTTAATGTCGACGGACTCAGATTCCTGACCGGCATGCAGCACTGTACCTTTCCTGCCCACATGAAAGACCTAATCATGCTCAGTAGTTTAGATTGGCAGCCAACTTTAGACAATACTTTAAAAAGACCCTCTCTATTTGCCAGGTTAGAATTCCTTGATGAGGTCGATGAAGACAAAAAATAGTAGTCTGTGTTGTTCTCTGCATTTCTCTTGCAATTGTCTCAGTGAAAAGACCATATCAACGGTGGACCTTTCTGCGCGAAAACCACACTGAGACTCCAGGTACAACCTGTCGGCCAGCTTCCGAAGCCTGCTCAGGATGATGCGAGCATACACTTTGCATACGGTGTTGAGGAACGATATTCTTATGTAATTGTTGCAGTCTCCTCCGTCTCTCTTTTTTTGGGTAAAGGGTCATTATGTTAACGTATCTCATGTGCTGTGATACGGCCCCCTCATCCCAACACTGGCGTATACGCCTATAACTATTAGACAGTTTCGCATGAATGTCGTTTGTTGTTTTCAGCATTCGACAAAGTATCTAATTGGTGCACGAGAGAATCAGGAATTTGTATTTACTAAACGTATTAGAAGGTCGAAACATATATTTTAAAAACAGTACGCCTGTGTACCTTAAACATGTTAAAATTATGTCCAATTCACTGAAGTTGCTTATATAATAGTCTAATGAATACGTTTTTAAATATATACAATTTTTTAGAGAAAAAAATATTTCTATAACGTTATGGATATTCTTCCGACCTTGTTTATGAATGAAAAGACGGACTATAGATTGAGGCCCCCATCTCGTTGACAAAAACCAAGAGACTAAACCTTAGCTGCAATTATTGTCGATGGCAACTATGCCAACCCCACTGAGGATTGCATTGACTTGGGCAGTAAACAAATCCCCGACCTACGAAGCCTTTCAGACATTATTTGAAGAGTCGACCTATATGAACACCATGCACCAAATCTTGAACTATAGTCGTCTTTTAATTCAGTAAGTGCGGAAAACAACCGAGGTCATCCATGCGAAACTGCCATTCAGATAAAGGTGTATCACGATATTATAGTTTGTGGGGTTGTTATTGTGACATATACTTGCTTTTTCAAAATTCACATTGTTCTCAATTTCAAAATGAGTTTGAAGTGCACATTTATAACAATGCAGAAGGTTGCCGTTTTACTATACAAGTTTTTTTCCGTAAGGAATATAAGATGGGTAATTTATATTGCGATATTCATAATCCAGAGAAAAAAAAAGCAATTCGCGCTCGGTCTGGATAGATCCTTCTTTTACCTTTGGATTGAACAGGACTCAGAGTACACTCATATCAAACAATGTTTAATGGGACCGCGTGGGCTAGTGGTTAAGTGACACAGCTCACTTTCTGAAGGTTCACTCTTAATCACAGCACCGGCTGTTACCCTGGGGAAGCAAATCCTTAGGAAATGCAGGGGGGAAACAGACCCTTACATAAAATGAATGCTGAAGTCGGATGCACTGGGTCGACAGGTGCAAAAATAAAAACGTAGTGCAACGCACACCGCTTAAGGGAATAGAGAAATAAAGCGAACACCCCCCCCCCCCTTCCCCAAATAAAAAAATTATATTAAGCAAGGTAGGACAAGGAAATTTGACGATTTCGACAGAGATGTCATAAAACGGGAGATTTTGAAACTTGGCGAATAATCAATTTGTTACTCTCCGAAAACAAAAATTAACATTGCAATCCGACTGCAGTATTGAAATTTCCATAAGTACTTATTGAAAAATTGTATGAGGCACCGGATGTACATTCATGTGGCAGGAATATTATATGTGAAAAGCCACATTTGATTGCTGCCAGAAGCAAATACCTGAAACAGATACATGAACGGCATAGGCAAGGCTATGATATTGTATACTTGGACGAACCCTGGGTCAATGCTCCCCCGACCTTTGGTAAAGAATGACAATCAGAAAAGAAAAGAAAAGTCATTTCAAGCAACAAAGGGCAGCCCATTATACTAACGTATGCCGGAAGCAGTGAAAAAAGGACTTGTCCATGATGCTAAACTTATTTTAAAATCAAAAAGTGCCAACGGTAGAGATTACTGAATGAACAAATTATTTTCAGACATTGGCTGACAAAAGATCTGTTTCCAATTCTGGATAGACCGTCATGCATAGTAATGGAAAATACATTATATCACAATGTAGTATCAGAAGAAGACAAAGTACCAACTGCAACAAATACAAAAGCTCAAATAAGGATATGGCTAGCTAAAAAAAGGGAATTTTTGACAACACGTATTTGAAGCCCGAGTTGTTGTATCTTGTGAGGCAGACAAAAAAGGCAAAGCTGTATCATATTGACAAAATTATTGAAGAGCACGGTCAAACTTCTCTGCGACTACCTGCATATCATGCGCATCTAAACCCTATAGAGCTTGTGTGAGCTAAAGTCAAAGGACAAGTTGCCAAACAGAACAGGACATTTAAAATGTGTGATGTTAAAGTGCTGACACGTGAGTACCTTTCGAAAATAGACATTCAGTTCTGGAAGAAGTGTGTTGAACATGTGCTCCTGGATGAAAAACAGTACTGGCAACGAGATGTATTACAATTTGTCCATCCAGTAACAATTATCAACCTCTTTGAATAGACAATATCAAAATGATTAATATCATCTTTTGTGGACATATTGATTAGCAGACTTGTGTGAATTAGCGTATATTTATCAAAACAATTAAGTGTACATACAATAACAACAAATACATTTCAATATTCAATTTCTTTAAGCAACATAAAATTAGCTGCGCAGTTAATACAACCTTGGGGTCTAATGGTGACCAAGGGCTATACTAACTGTTGCATATTGGTGTCATTTTTACGATTTAACATAAAGGGCGACACAAACAATCGATTGATCTATCAAAACATTAAGGAGATACGCCGATGAAGTAAATGCGACTAGAAATCAAGCTTCTTACTGTAAAATCTTAAATGTAATGCCATTTCTTTGCAAGGGTCCTAAAAGATCAAAACCATTCGCCGATGTACAAATGTCTTAACATCTATGGACTAAATAATACCAGTCTTTTAGCGTCATTGATATTCTAAGGCTCCATGCGAAAAAAATTTGGATCTGACATGCAGTTTAGTAGAAAATTTCTTCGGACCTTGTTCATGAATTAAAAGACGGACTATAGTAGAGGCTTTCAGTGATAAACAAGCTACGAATATACATGACCTGTATCCATCCTGATGTACGGCTACAAATCCTGGACTATTCTGCAGGTTGCATTGAAGCCTTCCACATGCGCAAAGGCACATTTTTAGGATCCACTGGTAAAACCACGTCTTAAATGACGAAGCCACCCAACGAACGGACTTCCACAGCACACTCACCATGCTAAACAGTCGTCGTATTGTTCTATTTTGTCCTTGCCGAGAGTGTCCCCATTCACCAGATCTTAAAGCAGGCCATGAACATCTAGGAATGGAAGCGACCCTGTCCGTCATGGTCTCGTCCCCGCGATAGACCGCGCACCACCTGATTAGGTCACATCAGAAAGACATGATTCTCTTTGCATGTGTACTGGGACTCAGCCGCTCATCGTGCTCCTGTAAGATGAACTCCATATAGGCGTAACGTAAAGAAGCTAAACCCCTTCAAGTCTGTCTGTCTCGGAAGGGTGATGACCATCAAATGGTATGACATGACAAAGATACTGTTCTTGACAGAGTTGGTATCCCTAGCATCAACGCTATTGTTAGGCAGTCACAGATTCGTTAGGTAGGACATGCAGTCCGTATGCCAGACTATCGGTTTCCCAAAACGCTCTTTAATTGGGAAGGATAAACGCTCTCATGGTGGCCAAATGTAGTGCTTCAAAACGTGTATCATAATACTCGACGCTTGTGAAGTTGCTGATCTCATCAGTAAAGATGCGACGTCTTCCGAGGAATCCAGAGCAGTAGGAGCTGAACCGCAGAGAAACGTCTAGAATAACCCGTGAAATGAAACCCTCACAAAAAGCGGAAATTCATTGCCCATACTGTTCAAGATATTTTCATATCCGCATCCCGGTCGTTAGTGACTCGTACCCATACACTAAATGACCATATTCTAAATGGATAAACAGGGATAGTGATCTTTTTCACAGAAGTGTTAACCTTCCTTTCGACGAAGGCGCAAACTTTTAGCCACACACACACACATATAATTCAGTTAGCTATACCAGGGCGCACACAAATCGCTGTGCGGATTTGTATAATTGGTTGTAATTATGACTAGAGTAGATCTTGGCATCCACACATCTTTTCGGACTGACAACACGCGCTGTTTGCCACGACAATGTAAGACTTTTTATCAAAGTAAAACAAGACAAAGTCAAGAACGTAAAAGCAGAAACATTCATTTTCAAATATCACTTGTATATTTTACGTTTATTTATGACTAAAAAGGCAATAAATACATTAGTATAGTATTATTAGTACGAGTGAGTTCAATTATGATATCTCCTTGCCGAAGGTTCTCTACAATTAATGTCTAACGTATTCTATCTATTCCGGGGCAAAGTTGACATGTTTTTCTCATTGCAAATTGTGATGCTGTCCTTGCACGTTTTCCATGTACTTTTCGATACTTTGCATGATTTTCAGTATGATCTTGTGCCAAAATATCTTACTGATTTCACTCTGTAATTTTCTTTTCACCCCAAACTTCTACATGAACTCCTTTATTGCAAAAATGGCTGCTTGAAAGTAAACATAAAAGACAACCATGAAAAAAAACAACAACAATCAATTCCCTTACCCCAAGATGTTACGGAAGTCCAAAGAAGACTGCATTGAAACGGACGTTTTACATTTGATAACGCGACAGTCTACTTGAGAAACCAGAAACTGTTTGTAGAACCACCGCCCATAAATATCAGCCTATAACCTCTGCATAATTAATTGAACTTGTTTATCGACTACTTTCTACAGAAACGAATCTACATATCTTAAATTATTAGAAATCCATAATCTAATCACTTTTACTGAGTTCAAAACTATGCAGGTAGCTTCAGTACCATCGATCGTTTCAGTTAACTTATCGACATATGTTTATTAGACACGGCTAGCTGAAGAGTTAAACATATTTGTCAAATGTATCTGATCTATTCACGGTTGAGTGTTCAAATTTAAACAGACGAAAGCAGAAAGTAGTACCTCAGCTTGGAAACTTGGTCTCGTCTGTAGAGCCAGGTTCAAGCTGACAAGGGGAATGTTTGGGACTTACCAACACATTAACACCGGCTGATAATCATTTTAGGAATTCACCATCTTGTATGCAGTTCTTTTCTTCTGAGTTGTTGTGCAACCTATACGCCGAGCGCTAGTTGTATTTCACTAAGCAGGCGGATAAAGTGATTATTTATAAAATTATACTACCTATGGCTATACTCAACTGAGGCTATTCCTAACTACTACTTAACTAAACTAAGTACTACTACTAGTACTACAACTAGCAATTATACTCACTGGAGAGCCTTTTTCCCAGAGACTCACTCGGCAAATTTACTATGGCTGTGGTTTTAACTGTACTTAATTTAAAAGCTTTTGCTCCGACTACAGAACTTGCTAACTAACCAAAGCCTAAACGAAAGTTTTTGGATTCAGTTTTTGAAGAAAAGAAACCTTGCTTTGGACCGTGTAACTAATCGGCCATTAACCACTCATCACTGTTACTGTTACGTCAGTTGGGACTGACATACGCAAACGGGTTTAAATTGACTCAATACTCAATGAGAATTGTTTTTATAAGAATGCTGAACACTCTGTACAACTGAAATGAGAAGCAGTAATGCAAAATATGGCAGCGTCCGATAGCCTTGGCTCAACCCACCACCTCATATCCCACCACCATCACCACCACCACCATCACCACATTCGGCGGCATCGTGTGCCATCAGGTGGTGAGGAGCTGGAGGATGAAGAGTTAGACCCAAGGATTCAGGTATGTACCTTGTGATCTAGCTTGTCAACTAATGAATTATATTTATAGCTTGTTGATGTGCTTGAACACACAAGTAGGCCTATGTTATATAAGTAATGATATGTGTATGGGTTAGAATATTCAACATGGAAGTTCTAGACTCTGTTAGCCACCGAGTTGGATCTATGAAGGAAGGAATAAGTCAATTGTGGAAAAGGAAAAAAAAAGGAACCCACTCCTGGCTAGTATACGCAGCTGCTGGTGGAAAAGGCGGACAGTCGACAACTACTCTGAAGGCAGCAGCTGGAAAGGCCTGGTATCTGGCTAAGGACGCACTAGGGACCATGGTTGGTGAGCAGCCAGAACAATGTTCAGACGGCAATGGCGAAATACTGAATGAAAAATTGTCAAGTAACCCATGACAGTCGATAGTACTGAAACTAAATAATCTGATTGCGAAGCCCTCAGGCCAGGGATATCCTGTATGGCAAACGGGGTAGAGGACCATTTCAGAGCCAAAAGTCCAACTGAATTGCGGTGAAAAACTCAGAAATGGGGCTAAAATCACAACTAGGAATAGGCGCTTGCAATATCAGTAGCTTATACCAGGGGAAATTACTAATGATTGGAACAGGAATGCAGTGAACAAAGACATACATTCTAGAAGTCTTAGAACACAGATGGGTGTGTCAAGGGCACTGTGTCAGCAGTTTAGGAGAAACCATTATATAATCTGGGAAGAACACTTGTAGGCAGAACTATGCAGGTTTTATTCTGTCAAAGACGAACATTACTTGGCTACAAGCTAGTTAATGACCGGATCATTATGATTAGAGTAAAGAGAAAGAAAATAAACCTAAAAATATCACTGGAGTTTTCAACGCAAAAGTTGGCAAGGAAAGTACATTGGTAGAGAGAAGTGTGCAAGGACCTTTTGGTTTGGGACACAGAAATGAGAGAGGAGAAAAACTTGTTGAATTCTACATTGATAATAACTTTTTCATTGCCAACACCTTCAAACAACATCCGTGAAGACTATACACATGGTCTCCCCTGATTGCGACAACAGGAACCAGATAGGTTACATCCTAGTACAACAAAAGATCGATGTCAATATATATATCTATCTATATATATATATATATATCAATCATAACCCAACCACCCCTTGCAGAGCATATGTCTTCGACTAATACACGCCAAGTCTGTCTTTCGCTCTCATCTCCACCATCTGTCCCGACTCTCTCATAGTTATCTCAAACTCTCTTGGCCAAATGTGTCATGTGAATTTCAGAACAGCGACTGTTTTGCAATGTCATTTTCCACTTTTTGCAAAGTATGTCCTATCCATCGCCAATGACTTCTTTTATCTCCTGATCGAATTTCAGCCGCCCTGTCTATGTCACAAGTTTATGTTAGCAGCCATATTGTACCATTTCAACCCCAATATTCTGTTTGGGCATCCCTTAATGAATGTTTTCACTGTATATATGTTAGTGTTTTTGTTGACTGCCAAGACCATAGTTGAAGCAAACTTCAGGGACAAATGGGCTGATCAACACTCCGACTTCCTAAAAGAAAACAACCACTATGATTTAAGAGTAGAGTAAGTTGTCATTTTCAGACTGAGAACTGGGCATAAAAGAGTCAAGAGTCACCTTCACAATAAAATGAGGTTTGGACAGATGACAAGTGTCCATGTGAGAAGCATACCGTGAACATGGAACACATCCTACAAAGCTGCATGCTCATGCAGGGAGAGAGAACAATACTGACCTCACAAAACAGATATCTTCTTTTTCTTCTTTCGTTCTCAATCTTCCGCTACCAACCCCTGAAAAGTACTTTGCAAGTAGCAGGATGTTGTCCGGAGCATGGAATGCGTCATGTAGTAGTTTACAGCTTGACTGCGATATTTGCACCTTTCGGTCTGAGTCTGACACATCCAACTTCAGCAGGCATTTTTGAGTACCGGATTAGCCTTCCCTCTTTGATCCGTTCTCCTTAGCCAGTCTGCTCTGTTGCGGCCTGTTATCCAGGATCGCTACGTGGAGGTGAAGAAGGGTCTTGGCAGCTCTGGTTCGCTGGCCCTGATGGTAGCAGTCAGCTAGAGGTCGTTGACGACTGCAGCTCATGCACTGCTCAGCATCTTGATCTCATCTTGATATGAGACTAAAGCTGTACGGAGATGAAAAAAAAAAGGTGTTCTTTGTAAAAGAACCCAGGACCTTGATCTCTTGATGAACAAAGAAAAAGAAGTCTGCCAAGCAGTCGGAAATCTTGATCTTTGTGTCAGGCTTAATTTCTCTGGGGTGTCCATAAAAGTTGCTAATACAATAAAGACCCTCTCGTCTTCTGTATCCTTAGTCTGAAATGACATTCTGTGCACCCCAACCTATCTATGATGCTTCCCAGATGAACATAGTGGAGTGGATTAGGTGGGTGGAGCAGCTCTACCATAGGCTCAATTTGGCTTTCATTTTCATTGTATTTTTAAGCCTAGACCACAATAAATCCCAGACGCTTGTCGTCATGATGTCCAGAAATGCTGTTGCACATAACATTTCAGGTCCAGTGTGATATTTACTCTCAGAATTTCATGCACTTGTTAGAAATTATTTCATAAAAATAATGCGGGGCTTCGGTGGTACTGTGGATTAAAATAACGTTAAAAAAAACATGTATAAGATGCAGCTCTTGGACGGAAAAACAAAAATGGAACCTATGTTACAACCAAAAGACCTTCTTCATGGGCAATACACATCTGAAATTAACACATCATGGAAGAACCGGTGAATACATCAAAAGGAGATATGAACACATGAAAAGAATATAAAAAGATACTTGGCAAATGTCATATCTCTTTTGACCAGTATGATAACAAGTTTACACATGTGGCATTTGCTAAATATCTTCTGGTAATTTCCAGTCCTATTGTTTCATAGCAAGCTTATGACAACTTGCTGGAAAGCATTTTAAACTAACTTTTTATTACCTGTGAGGATATCATTACAATGCTTATGAAAGAGTAATATGCAATAAGGAAGAAAATTGTAGTTTGTTGTTTCTTTGTTTAAGATTTCTCACTTTATGGGTTTTTCTTTTTCCAGATTGAGCTTGAGAAGTTAAACAGATCAAGTGAGGAAATTAACAGACTTGAATTGGAATTGGATGTAAGTGTACCAGAGCCGATCGATTTGATGGAGCACTGTCGCAGACGGTAAAGGGGTCTGCTCTATTCTATTGCACTCTACACTGCCTCTTAAACAGATTCAAGTAACACTAAATATAAACACAATATAACAGATTATTTATTCAGGTAACACTGCCAACTGTAAACGTTCTAACAACTTAAAGTCTTTCTCTCACCATTTATACGTCACGATACCCTATTCTTCTAATCTGGTCTGCTGCGATCGATCTTAGTTGCAGATTGCCGCTGATGATAAAGTTCGTAGGTTCTGAAACCAGGTATGACGTCGTGGTCTTGTTCCTCTTTGTTGGCGGTAGATCAGTGGTCTCAACGTGGTTAGGATAGATTGCATTAACTATGATCCATAGGATCACTGTAAAACTGCCTCTAGCTGCGGCCGACGAGTTACATTCACATGATCAAGGTGATGTCGACGTGATCCTGCGTCAAAATGATGAATGGGATCACTGGAAGACTGCCTCTATAAGCTACTGACGACATTTAATTACGACTACTACTTAATATTAGGGTAGTTACCTTGCTTGCTGTGAGTCTATCTCAACTGCCTCTCTCCGTCACCTAAATATCAACTCAAATCTGCCGCAACTGCCTATCTTCGTCGCCTGCCCTCCACTGAGCGTCTCTTTCCAAAGTACGTCTGTCTCTGAAATGAAGTGTTCTCTCTCTGTTGTTCTCAACTCAAATCGCCTCAACTGTATATTTCCATCGCCTGTCCTCCACTGAGCGTCTCTTTCAAAAAAGTAATCTGGTTCTCAACTCAAATCTGCCTCACTGTCGCCTGCTCTCCAATGAGCGTCTCTCTCGAAATTGTTCTTATCTAATCTCTGAAGTCAAGTCTTTTCTCTCCGTTGCCTACACTCTACTGATCATCTCTTTCGAATGTCTTTTCAAGTAATTTTCCAAGTCAACCGCACTCCACTGCCTATCTCTTTCAAATTCTTTCTCAAGTAATTTTTTAAAGTCAAGTCTTTTCTCTCCGCCGTCTGTTCTCGGCTGAGTTTCTTTCGAATGTCTTCTCAAGTCATATTTTGTAATCAACCGCTCTCCGCTGTCTATCTCTTTCGAATTCTGTCTCAATGAAGTTTTCTCACGTCTCTCTGTCGGGATTTATATTCGATCTGCCACCCAGATCACATGATTTCCAAAACCACCGGCATTTTTATTCATCTGCTTGCCATTGGCCCCCATCCTGTTCGCATGGTTTCCAGATGACGCAGGTTTTTTGGCGGTAACAAGTCTACGCGTCTCCAGCCACTATCATTTCAGGTGTTGACACATGGCCTGTAACTTACGTTGTGGTTAGTTTTGGTTACTCAAATTCTGGCAGGACTGAGTTCAGCTGCACTGACTCAAATCCCATGAAGAAGAAAGAAATAAATGGTTGTCTAAGCTCCTACCTATATATTGTCTGTACAGCTAAGATCTGTTACATCAGCTTATTTTCAGAAAATTAATGTAATATTATTCTATCTAAATGGGACCACTTTATGGATGCTGGGACCCCTTACTAGGAATTAGAGAATAGAATTAGAGGATCACAGGACCATATTTTGCATGTCATACAGGGTAACTAAGTAGGGTTGTGCATGGGGTTCATCTTGTAAAAAAAGAACCACAAAAACTATCTCTACAAGATTATACAAATAATGTAGCGAAGACATCATATAAGAAGGCCAAATGTCATGGTCCCATATTCCTACAGGAGTTTACAAAAGGACATGTGATAATGATGATGATCCATTATAAAAATGAGGAGCCTGTATCTGATTGGCTAGGGACACCATCATTTAACCAGGGGGCATGGGTTCAACAACCTTGGAATGGCTTAGGTTTTTTCTGTTGGGGTAAACTAACCCTGTGTACTCCCCAGCGACTGGCAAGGGGCCAATATCCCTCAGACAGACCTCAGTGATGGGAATAAGCACAGAATGAAAGTGATACATAGATGGATGATCTGAATTGGTAGACCATATGTGTTGTTAAAATTCAGCATTCCTCCATTACTCTTCTAAAACTATCAACGAAATCAATTAAATTTTGTGCTTTTTATAAATCCATTTCTTAGAGCAACTGAAAACAGTTCTGTCAGTCATTCCACTATTAAAAGTTGTTTTTGTTGTTATGCAATGCCTACAATGAGTAAGTCTATTCTTTTGTAGACGTTCATTTGTGGGTGGCAGCAGCTTGTCTCACATGCTGAGTGGGCTCATGAAGGTGGTTTGTGGTCCTCCAGGCAGTTGTGATGTGCTTGGCTTCATCTGCCTGTTTCCAGGGAATGCTACATGGAAGTGAGATAGTGGTTTTGGTCTGTATATTGTCCCTGATGAGGCGCCCTGGTCAGTATATTGTCTCTGATGATATGCCCTGGTCAGTATATTGTCCCTGATGAGACGCCCTGGTCAGTATATTGTCTCTGATGAGGCGCCCTGGTCAGTATATTGTCCCTGATGGGGCGCCCTGGTGAGTATATTGTCCCTGATGAGGCGCCCTGGTCAGTATGTTGTCTCTGATGAGATGCCCTGGTCAGTATATTGTCCCCGATGAGGCGCTCTGGTCAGTATATTGTCCCTGATGAGGCGCCCTGGTCTGTATATTGTCTCTGATGAGATGCCCTGGTCAGTATGTTGTCTCTGATGAGGCGCCCTGGTCAGTATATTGTCCCTGATGAGGCGCCCTGGTCTGTATATTGTCTCTGATGAGATGCCCTGGTCAGTATATTGTCTGATGAGGCGCCCTGGTCAGTATATTGTCTCTGATGAGATGCCCTGGTCAGTATATTGTCCCTGATGATAAGTGCCCTGGTCAGTATATTGTCCCTGATGAGGCGCCCTGGTCAGTATATTGTCTCTGATGAGGCGCCCTGGTCAGTATATTGTCCCTGATGAGGCGCCCTGGTCAGTATATTGTCCCTGATGAGGCGCTCTGGTCAGTATATTGTCTCTGATGAGGCGCCCTGGTCAGTATATTGTCCCTGATGAGGCGCTCTGGTCCGTATATTGTCCCTGATGAGGCGCCCTGGTCTGTATATTGTCTCTGATGAGATGCCCTGGTCAGTATATTGTCTCTTATGAGGCGCCCTGGTCAGTATATTGTCTCTGATGAGATGCCCTGGTCAGTATATTGTCCCTGATGAGGCACCCTGGTCAGTATATTGTCCCTGAAGAGACATCCTGGTCAGTATGTTGTGCCTAACTAGATTAGCGTCTCAGTTCCCCTACTATTGAAAGTAGATAACTTACATTGTTGTATCCCACTCAAGCTGCATATTTCAAGCAATCTGCTATGTTGTTGATATTTTACATCATTTATGCATATCTTTTATTGTTGTCATTAAATTTACTCGATGAAGCCTTCACATTACTGGCCATTGTTTCAAAGCTCTCCACACCTCAGTGTCATTTTCAAGCAGGCATTTTTTCTTGTATGTTCTGCTCCCTTGTTTGGGTTTTGGTCTCGTGTATAGGTTGTTATTGACTGAAATTGACATGATGTCTCTCTACAGGATGCAAGAGCAGCTTTTCGCCAAGTTTTGTCAGACTCCACACAACGTCTCAACGGTCTGGCCAAGAAACTTGGCACTTGTGTGGACAAAGCTCGACCGTATTATGATGCAAGGATGAGACTTAAAGAAGTGAGTTTGGTCATGTCTATGATTGTTGTGGCTGCTTTCTGTTAAAATGTACTAGCATCATTTCTTTCTCTTGGTTCTTGATTAAAAAAAGGTAGATTAGAGATAATGATCTAATGGGACACACAGAAGAAAACCAGGAAATTTGAGGATAAGCTATGGTATATGTGCTAGCTGCTTCAGGATAAGGCAGGATATGTGTGCTAGTTGCTTTGGGATAAGGTATGGTATGTGTGCTAGTTGCTTTAGGATAAGGTATGGTATGTGTGCTAGCTGCTTCAGGATAAGATACGGTATGTGTGCTAGCTGCTTCAGGATAAGGTACGGTATGTGTGCTAGTTGCTTGATAATAAGGAATGGTGTGTGTGCTGGCAGCTTCAGGATAAGGTACGGTATGTGTGCTAGATCCTTGATGATAAGGTATGGCATGTGTGCTAGCTGCTTCAGGATAAGGTATGGCATGTGTGCTAGTTGCTTGATGATAAGGTATGGTGTGTGTGTTGGCAGCTTCAGGGTAAGGTACGGTATGTGTGCTAGCTGCTTCAGGATAGGTATGGTATGTGTGCTAGCTGCTTCAGGATAAGGTATGGTATGTGTGCTAGCTGCTTCAGGATAAGGTATGGCATGTGTGCTAGTTGCTTGATGATAAGGTATGGTGTGTGTGTTGGCAGCTTCAGGATAAGATATGGTATGTGTGCTAGCTGCTTCAGGATAGGTATGGTATGTGTGCTAGCTGCTTCAGGATAAGGTACGGTATGTGTGCTAGTTGCTTGGTGATAAGGAATGGTATGTGTGCTGGCAGCTTGAGGATAAGGTATGGTGTGTGTGCTGGTAGCTTGAGGATATAGAATGGTATGTGTGCTGGCAGCTTGAGGATAAGGTATGGTGTGTGTGCGGGTAGCTTGAGGATATAGAATGGTATGTGTGCTGGCAGCTTGAGGATATGGAATGATATGGCTGCCAAAAGTGACACTTTATCTCCTACTTTCAGGCTCATTTGGAAAGTCAGAAAGCTGCCCTGAGGTTTGAACGGGCCTGCAGTATGCACGAGGCAGCCAAAGAAATGGTTCAGTTGGCAGAGGAGGGCTACAAGAGACGAGAGCTTGACCTGGATCCAACCTGGCAGGAGATGCTGAACCATGCCACTATGAAAGTATGTACAGGTGTACAGGTCAAGGTAGTTTCATAGACCATGCCATTGAGGGTGAAGTTTTACAGACTTTATTATGCTAATATTGACTCAATTTAACTTGAACGTCTTTATACTTAATTTAGAAGACTCTACAGAGTCTGTATATAATCAGTTTCTTGGAGGGTGGTTTATCCAATGTGTGAGTCCATCTTAATAGAGCTAAGTAGACCCGCAGCCAGTTAGGCACCATCTATAGCTGCTCTTAACAAACCACCTGGGGAAAGGTACAAATAATGTGGGTAGATTTTTAAATTGCATTTTGTTCAGGCAGCGGCTGTTAAGCCAACTCTTTTCGATTTCCAATTGCCAAGGAATTTTTAACAAGCTCGACACTGACCACGGGAGTCTGATCTCACTACCCAGAGATTGGGAATTTTTACCAGATGATCCACATGAAAAAAATCCTGGTCTTCATAGTGATTCCAACCCACGGGCACCTTACTTCGAGACCACTAAGTTCCCCTATTAGCCATAGCAGTTACACATTGTAAGATTTGCAACTGTGAAAAGACTGCAAAATACCATGATTTAATCAATCACATGAAGTAAAATATGTACATAAATGTCACCCCATTGAAAGCACTGCCCCTGACCAATTTATGTAGACCAAACTGTAGTGAGACTGCTGAGATGGACCGGGATATTGCATTTAGTTTGACATACTGGATATGTTAATGGTTTTTTTCATCATTTGTCCACTTTTCCTAGTCGACCCAGCTGCAAATAGACACCCGGCTAAGTTAAATTAAAATTTCAGAGCCGCTGCGGAAACTACGAAGTCCGCTCTATGCACATTCATCAATGGAAGGGACTGATCACAAATAATGGCAACAAAGTCAGTGCTAAGAGCCATTTTCCATTCCATTGTCATTCTGCAATTATGAACACTGATCATTTAGTGCAAAAACAAAAATCAATGATGATAAAATAGCATGAAATTTTTAAATGCACAAAACAAAATATAAGATAATTAATAATGTTCTTAGTGTTCATTTTGTGGATGCCTTGATACATGACATTGTAGATGAAAAGTTTAGTCTACTAAAATACAAATCTACTGATATTAGTGTTCACAAAATGCTTGAAATTGTAATAATAGATTATAGCAGGTTCAAAAACAGAGCCATATCAACATTCTTTAGTCTTGTGCAGTTAAAAGACTGTATTTGAAAAGTGAACTTCCAAGTAGAAATCTTAACTGTGGCAGTTGTTATGTAGGAGACTTTATAAGGTTATAGTAGAGGAAGTCCCATAGAAGACAATGCTGTTAGGGATGAAGTATTGGAGACTTTATTAGGTTATAGTAGAGGAAGTCCCATAGAAGATAATGCTATTAGGGATGAAGTATTGGAGACTTTATTAGGTTATAGTAGAGGAAGTCCTATAGAAGACAATGCTGTTAGGGATGAAGTATTGGAGACTTTATCTTATCTTACTATACGTGCTCAAAAATCACATTTTTATGAGCTCAGGGCTTACTTTTTTATACTGGCTGCTATTACTGATTCTAGATTAGTATATTTATTTATAAGAATAAACTCGTTATGTGTCAAAATATGCAGAAATGAAAGACCTATTATATGAAAATAGTTAAACATATATCTCCGCCATGGACGGTGCTAAGCCCGGATGAGAAAGGAGGAAGGTTGAGTGTGGGGCCAGCTACGCACCTCGTCAAAAAACAATTGCTACAAAAACGACAAACAAAACAAACCAAAAGCCTTCCTTGAAGGGAAAGGTCCCCTCAGCAGGGTCTATGACACGGCTCAGCCAAACCCGAAAGGAAGCTGGACTGCCGACTACCTTTCTTTCTACGAGACAGCGCAGATTCCAAAAGAGAGGGGGCGATATGGCATTAGTATCCTTTGGCTTAGTGAGACTAGATGGACTCAGTCAGGAAAGGTACTTTTGGCAACATGGTAGACTGTAATATACTCAGGACACGAGGAAGAGAAAATTGTACCACAGACAGAGGGAGTGGCCCTAATGCTCTCAGTGGAGGCCCAAAGTGAGTGGAGAGCAGCCGGATCACGACTGTTGATGGCTACATTTCTAACAAAAAAATAAGAAGGTTAAACTAAATATAATAGAAGTGGCCTCAGATCACTTTTTAGTGATTGCGAATGTACAGATGAAGTTAAGGATAAACAGAATGATGCAAGTCAGCAGGCCACAGTACTGCGTACAATACCTGAAGAAGTAAATAAGAAAAACGAGTTTCGTATAACACTCTGGAATAAATATCAATCACTGGAGCAGCTAGACAAAGGGGCCAGCATTGAGGATAAATGGGAACAAATACAAAGTACATGGAAAACTGCATGCGAGGAAGTGCTAGGAATGAAGAAACGGCAGCATAAAGAATAGATAACAGCAGAAACAATCACTAAGATCGAGAAGAGGCGAAATAAGAAAATGGCCTTACTAATTAGTAAAACGAGAGCCACAAAAAAGCACGGCACAAAAAGAGTATGTAACAAGGAAGTTAAAAAGAGCACCAAAGTGGACAAAATACATTACATTGATGGTCTGGCTGAGGAAGCGGAAGAGGCTGCGGAAAAGGGAAATATGAAAGGTCTATATGAGGCTACCAAGAAACTATCGGGAAAGTATCAACAAGGTAGACCAATCAAAAATAAACTTGGGGAAAAGATAACTAACCTTGAAGAACAGAAGAAAATATGGGTAGAAAACTTTGAAGAGCTTTTGAACAGATAACCCACCAGACATCCCACCAGCAGAAGACTACCTGCCGATCAACTGTCATAATCCAAGTAAAGAAGAGATTAGAAGGGCAATATAGTTTCTAAGAAACGAAAAAGCAACAGGACCTGATGGGATACCACCGGAAGCCATAAAAGCAGATGTTGAAACATCTACTAACATGCTCTACAACTTTATAGGTGCCATCTGGGAGCAAGAAAGCTTACCAAAAGATTGGTGAAGTTGCCTAAGAAGGCAGATTTACAGGAATGCAAAAACGATAGAGGAATAATGTTATTATCAGTGCCAGGAAAGGTGTTAAATACAGTAATATTGGAAAGGTTGAAAAAGGCAGTGGATAACTAAGGGATGAGTAGGAGGGCTTTAGACAGAATAAATCATGCATTGACCAGATAGCTACATTGCAGATAATTGTGGAGCAATCATTGGAATGGAATTTGAGTTTGTACATCAATTTTGTTGATTATGAAAAGGCTTTGGACAGAGATATACTCTGGAAACTACTGAGGCACTATGGAATTCCTCAAAAGCTCACAAACATAATTAGACAGACGTATGAAAGTATTCAATGTAGAGTTATACACGAAGGACAACTCACAGAGCCATTAAAAATTAAATCGGGGGTACGACACACGTCTGCAACAAATTATGGACGACAGGAAACTGGCCAGACTTATGGATAAAATCAATGGTTATACCGTTACCTAATTCTGGAAACCTAAAGCTAGCCAAAATTACAGAACAATAAGCCTCATCAGCCACCCTAGCAAGGTGATGCTTTGATTAATCCTTGACCGATTGAAACATCAAGTAGAGAACATTATTGCTGAGGAGGGTTCAGACAGGGAAAAAGCACTACAGAACAGATATTTAATTTAAGGCTGGTACGCGACAAATATCTAGAAGAGCAGCAAAAACTATATCATGTGTTTGTTGATTTAAAGAAGACGTTTGATAGGGTATGGCATAAAGCGCTATGAGCAACCATGAGGATGTATAAAAATCAACGAAAATATTATAAAGGTCCTTGAACACCTGTATGACAAGGCGTCCAGCGCAGTTCTTGTGAATGGGAGGCGTGAGGACTGCTTTCGCACATCAATTGGTGTGAGACTCTTTTCAATATATTCCTTGAAGGAATTTGAGGCACCTGGAGGTCATGTTGGTGCTGTTAAGATAGGGGGCCGAATGATTACCAACCTTCGTTTTGCAGATAACATCGACGGGTTGGCGGGTTCAGAAACAGAACTGCAGGAATGGGTCAGAAGGCTCAATGAAACAGCTCTTGACTATGGTATGGAGATAAACGCTGGAAAGACAAAATTAATGACCAACAACGCTGAGGGCTTCAATAGTAGGATAAAAGCTAAGGGCCAGGAACTCGAAGTGGTTGACCATTTTAAATTTTGGGTTCGATTGTCAGTGATAAAGGATCAAAATATGAGGTGTTGGCCAGAATAGCACAGACAGTGACACTTGCACGGCTTAACAAAATCTGGCAAGATAAATGGTTAGCACTATGCACGAAAATCAGATTAATGCATACATTGGTCCTGTCAATATTCCTCTATGCTTGTGAGACATGGACAGTTACAGCTGACCTTCAGTGAAGGATACAGACCTTGGGAAGGAGATGTTTCCGAAGACTTTTAAACGTCACGTACAAAGATCAAGTTACAAATGAGGAAATATGAGATAGAATTACAACAGCAATAGGGCCTTTTGAAGACCTCTTGGCAACTGTCAAAAGAAGGAAGCTCGCTTGGTAAACTAACATATCAAGATCGAATGGTTTTGCAAATACGATCCTGCAAGGAAAGGTGCAAGGCAGACGACGAAGAGGCCATCCCAAAAAGAGATGGGCAGACAACGTAAAAGAATAGATCAATCTCCGACCAGAAGAGGCACAAGCAGCACCTGCTGACACAAAGGGATGGCATGGGGTTGTGAGGATGTCTTCGTGTGTGCCCCAACGGCCTCACTGGTTACGGGATTACCTGACCTGACGACAGGGTTGCCTGCTGTTGCTTTTCCTGTTCATCCTGGCAGTGGACTGGATTATGAAAGTAACAATAAATGAGAGAAATGGAATCCAGTGGACCTTGAATAAACAGCTGGAGGACCTGGATTTTGCGGATGATATAGCCCTTCTGTCCCACAACAAAGCTAAATGCAAAGGAATGGATAGACTGGATTATACCTCAGAACAAGTCGGTTTGAAGATTCATGAGGAAAAGACCAAAATAATTAGGGTCAATGCAGCAAACTATCAATCAGGCTGAGAGGAACACCACTGGAAGATGTAGAGGTATATATATACCTAGGAAGTATCATCAGTAAGGAAGGAGGGACAGATGAGGATATAAAAACAAGGATACAAAAAGCAAGAGTTCGGAATGTTGAAACCCATATGGATCTTCAAGGAAATAAGAAGGAAGACCAAAAAAAGGATTTTCAATTCAAATTTGAAGCCAGTCTTGCTGTATATAGTGGAAACCTTGAGGATGACCAAAGGCAATGGCAGGAGACTGCAGGGTTTTGTCAACTGATGCCTGAGAAAGATTGTTGGTATAAAATGGTTTGACAAAGTTACAAACGACAGACTGTGGGAGAGAGTGGGACAAGGTAAATTGGAACAGGAAATCTTAGGAAGAAGATGGAGATGGATAAGTCATACATTAAGAAAGCACCAGGCCAGTATCACCAAGCAATCTCTGTCATGGAACCCCCAGTGAATGAGAGGCATAGGTAGACCAGGGAATGCATGAAGATAAGATCTGGAGGCGGAAATAAAGAAAACAGGAAAAAGCTGGAAGGAAGTGGAAAAGATTGCACGGGGCAGAGCTGCTTGGAGAGGGTTGGTTGATGGCCTATGCACCCCTGGGTGATAGAAGGCAAAAGAGCGAGTTAAACATATAAACAGTTTCAAATATTTATGAAAGATACATAATGATTGAAATAGAACCAATATAAATTTATAAAACAGAGCAAAATATATTGTACTTAAAATAATATTTAAATCCTTCAGCAACATAGAAACTTCTAAATTCAGGATCATTGTAGAGTGTATTCATTTTCACAGAAGTTAGGAAAGTTTTATGTGTGTCTTTTCATAAATAAATATTCTGCATGCATTTTGAAATTGGTTGTCACAATTAGAAAAAAAAATCATAATTTACAACCATATCACTACACTTTCTATTTTAGTATTTGCATTTCCTATTTAAAAAATCAAACTATATTGCTTCAACATTATCAGGTGTACGTGATCTTAAATGTCTAAGTTTGGATCTATCTCGATCTTCTACTTGTTATTGAAACATGATATGTTCTTCTAGTTAGTATTACTAGTAGCTTCTCTATTATGCCTAGAACTCTGTCTAGCCAGGGGAGACGCCCTCATGACTTCAGAGTCTGACAACTTTATCAACTACAATAATTTTCTTAATACTAATCATACGAACGATTCCCACTCAATAAATCATAATTTTCTAATTTGATCCATGAATGAATAAGTGCCCACGTTTGCTTAGCTGAGAACCTTTGCTTGCGATCATTTGTGTTTACTATTTGTAACTATTTCTCGTTACAAAAATGTGATGTTTACTTTAAATGTTCATTTCAAATGGACGATATTCCCATAACAAATTTTTTTGCCAGAAATCTGATGCAAATGGTTAGCATTGGTATGATTGGACAAAAGTATGGGCAAACTGTCTGCAATTCCATATAAAAATAGTCTAAGATGAGAGCTGGCTGCAATCTCGAGTGATTTTGTTCAAAATAAAAAGTTCCATAGATTGCCTGAAATGCAGTAATGTCCATTTTGCTTAACATAGCATCATTTTGAAAAGTCCAGAAACATTGAGTAAACTACACATTGCTATTGTTAAAGGTATTTGGTAATGTCACTAGGTCGAGGTCTTATACTGTAAACTTCATGATTGGATGTTTATATAACACTAGATGACTAAGTGATTCATGCACAGGTAGGTCAAGGTTCATGCTTGGCATAGGGGTATTCAGGAATGTCAGGTGGTCAAAGGTTATACATAGAAGACTTTTTTGTGATTTTTACTTTCTACAGATTACTAGGCCTGGGGGAAGGTAGGCGGTGTATTTGGCAGGAATTTCATTAGTTTTATAAATCTTTATTAAAAAATATTCTGTTTAAACTGCCAAGTGTTCTTTTGCATGTACATGGGACCTTCGAGTTTATCATATATTGCCAATACGACTAATCCCTGAGATCAAGGGTCACTAGAAACTTGTGGGTTTCAATCACCTGCTCTGTTTCATGCTTTTATTCATTTCTTGAGAGCTGAGTCCCTTACCTATCTATTCAAGCAGGTAAAATGTTGTCTACAATGAACTATCAAACTTCAACATCAGATTCTAGCTCATCTTCTTTTTGCTTTCTTTTGTTGTTCTCCTGTTTGTGCCTTTCAGTGTCAGGTAATGAAGAGATCTCTTGATCGGGCCTTAGTATGTGCTTCATACATGGGGAGTTTCACGGCTTCTGTTATTTCTGCATCGTCGTGGCATCAGCGTCAAGACCAAACTCAAAGTCTACCATGCAACAATCATTCCAAGCCTACTATATGCTTGCGAAAGCTGGACTGTATACTCTGGACATGCAAGGAGGTTAAACCACTTTCCACACAGGTTGCCTGAGGCGAATATTCCACATCCGATGGCAAGATTGTGTCACTGACATCGAGGTTCTCTCGAGGGCTAACATGCCCTGCATCCATGCACTGCTAGAAAAAGCACGACTAGGATGGGCCGGACACCTCGTCCGTATGTCAGACGAGCGGCTCCCACAGAAGCTTCTCTACGGCGAGCTGAGAGAGGGATGGCACGAGAGTGGGCGCCCAAAGAAACGTTTTAAAGACGGTCTGGAGGACTCACTAAAAAGTTGCCAGATAGACATCGACACCTGGGAATGTCTTGCGCAAAACAGATCTGACTGGAGAAGCGCAGTCAAATCGGGTGTAGCTGCCGGTGAAGACGACCGTGTTGTGAAAGCCCAGAGCAGACGCGAGACGCGGAAATCCCGAGCAGCGGGAACACCATCCCCTTCTGCAAACCTCGTGTGCCCGATATGTAGCAGATGTTTTCGTGCTCGCATTGGCCTGTTCAGCCACATGCGCACCCACACCCAACAGGGAAATCTGTGATAAGGATGATGTCGGTGGTTCTCATCGACAACGATGGACAGCTATTATTTCTGCTATCCATCTTTTGCATGGGCGGCCCTTGGCTTTGTATCCATTGCATCTGTATAGCAAAGCTTCCTGAGGGATGCTATCTGGTGTTTGGCGTGTCACATGGCTGAACCATTTGGTTTGCTGTCTCTTGATGAGGTCTAGCACTGGTGTTGTACCTACTTGTCTCCTAATATCTTTGTTTCTGATTGTATCCACTCTTGTTACTCCAAGCATTCTGCGCAGGAATTTCATCTCTGTGGATGTCTTTTATCTTTGTTTATTAATGTTCAGTTCAATAGTACAATGTGGGTAGAAATATTGTGTTGAATAATGTTCTTTTTGTATCCATTGTCACGTGTTTACGTTGAAATATTGGGGACATATGCCCAATGATTTGACTTGCTTTATTACATCTATATTGGATTTCAGTGTCGCCTTTGCCGTCTGCTGAGTTTATGTTACCCAGGTACATGAAATTATTTTTCATCTGTTTTTTATGTTAGTTTTCTAGCTCATGTATTATCTATATGCTTCTAGGTTAATGATGCTGAGAGAGAGAGGATTGAGAGTGAGGAGTTTCATCAAAGAACAACCCTCAACTTCAAACACAGAGAGGACGAGGTGCAGAAACTGCAGAAGGATCTCAAGCGAGCCATTACAAAATCCAAGTAATGTGTCAATTGTTGGTTCCGTTACTTATATGCTTGTTGTCAATTAAATCTGCTAATGAGAGAGATTTGTAGTGCAGATCAGTGGTGAGACCACGGACACAACATTACCCTTCAACCGCATGACACATTACTTTTGTGAGAATATACATCATTCATCTAAATATCCATCTGCTAACAAAATTTTGATTGATCGTTATCAACATGGAATTTTAGCTGAACATTACGTTTTTTATAAATTACCTTTCTGAACACCGGCCACCCATTCTATAAATTTCAATTCCCCTATGCTCCTGAGGAAAATACACACACGGCAGACATGTGAGGAAAGGTAGTTACTCTGACAAAACTATGTTTTATTTTAATGATACTATTTCAAATTGAGTGACCTTATCATCTCCAATGCTCCTGCTTGTTATGGCAATAGCTAGTGGTATATATTTATTGAAGATCATCTTGTGTTAAATTTACTGGATACATTACGTGGGATGTTCTGCCAGACTGTTGGTCTGATCATCCAAGGGGACAGGAACACATCTAGCTTGATCACAATCTGATTCACACATTTTGTCATTCAAATGATCATCAGATTCCACTTGTCATTTTCAGAATAATTATTATCTAACTCTTATTTATCAGCCATCACATCCTTGAGAATCAGTTCAACAGCTGGTTTTGTTGTTAGCCTTTTAAAATGACAATTTCTCAAATTTTTTAAGCGCCGTTTTATCATGAAAACAATAGCTTTGCAAAACATGTACAATATGGGCACCATCATTTTGAAGTAATTTTGAAAATGTGTGTACAATCTGACATCACCATATTATGGCCAAAAGTCAAGCAGTATAGCCCAAAATGATAGCCACACCAACAATTGGATGACTTGGGGAATGGGATATTTACACACACCCAATATATGGATGGCTCGGGTTCAAAGGGGTTAGGTTTCATTAATCACTTCTTCTATCATTAGATGTAGAGGTTTGCTAAAGACCATAGAAGACTCTTCTATCAACTGTCTGCCTAGTCCTTAGTTTCTCCAACTTTGGGTTGTCCTGAGTGTCTGGATCCTTGGCTCTGAGTTCTTTTTTATGATTTTCGTTGTGGCCTGTTTTTTTTCATTGTGCAGACATGACAAAATCACTGTAGTTGAGATTATTCCCCTTGAGTCTAAAAGGGCTGCGTGTCAAGTTTGTGATGTACTTTGCAAACATTGCTCCTGCCTGTTACTTGGACCACCTTTCTTAAATACCTAATTCAAAGTTAGAAACTGGCTTTTTTGGTTTGTTATTATAGCCCATGAATCAAATAGTAAGTCAAGACGGGTACAGCTGTGATGTGGAATACAACCATCTTTTCTTTGCTTGCTTCTCTGTTGCATTTTGTTAACGCTATTTAAAACAAAATGCGAGACTTTCAGTGCTGCACCTTCATATCTGATGGCAAACATACAAAACTGTGGCGCATTCCTACAACAGCAGGAATTATTGTCAATGGCAACCATGTCAAGTCCACTGTGGATTTCATTTGCCTGGGCAGTAAACAAAACTTCAATGCACAAAGCTACCCAGACATCATTTGAAGGGTTGGTCTGGCTGCCACCTCTATGAATGCCCTGCAATGAGTCTGAATCTAACAGGATTTCTCTAAAAACTAGGCTAATTCTTAGAATTGGTGAAGCCACCTGACTGACAGACCTTGAGAGCACACTCACAATGCTAAACTGTTGACGTTTGGCCATATTTCTGTCATCTGATGTGTCTGACTTCGCTCGACCTTCGTTTGAGTTCAGAGTTCTACATTCTGTGAATTACCTATTCATCTATTGCATTGTTGTCATCCAACAGGTGGTCATTGATGGAGTTTTAAATAAATATATAAATGTCAATATACAAAAATGATAATTTTCCTTAAACTGCGATCGGTTATCTTTTATCTGTTGACTCATAACATTAACAAAAATAAAACCAAACATTATAAATTCTTTAAAAAAAAGGATTTTATGAGATTTTCAAATTGGCAATTGGTTCACGTAGAGTTTTTTGTGCGTGTAAAGTAGCTATATAATTATTTGTATAGTTTTTGTTTTCTGTATATGCCACTGGTGTATATATGTTGTGAAAATTTCCCATGCTACAAAGACTTACTGGGTAAATAGCCTTTGAGAAAATGTCACATACTATATAGACATACTGGAAGATAGTCTTCGAGAAAATGCCCTGTGCTGAAAAGATTTATTGGGTAGACAATCTCTGAGGAAATGTCTCATGCTACATAGAGATCTCTTGTGTTGATAGGTAGTCACTAAGAAAAGTACATGGGCCACAAAGAGTTTTGTTATGTATATAGCTACATAGAAAATTAACTATACCACCGAGAAATATGTGTAGATATTAACTGATTTGTTCTTGTTCAAAGCTGCTCATGCTGAATTGAGTTTACTGTTGATGACATTCTCTAGTGGTGGGTTACAGTTGTTCTTTTTAAATCTCAAGGTGGACCTATGTCTTTCTGGCTGTAGTGCAATGCAAGACCCCTCAGTATGCTCATCACTATGGGGGTTGTAGTGTTGATCCCTGCCTTTTTGGCTAGACTGCTGTGTCACAGTCTGTTTCCAGGAGCACAAATGAGGACATGGCATGGGGTCTTGATCAGTATGTTTCACCTGACCCTGATTATATTTTGCATCCATATTAACTGAGAAAAATTACCCACACTACAGAGAAATATATAGATAGTCTGAAAATTACCCATGTTACAGAGAGATCTGTTGTGTAGATAGATCATTACTGAAAAAATTTCTCATAAGAGAATGGATTAGGAATATGCACAACCAGCGAGCTATAGAAAACTGCAGCATCCTTACCCTTGTCCATATGCTGAAAGAGTCTGACCTGTGACCAGAGATGGTGTTTCATCATCCTTACCCTTGTCCATATGCTGAAAGAGTGACCTGTGACCAGAGATGTTGTTCCATCATCCTTGCCCTTGGCTACATGCTGTAAAAGAGTCTGTCGAGAGTAGAGATGTCAGCTTCATCGTCCTTACCCCTGGCTACATGCTGAAAAAGTCTGCCCTGTGACGAAAGATGTAATTCCATCATCCTTACCCTTGGCCATATGCTGAGAGAATCTGACCTGTGACCTGAGATGTTGTCCCATCATCCTTTCCCTTGGCCAAATGCCGAGAGAATCTGACCTGTGACCAGAGATGTTGTCCCATCATCCTTACCCTTGGTCATATGCTGAGAGACACTGACCTGTGACCAGAGATGTTGTCCCATCATCCTTTCCCTTGGCCAAATGCTGAGAGACACTGACCTGTGACCAGAGATGTTGTCCCATCATCCTTTCCCTTGGCCAAATGCTGAGAGAATCTGACCTGTGACCAGAGATGTTGTCCCATCATCCTTTCCCTTGGCCAAATGCTGAGAGAATCTGACCTGTGACCAGAGATGTTGTCCCATCATCCTTTCCCTTGGCCAAATGCTGAGAGAATCTGACCTGTGACCAGAGATGTTGTCTCATCATCCTTTCCCTTGGTCAAATGCTGAGAGAATCTGACCTGTGACCAGAGATGTTGTCCCATCATCCTTTCCCTTGGTCAAATGCTGAGAGAATCTGACCTGTGACCAGAGATGTTGTCCCATCATCCTTTCCCTTGGTCAAATGCTGAGAGACACTGACCTGTGACCAGAGATGTTGTCCCATCATCCTTTCCCTTGGCCAAATGCTGAGAAAATCTGACCTGTGACCAGAGATGTTGTCTCATCATCCTTTCCCTTGGTCAAATGCTGAGAGAATCTGACCTGTGACCAGAGATGTTGTCCCATCATCCTTTCCCTTGGTCAAATGCTGAGAGACACTGACCTGTGACCAGAGATGTTGTCCCATCATCCTTTCCCTTGGCCAAATGCTGAGAGACAGCCCTGAGAGCAGTGATATCAGTTCAGCTTACCAAAGCATAGCCTTGACCAACAAATATCTCCATCACTCTTCATATTCATACTTCTTAGCAGATGAACCAGGCCAAATGTTATAGGAAACACAAACTTTTTGCAAGGAACGCAGCAGCAACCAATACAGCTGAAGATTAAGGACAGAGTAAGACGAGAGGGACGTGGCACAACACCTTAAAACATATATCAAAACATGTGTTGGATTGGAACCAACAGAAACAAATGAATGTGGGAAAGCCTTTTGGCACCTGGGAAACAAAAGCAGGAGAGGAGCCAGGGCAGCTGGAACCTCCTGATCAAAGCTCCAGACAATGGCTCAAATTAAGAGTTGGTGGAGAGTTATTATTGTAACTTATATTTGTATTGAAAGAATAAACAGGGAAAAGTGATATTCCACTAGCAGAATTTGCTTTAATGGTATGAAGTGTTTCATGATGCTTCAACTTTCTGATTAGGGCTTTTCATTGTTTATACTATATTATGACATTATTTATTATCTCCCCAGACCTTACTTTGAAATGAAGGCAAAGTTCAATCAAGTGATGGAAGTAAGTAGCAAACTAATCTCACTAACAGCTCAGTTATCCTTGCCTTTGTGTGTTTGTGTAAGGAGTTTGTGAGTGAAAATGGGATCTCATAGTTGATACTGTTGGGGGCTCGGGTTGGGTGATGTCAGTTCCAGCATCCTTACACTATGCCACATGCCGAAAAAGTTTGCCCTGAGTGCAGTGATGTCATTTCAGCACTCCTACTATATGCCAAATGCTGAAAGAGTCCTCCCTGGGTGAAGTAGTGTCATTTTCAACATCCTTACCTTATGCCAAATGCTGAAAGATTCTAGTGTTAGGGACCTGATTGTACAATGTCTCAACATTTATGAGCTTGGGTCATCAGTTAACTTCATCAGTGCCTTGTCCTCCAAATTCTAACAGTGGCTTGTACCCATTTATAGCTTGGCAGACAAGTGATGCTACTAAGTAACTAGTTTTGCCATGATATTCAAACACTTTTATATCTTCAGTGCTCATACCATATTATGAGCCATTAAAATATGAGGCGTGTTCAAATAAAACCGGATCTAACTGCACCAAGTGAATATACATACGATGCGCATGATGATGTCACTTCTGATGTAAACAGCACATACCATCCATTAAGTTTGCAAAAAAATGTTATCCTCCAACAACAATATGCACCTGACCTGCTCTTGGAAGATCTTTCGTTAACTCACGTCCTTTAAACATCGTTGTCCAGTTCTTCACTGTTGTCTTCTATACACCTTTGTCACCATACACTGCCTGCATTCTGCGAAGAATGTCAACTGGTCGACATCCTTGATCTGTTAGAAACAAAATCACTGCTCGCTGATCAACTGTGGGCGGATTTCGTATCACATCCACCATTTTTTCAACGGTCTGATGAGGAAACTATAAGTCAGAGGGTAATGCAATTTTGCAAACTTGACGGTTGGTATGTGCTGTTTACACCAGATGTAACATCATCATGCGCATTGTACGTATGTTCACTTGGTGCAGTTAGGTCCAGTTTAATTTGAACACGCCTCGTATATGTGGTTTTCAACAGAGATTGTCTTTATTGTGATAAACATGATGTTAAGAAGTTAGTGCTCAGATCAGGTCTGCTTCTTATGTTTTTAGGATCACAAGAGGGCTGTCAGTCGATTAGAAGAGGATGTAGGCTCCACTAAGGCTCTTTACTCACAGGCACTTCGCAGCCTTGAAGCAATTAGTGATGACATTCACAGGCAGAGGCTTGAGCGAAGACAGAAGTTACAGCTTGGAGTCAGAGGTGCTGGAGTAGGTGCTGAAGCTCCTTCACCACCTCCATCCTGGGAAAAAGGTAATGGTCTCTGTTTGCTTGCTTGTTTTGATTTATTGGAAGTGGAAAGATCGAGGCAGGAAGATGAAATCAGACCTTACAGTTGATTCTTTTTAAAACATTCTTGTAGTTCAGTTCTTCCTCTATAGAGGTAGTCTATCAATTTAAGGCTGACCTCCTTATTGTTTGAATTCTCATGGGAGCCTGGCTCATGCAGTGTATTATGGTAGCGCAGTGGTTAGTGTACTGACTGTCCAACTGAGCGTTCGAGATTCAATCCCCAGTTGATGCAGGATATTTTCCTTATTGCAAATGGCTCCAGAGTCAACCAGGTCTATACAAATTGGTACTTGAGCAATTCTGAGAAGGAAAGGCGAATTCCTGACCACATCACCCCTAGTGTGTCAGAAAAATATGGACCTAACATCATATTCCCCAATATGCCACATGGCTTGTAAGTGGGATTTCTATACCTTTTAACTTGTCACAAAAAGGCTTCACATATACAAATTTAATTTTAACAAAGTAGGTTAGCTAGATCTTTTCATTTGTGATGTTCTTAAGTCCCAGATGAAGGGTATTTTGGTTGTAATGTAGGTTGTTTGTTTTTGTCTTTGCTTCATTTTAATATTTGCACTCGTATATATTTATTTTATTATCGACTATTTGTTATGTTGTATTAACATTTTGTTTTTAATTAATTAAAAAACCACCGATAGAGAGGGATGGCGTAGGATTGTGGAGATGTCAGCAGGGGTGCCCCAATGATATCAAGAGCTCAAAGGATGAACTGAACTGAATTAAAAAAGCATAGACAATAATTATTATATTTACAATTGACTGATCATGCTAGTGTACCTTGATCTCTAAATGTATGAATATTTATGCCGGTAGTCTCTGTGACCTGAAAATTATTTAAAGGGTTTGTGCATGGCAACACACTAAACAACATATCCAGAGAAATGAAGATTCACATGTAAGCTAGAATATTCAACGCCAGTGTCAAGTACGTGATATTGTATGGAGCCGGAATATGGAGAACGACCAATATTATACAACAAAGACTCCAATTATTTCATTAACAGAAGCTTGCAAAGTATAGTGGGCATAAAGTGGCAGGACATGATGAGATATGAAGTCGTGCGAAAAGAGTCAACAGCCACTGGAGCAACAAATTAAGAGCAGAAAATTGGGCTGGAGAAGATATACAATAAGGAAGGCACCTCCCATGATAGCTAGGCTGGGTCTTGCATAGACTTATTAAGGGAAGAGAAAGAGAGCTAGACCTGAAAATTACGTGAAGAAAAAAGGTGAGAGGGAGCTGCGATTAAATCATTACACCTGGAGATATGCAGATTGAATAGCCTATGACCTTGTATGCTTGGGAGATGTCGACATGACCTATGCATCGAGAGGCGGGAAAGGCTTTCATTTATTTATTGATCCATAACACAAATGCTGGGAAAGCATGGCCTGTACCATAATATAAATGATAATTAAATGGGATCACACTGGGGGATTTCTATTTGTGATTTGCATATTATATTTTCATTGTCACAGAGTCATACAAAAGCATTATCTTGATTCCATGCATACATTTCTACTCACTCTTGCTTTTAAACAACAAATATTGTATACTGTCTACTAATAAGGGAAAACAAGACAATGAGGAAGAGAACTGGTCACCTTCCTGAACAGATACAACCATGTTATTCTTGAAAGTAGTGATTGCTATGGGGACTACTTTTTATTATATTGCTTCTTGCTCACATCAAGAAAGAATAATCCTCTTTTTTGGCATGTTATTAGACCAATCACACTGTGACAATTGCTGGAAAGTTAGAGACGTCAACAAGTAAACACTTGACAAATCAAAATCATAGAATGAAAGAAAGAAAGTCATCAGTGGAACAGATAAACAGCATTAAGAACATGAGATTTTGGAATTCCATGGTAGTCTGCATATGGCATCTTGAAACCAGAAGCTTTTGGAGTTACATGGTGTCCTATATCAGACATCATGTAACCAGGTTTTGGAGTTCAATGGTTGCTAAAATCAGACAGCTCAGAACCAGAAGGTATTGGAGTTACATGGTGGCCTATATCAGACATCATGGAACCAGGTTTTGGAGTTCAATGGTTGCTAAAATCAGACAGTTCAGAACCAGAAGGTTTTGGAGTTCAGTGGTTGCTAATAGACAGGTATTGGAGTTCAATGGTTGCTAACAGACAGCTCAGATCCAGAAGGTTTTGGAGTTCAGTGGTTGCTAACAGACAGGTATTGAAGTTCAATGTTTGCTAACAGACAGATTGAAACCAGGTTTTGAAATTTCATTGTAGCCTACATCAGGCAGCTTTGGAACAGAAGATTTTGTGCTCCATGTTAGCTTACACCCAACAGCGTAGAACTATAAGGTTCTGTTCTTCTGTGGCTGCTTACATCAGGCAGCTTGTAGCCAGACAGTTGTGTAGCTCCGTGGTTGCTTACATCAGGCAGCTTGTAGCCAGACAGTTGTGTAGCTCTGTGGTTGCTTACATCAGGCAGCTTGGAGCCAGACAGTTGTGTAGCTCTGTGGTTGCTTACATCAGGCAGCTTGGAGCCAGACAGTTGTGTAGCTCTGTGGTTGCTTACATCAGGCAGCTTGGAGCCAGACAGTTGTGTAGCTCTGTGATTGCTTACATCAGGCAGATTGTAGCCAGACAGTTGTGTAGCTCCGTGGTTGCTTACATCAGGCAGCTTGTAGCCAGACATTTGTGTAGCTCTGTGGCTGCTTACATCAGGCAGCTTGGAGCCAGACAGTTGTGTAGCTCTGTGGCAGCTTGAAGCCAGACAGTTGTGTAGCTCCGTGGCTGCTTACATTAGGTAGCTTAGAACCAGAAAAAGTCTTCATCATTTAATAGAATATATTGTTGTTGTTTTTTTTACAAGTCCCATTCTCATTTCACCTGCTTTATTAATTTGTTATATTTGGACTGTTGCAGGTGTCAATATTGAGGGCAGTGCTTCCTCTAATGTGTTTGACAGTGACGCAGATGATGATCCCTTGAGCGCCGGCCGAGGCTCACGTGGGAGCTCAGAGACAATGCTGGATGTGAACCAGCTCAAGCAGAACAGGTTGGATAACACTAACACATTGTTGTGAGATCTCTGCTAGATCTTTGACTATAGACTATTTTTAGTAGTTTTGATGTAAGAAAGATAGCCAGAGTATCATTCACTTGACTTGACTTGACAGTCACTTCTCATCTACCTTGGGATTTTTTGTTTGTTTTTGTTTTGCGTTCACCTTATTTCTCTAATCCTCAAGGCAGTGTGCGTTGCACTGTGGTTTTTATTTTGCGCCTGTCGGCCCAGTGCATCCGACTTCCGCATGCATTTTATGTAAGCGTCTGCTTCCTCCTGCATTTTCTAAAGGTTTGCTTTCCCGGGGTAACAGCCGGTGCTGTGATGGGGATCGAACCCAGCACCTTTGGATTGTGAGTCGTGCCACTTAACCACTAGCCCACTCCATCCCCTACTGGGGGATATAGAGGACTTCTTTTTTTACTTACTTGTGATTTATAGTTTCCACAGCAAAGGCTGCCTTTTATGACATTCCTGACAGGTTACAGTCTTACTATTCTCTGCACTCTGTTGCCCTTATAGCATTACAAGACCATATCTGTTTTAGGTCTCGCACGGCAAGAGGGCGAGAGGTATGCCACAGGATTCATGGAAAAGGAAGCTTGAATCAAACATTAAGAAAACTGACAGGACAGTTTGGCAGTTGTTAATATATCCAATAGTAGTGAAGCTATGACACTTTTAGTAAAGACAATGATGATGTTTAACCCGTCTTTAGCACTTTATTATTCACAAATACACAAGTCAAACATGATTTAAATGAGCACGATGTATCAAATCCACAGTTAAAACAGGCGCTATTGCTACAGCAAATCAGAAGAATTAATATAGATTCTGAAGGATGTAGTAGTAAAACTAGAATGACATATAAGTGAAACAACTCACGAGGCGAATCACGTGCAACTAAATGCGTTATTGTGCAGCGAATGGCATGGAATGAGTTACCAGACCGCTGTACCAATTTTTCGGTAATTTCCTTAACTGCCGCTAAACCGCTGTACCTAATTTTCGGTAATTTTGGATAGTACGTCATAAAATGCATCAGAATCTAAAAATAACCAACCAATCGGGGTCAATCCTCGTGATTAGTCATTGCAAATGGCTGCCCCCATGTTTGAATTGATTTTGTGGGGTTTAACGTGAACAAATTCGGAAAATTGACAATGAAACGAACGGCTTATGAACCAAGCACTTCAACAGGAAAGCAAAGTAAGTCTAGGCTTATGACAGTCTAACAGGTGATCAATAATTTGGTTGATTCAGACTCTGTTCAAGTGAAACAGACAGTGAGAGCTCTAGTGATGAGATGAAGGCTTTTCTTGGACTGAGGATCTATATGGAATACTCATGTATAAAGCCCAGCTATCAGGATTATTGGACAAATGAGGGCTCTTTATTGTGTTTACTCCCGGATTTCGAAATGTTTTATGACTCGAGACAGATTCTTTGCCTTTTGCTGGGTGGATTGGCACACAAAGGTGGAATATTGACGCTAGATGAAAGGTAAACCTATTTTCTACAATGTCTCCAAGTTACATCTTATTCTAACCACTTGTTTGCATAACTAACATTTTTCTATATCATGTTGGTTTTTTCTCTTTAATGCTCTGGAACCCAGGAATGGGGGACAGTTGGGTTCAGGGCCTTAGGTCTGGTAGGGTTAAGTGGTTGTGATTTTCTTAGCTTTATACAGTCTTGCCTATTTTTTTAGATTCGTGTTAGTCCATAATAAGTGCCACCATTGTGTATGTCAGTGTCTTTTGTTTTTTTTTCTTCAAAGTAAAATAAATTAATATTTAACAAATTGAGCTAAAATTATTATCTAAAGACACATATTTAAATTATCTATGACATGAAGAAATTGCCAAAAATAAGTCAGAAGTAGAATGGCATTGCAGAGGTTAACTAAAATGAAAGATAAACAAAGGTAAAGATCCTGAGGATTTGCATGTTCCCAGTGGCAACGTACGGATGTAAGACTTGAACAACCATACAAGCACTAAGGAAGAAGATTTAATTCTTCAAGCTAAATTGCTTAAGGAAAGTGCTCAAAATACCATGGATTGTGAGAAAAAATAACACAAAACCAAAAAGGAGCTGGATATAGAACAAAATTGACCAGTAAACAACAGCAACAAAGGTGAACTTTGACAAAATTAGCAAACTCCAAAACCAAGCCATGAGAGTTATAAGAGGAGGCATGAAGTCAACGCCAATTGTAGAACTGGAAAAGATTACAAATCTGCAATCCATGACCGACAGAAGAGACTGCAAAGCCCAGCAGCAAGCACAAATACTCAGAAGACCGACAGACCATCCAATGCATAAGAGACTAAATAATTTTGGAAATGGGAAACTAAAGCGGAGAAACTTTGCAGAAATAGCCAAAGCAAAGATGAACGAAGACCCTATGAATGCATTAACAACACGAAAGCCCATCCCTACTGTACGCAAACCTACCTGGAGGCAGCATATATTTCCAGAGGTGGTAGAAAATATACCAGGTATTGGAAACAAGAACAGCCAGACTGAAAAAGAAAGAAGAGACATAACCCTGAGGTACATAACGAAAAACTACCCAAGCATGGACTGGACCCATGCATATACCGACGGTTCGGTAATAAACACAACACAGAACGGAGGGGCAGCGGTATTCCTGAGCCTACCAAATGGTAGAAAAATAACACTGTCAGTGGCAACTGGAAAATACACGAGCAATTTTAGAGCGGAGGCAGAGGCACTGAGGGCTGCAGTAGAAGAAATGGCGACAGATAAAAGAAATGAAAACCATATAGTCCTGATTACAGATGCCCTGGCCGTAGTCACAGCACTAAAAAGCCAGAAAAATACTGAACTTAATGATTTAAGAGCAAAACTCTGTCAACTATGCCAGCAGTCCGCACCAAAAAGAGTAGTGGTACAGTGGGTTCCGTCCCACTGTAACATCCAAGGCAACGAAGAGGCAGACAGACTGGCAAAAGAAGGTGCAAGGCTACCACAACCATATCCTAGTGTGACATACGAAGAGTCAAAAAGGCTTATTAGAGCTAGATACATGACCAAATGGGAAACAGAACATACTGGCTATACAAAAAATGATGCCTATTACCAGCTGAACAGAAGAGAGCAGGTCGTGGTCTTCAGACTTCGCACAGGCCACAACAGACTGAGGTACCACCTATTCAACAAATTGAAGATAGGTGGCATCGGGAAAATGACCGCTGAACATTTGCTGCAAAACTGCCCAACATACGAGGACCAGAGAAAGCAGATGTGGCCATCACCAGTGGCAACACTAGACAAGCTCTATGGCAGTGTCGACAGCCTCAGGATGACCGCTGCTTTTTTCAAAAAAATACAGGTTGACGTCTGACAGCGTACGAAGAAGATAAAGAAGAAGACCAGTAAACAATATTACACCTAGGAAACTAAGATACTTTGTACACATCAAGTACTACAATAGTCTAGAAAAAATTATACTGGAAGGTATGGCACCTGGCAAGTGATGCAAAGCGGAGATAAAGGAGGTCACCATCAGAGACTTGCTTTTTACTGAGGATGCTGCAGTTATCACTTACAATCAGCAGGAACTTCAAAACTAGATAGATCATTTCTACCAGGCATGTCAAGATTTTGGTCTCACAATAAGTCTCAACAAAACAAAAGGGCTGAGACAGTAAATATATGCCGCGTAAACTCATAAAATGAATAATTATGAATTGGCAACTTTGTACCAATCTGTGATTCCTCATCAACGACATGCTCTCTCAAGACACAGATATAGACAGTCGCATTGGCAAAGCTGCCGCTACATTTGCTCACTTCCAAATGTGTTGTGGAGAACCAGAAATTTATAAATAAAATCAAGGCTATGGTTTACAATGCATGTGTCATCAACACGGTGCTATATGGTAGCGAAACTTTGGCAACCAATGCCAATTAAGAGATAAGACTTAACACCTTCCATCTATGGCTTCTGTGATCCATTCTTGGAACTACATGGAGGTACAGAGTGACACATTCAGAGTTGCAGTCTCGCAATGGTCTCCCAAGCATGTCTCCTTAGGCAGCAAAGACTATGATGGCTAAGTCATGTTTGTCACATGGAACATGATCACATACCGGAAGATATTTTCAATGGACACTTGGTGAATGACTAAAGAACAGTCGGCCAACCACAGTAACTGTGGTTCGAAGATGTGTGTAACCGTTATCTGAAGGCACTACACATAAGTCTGACATCCTCGGATGACTAAGCTGCAGACCGATCCAAGTAGATAGAGATGTACTCTGAAGAGTCACCTCATGTTGGGTGAAAAAAAACTCTTGCAATACGGAGAAATGAAACGACATCAGCGCAAGGAGAAAGAAAACCAAAAGCTCAGCAGAGTTGTTGTTGTTTCGAATGCCCACAATGAGTAGGTCTACTCTTTTGTACGCAATGAAAAGGACTTAAGTGGCAGGTTGCAGTAGCTTTCCTTACATCCCAAGCATGCTGATGAAGGTGTACCGGGGTTCTCCAGGTGGTTGTGCTATGCTTGACTTCATCTGTATGTCACTCACCACTACATGGATCACGTCGATCCTTGTTAGCCAGACTGCCATGAAAACAGCCAATTTCCAGGGAGGGATATGGGGAAACTGAGGTGAGTGTCCTGGTCAGTATATTTTGCCTGATCCTGGCTAACATGTCTGATCAGTATATTTTGCCTGACCAGATGTTAGTCTTCCTCCCCAAACTCAGTAGAGAGTTATCACTCCAAAGTAGAATCATTTTATAGTCATAATTGAAAGGGCCTACTACTGCTAACTATGCTACTATAATATAACCTTTTATATCTTTGATTAGCCACTATCATGAAAACTGTGATGAAATAACAAACAAAATGACCCAACCACAATTAATTGTCTTAATTAAAGCACTACAGTTTTACTAAATTTACTGCAGTCATATGTGACAAGCGGAACTAGAAAGATTAAGACAAGAGGTCATGAGAACTTGAGTGGTTCAAACAGAAACTAACAACAATCTATCTATATTTGGCCCTCATTTTTGCACGTCTAGATTTTTAAAAATATAATTGATTTCAAAGGGAAAACTGTCTTCATATTTCTTGTAATTAACTTTATCTTTTTTTTTAAATAAAGAAATATAGCTTAAAAATGTGTATTATTAATTGTAACTACAAGTTGACTTGTTTTCCAGGAATAAAGGCATAGTCTACTGTGAATCTGCCTTTCGGAAAAAGGCATCACTGACAGAATCATTCATCAAGGATGGAAACTTCAAGACTGACCCACTGGATGTGGTTGTATTCAAAACATCCATGTCAGATCTTCGAGAAACATCTAAATACTCACCAGAATTTAGTCAGTCTTCTGTCCCTAGTTCCCATCCTGACCAAGTTAGAAGCATTGGCCATAGAGCCAGCAGAGAATCAGTTCGAGAGAATGCACGAGACATTCAGGGATGGCCAAGAACAAACATTTTGGAGGGCTCAGAGGAGGAGTATGGTGATAATGTTGTGACTCCGACACCTGATAACATTTTTGAGTTGTCTTCTGATTTCAGATCTAATCAGGCTATTGAAATGCCCCACAGAAGACATGAACTAAGCTTGTCAGGATCACCTAAAACTGATATAACCCTGTCCGATCCTTCAAGGAAACGAGATAATGAACTGAGCCAGTCAAGTATAAGTCGGGCACAGGAATGGGTCAACAAGTCACCAATCCCCCAGCAAAGGAGGTTTGTCAAATCAAAGAGTCTGATTGATGCATCGTCTTCATCTTTGTCCTTCTCAACACCAAATGACGTAGAGCTTTCCTCATCACTAACATCAGATGTCATGAAGAGTATGGTCATCAGAGAAGGAGGTGAAATTTTGCCATTTTCTACTTATGGTGGAACTGCATCTCCTGCATCAGCAAAATCTTACATGCTCAGCACACCTCATGCTGATGGTACAACTGGAGCTACTGTAAGGATACACTTGAATACTCCTGTCAGGACTAGTTTTGACCAGTCACCACCATTTTCATCAGCTGCTCACCTGACATCTTCGCAGTACAGCATCAGGTCTTCAGAAAGAGAAGGCACCCCTGAGCAGCTTGCCCCATTGTCAGGATCACCATCTTCCAACAGAAAGTCACCAAAGCTTCAAGGATTGATTTTGCGAGTGGATGCTACAGGCATAAGTTCTTCATCAACACAGCCGTCTGTCCAGCAGTCAAAAAACATTCCTTTCTCATCAAGCCACCAATCTGGACAAACTCCAAAAGTTGTCATCTCCACTCAGCATCCAAAACAGGACATCTTTACTGAAAAACCAGTCCAACCTCAATCTCCCATATCAGGGATAAATTCAATTGTCCAGCCATCCTCATCACTGTCATCAACTCTTTCACCGTCAGCTAAACCACCAACCTCTTTGATAGCCCAGCACCTCAACAAAATGATGAATGTCACCAAAGTGTCACAGTACAACTCAAAAACGGCACCATCGACCTTGAGTACCTCATACCATTTGCCAACTACATCACCACTGAAGTCCCCTCATAGCTACACACCAACCTCCCCGACCAGGATACCACTTTCACCAATTCCTCCCTCTACTGCCGCTTCCCTCCGCCACCAGCTTAGTTCACCAACTCCATCCTCTCCATCTGCAGACAGATACTCGTTATCTGGACGAAGTGACTCCATAACATCTGGAAATCAGAAGTCAGCATTTCTGAAGCCTCCGTCAGACAGCTCGGACACAGAGAGCATAGCCAGCACAGGTCCAATGCTGGACGATGATCAGGTGAGTGCACACGTACCAGGTTTACCTTGGAATACTTGGAATCCTGGTATTCAAACAGGCATGTTGTTAATGTCTGTTGTTCTTATGCTGTTTTTATCAGCCTCCTCCAGCCATATTATCTACATGCTTTCTCCTATCCTATCTGGCACTCTTTTTTACTTTCGTGCTTAGCTCTATTGTGCTTACTGTCTTTTCCTTTCATCTTATTTTTCACAGCCACTGATTTTATTCTTCGTGGTTCTTCTTTCTTCTGTCAGGCTCAGTGGAATTTCTGTGAGCAATCCCATAAGCTATTTACTTGTCTTGGTGAGAATTTCTTGAACTGTTCCTCAAACTTCAGATCTGTTCTTCAAATTTAGTTTGAAATTAGCTTTTTTGTCTTTCTTTGTGAGGTTTTGTGTGTTGTATTTGTGACTAGTTTTTCCTGCTCAGTCTTTGAAAGTTCTCAGTTATATTGCTATAGTCCATAAGAGCCGGTGGTGGCCTGATCATCTGCTCTTCTTTTGATCCTCATGCCCTGTAAGCAGCACCTACATGTCACATTTATTGTGAAATGGTCAGTTTGGTTTTTAGTGGCCCCCATCTAGTGAGCATTAAGGGATATTGTGTTCACGTCTGTGTAGGAAGATGGTGTTTTCAGTGACAAAGCCACATAAGTTAATAAAGATCTCCCCATTTTCATTTCTGATTCCAATACTGTTCTTACCCATTATTGATGATGCTGTCTTTTCAAACTTTTGCATTTAGATCTCCCATGAATATCATCATGTCCTCTGTTGGCGGTTTGTCCAGTATTCCTTGGAGCATAAAATAGAATTATGTATGGTAGTTTCATCAGCATTATTTGTTGACAAAAAAAAATGATTTATATTTTTTGTTCTTGTGAGTCGAATTTTGTGCCATTATTATTCTGAGTGATTTTGGTTCCCAATCTAAATGTTTCCCTTGCTTCTGTTGACTACATAAAGCTTACCTCCCTCTGTGTCTGCACTGTCTTCCTCTTCATGCCTGAGCATGTGATGTTTTCTTATGTGTTAGATGTGATGTTTTCTGCACTGCACCATCTTGCCTCTGTAAGACCCAAGTGACTTAATTTAAGAGTCAGGACATTAGTAGGGGTATTTTGAGAATTTGTTGGTAAGTTTTTTAGCACATTTTTTCCCATGGCATTTAGTGATATTAGACCCAATCAAACCCTCAAACTTAGGGGATGGGAATGTACATTATGTCTGACATCTCTCCCAATGACCTGTTTGGCTTTGCTGGACTAGACATTGACCACATAGCTCACAGGATCATCAAGGCATGCCGTGTAGAACATATGGGGCCGATGCATGTGTACTGTATTTCCAAGCAGATTCTGATGTCCAAGCAGATTCACCAAGATCGTCAAACAATTCCATGAAGGTATAAATGATCATGTGCTGAGTGATGGGGAAACATTAAACACCTTTCCTGTGACAAATGGTGTTAAGCAGGGCTGTGTACTAGCCCCAACAAATGGCGTCAAGCAGGGCTGTGTACTAGCCCCAACAAATGGCATCAAGCAGGGCTGTGTACTAGCCCCAACAAATGGCGTCAAGCAGGGCTGTGAACTAGCCCCAACAAATGGCGTCAAGCAGGGCTGTGTACTAGCCCCAACAAATGGCGTCAAGCAGGGCTGTGTACTAGCCCCAACAAATGGCGTCAAGCAGGGCTGTGTACTAGCCCCAACAAATGGCGTCAAGCAGGGCTGTGTACTAGCCCCAACACTCTTCAGCATAATGTTTGCTGTCATGCTCAGCGGTAGCTATCAGGGTTGTAACCAAAACGGAGCGGAAATAAAATACAGGAAAGACGGAAAACTCTTCAATCTCAGGCGACTGCAAGTACACAGCAAGGTAAAGGACACAACCATCTCAAACTTGCTTTTTGCTGGTGACTGTGCCCTCGCTGCCAGCACCAAAAGAGACATGCAGACATGTGTGTACAATTTCTCAGCAGCCTGCGACATATTTGGTTTTACAATTAATACCTAAAAAACCGAAGTAACGTTTTAGCCTGCCCCGAGTGACCCAGAAATCAGAGTCAAGAACCAGCGTCTCAAATTGGTAGATAGCTTCACGTACCTTGGTAGAACTCTTTCCAGGGAAACTGCTATCGATTGCGAGGTCAGTAACAGAATCTCCAAGACCAGTGCTGCCTTTGGAAGGCTGCGCAACAGTGTCTGGAATCAGAGGGGTCTTAGACTTGATACGAAACTCAAAGTCTACCGAGCTGTAGTGCTCCCCACCCTTCTGTATGCCAGTGAGACGTGGACTGTGTACAGAAGGCATTCTAGGAAAATAAACCACTTCCATACAAGGTGCCTCTGTAGATTGTTCAAAATAAAGTGGCAGAATAGGGTACCAGACACCGAGTTCCTGATGAAGGCAAAAATGCAGAGCATCCACACACTGTTGTAGAAAACTCAGATATCAAAATATCTCTGACACGCTCCAACATCAATGCAAACGCATGGGAATGTCTCACACATGAACGCAAGCATGGTGTAGAACCACTATCAGAGGCACCTCCATTGCTAAGGAGTGCCGGACCTCTGACAATAAATGCTACATGTGTGGAAAGATTTTCCGTGCCAGAATTGGACTATACAGCCACCTCCAAACTCACTGGTGAGGTGCAGCACATGTCTGATTGCTGTTGTCATCATCGCTTGCGATGGACAGCTATTATTACTGTATTTCCTGAAAGAGATTGTTAAAAAAATTATGTGTGCCCTTCAGGAACGTAAGCATTGCATAAATCAAAATATCCCTGTATTATATATCATATCTCCAAATGTTATTTATTTCTTATCAATAGTAAGTTACTTGAATCAGATGGTTATTATATGTAATGCAGCACTTCATTTATTGTTTGCAGGTTGAACTGATCAATATGGACTTTACAGAACAGAGTATAGTCACTGAAGGCCAGGAAGACAATGACTTCTGTTTAGTTCAGGGGGATCCAAGCCCTATCAACCGAGGCCACTGGTCACGCATGAGCCTTCCACCTCGGTTGAGCTATCTAGAAGGATTTTTGGAGCGTACCAGGCTATACTCTGGGGATCGAAGCGTACCAGCTGTGGACGGTTCAGAGGACAAATCTTCTACTGATAACGCTGATAATAAAAATGGTAATGATTCTGCTAGATCATCTATGATTGCCAGTGGAGATTTAGATGACAACACTGATGATTTCAAAGATGAGGATTTTGGCATTGAAGTGGACAACAAAAATGTCAATGTTTGCAATGTTGTTTATGTGAAGCAACATGAAGCACTAGATGATATAGCCCAAGGGGACATACCAGATGTGACTGTAAATATTCAAATTCGTCTCGAAGATGTCCATAGCACCAGTGAGGAGGACACAAGTGCAGGGTTTGAATTTGTGGAAGGCATGACTGGGGAGACAGAAGACCATGTACCAGAAACTGAAGAGACTTCCATCATACACCTAGGAGATGATAGCCTGCAAGCTGACGATGCTGCTGAATTAAGCACAGAGGTGACTCTAGTTGTCTACCCAGAAAGGGATCTGAACCATATTGATGAGGTTGAACCCTAATGTCACACAAATAATCATGGAGAGAGTGGTACAACATTTTTTTAAATCAAATATTTTGTTAGTTAGTCTGTATGTTGGTGTAGTGATCGTTTTGTATCTGACTCATATTTTCATATTCCCATATTTTCAAATTCTCACTATCATTCGCTGCTCCAGGTGTATGTCTGTGATCTTATGTAGGTTAGCATTAGAAATTGTCTCATATTGTAGATCTGTACCAGTGCTTTGTATTTTTTTTTTATCTCTACATTTTTCAATTTTCTTAACCTTTACCACACCACATAAAAAATTGTTGCAATTTTCCCTGCAGCTACATTATTTTTCAGCACGTCATATTTTACCATGGTTGTTGACTTTGAGAGCCTGTAGTCATTTTTATTTGTTGGTCTATAGGTATGATTTTGTTGTGTGTAGAGACATAAATTAATAAAGAACATGTTTTTGTTGTGTTTGTGTTAGTTTCTGAGATCAAGAAGATGAAAATGAAAATGGTAAAAAACAGCACAAAGATTTAGACTCACCCATTTCTGGGTATGGCGAGTGTCCAGTGTTTTTGAAATTGCCACAGAGCACTGATAGTGTTGTTTTTCTTATATGATCGGCATACCTATTACTTTCCACTACAAACAAATTTGTTACATCTACATATACAAACTAAATAGATCTACCTAAGAGAAAACTATTGCAACACTTAAACTTCATCACTCCTCGTTAATGGGATAATCTTCAAATCCAAGTGAAAAAGAGAATAAATTGTTTCAAAATTCACTTTAATAATCCAACAAGCCATTTTCACAGTTGAAACCAGAGTGCATGGAAGTTAAGTCTATTTGCAATTCAAATGCTCGTATGTTCAGCCGTTTCGATACCCACAACTCTGAAGTCTTAACAACTTCAGCTGTGAAACGTAAATTTGTGTCAGTCGCGATGGTGCGGTGAAGGTTAACAAATACACATACTTCTGTTCTTTTTAAACTGCATCTGCTGTTTAACTAATTCACTCCTGAATTTTTTTCTCGCCATAAAACTATCACACATTATCACCCACTTGAAACTAATTTATCTTCAGTAATATTTCATGAACATGTCATATATTATGTATTACATTATTAAACACTATTCACAATTGAATGATGGATAGAATGGAATAAAGATATTGTAAGTGGGGATGCAGATTAGTGTAAAAGATGATAGTGGCATAGTTTAGTTTTCAATCTAAAAAAACACGGAAAGTGTTTATCTACAGTTCAATAATTGTGATATTTATCCAAAACTGGAAAAACCAATCGCATGCAATCAAAGATAATCCATGTTGAAAGATGTCTCTAAAGCTTCACCTTATTAGTTCTAATAGTTTGCACAATAGTCACATTTTACCAAAAGCATGCAAAGTTAAAAATGTCAATTGTTTTCAACAAAATCATCACACATTTTGATGTTTTAAGTGGTCAAGCCGGTTGCCTCGTGTTCGAGTTCGAATTTGAGCTGTGACAGTCGGTTCATGATGTAAATTTTTCCAGAGATCACTGAGTTCATCGCTGGAGCTACGGAGTTCCTTGCCTTCAACTTTTAACCTTTTTTTTAAACAAAGAACTGGCATCAAATGCACCAGAAACACTTCATTGCATACCAAAATGGTGGTACCTCCACGACAAGCACCATTCTAAAGTTTTAAAAAACTTGCAATTGATAAATAATTGACTTTTTGTACATAAAAAAACTTCAGTGTTATAAGTGATTTTTTTGACAGGAGCCGACATGTTGGCTCATCGTAGTGAATCAGTTCATTATTTTTTTTGTTGGAAAGGCAAAAATCAAAAGATTGCATGTAACATGCACAGATACTTTAATGAAATCCCTTGAAATATATTAGATGCTTAACATTGATCTTCTATATAGAAAGGGCATGTTCACCATTAACTCTACTACCATTTGATATGAGCCTTTCAATGCAGCAAGTGGGCGGCCATAAAAAAAGTCAAACAGAAAGAACGAGCCAAATTAACAACTACATAAGTTTAACATTTCAAGAAAGCCTGTTTCAAATCTCAAGACGGCCTTGACCTTGTCAGATGAATACCTCATATATTTATATTTTTGTAATATTACTTTTAGTCTACTAAATACTTTCAATGTCTGTATTTATAATATTACTTTTAGTCTACTAAATACTTTCAATGTCTGAATTTTTAATATTACTGTCTACTCAATGCGTTTAATGTCTGTATTTATAATATTACTTTTAGTTTACTAAATACTTTCAATGTCTGTATTTGTAATATTACTTTTAGTCTACTAAATACTTTCAATCCATAATATTGCTATATGATATCGTCCTTCCTTTTTCACTCCAATAGGAGCACATGACTACCGCTGTAGTTGGACTTCCTTAGGAAGGCTGCTCCGAAACAGATATATGCTCTTATAGAGGTGGTTTCTGTAGCACTTTGTTTGACATGATGAAATTATGAGCTTCATACACAACCTTCCTTAGTTACTAATCACAACAAGCATAGTAGGGTGAAGTGGATCTATTCTTTCCTCTCCAGTAAAGGAACCTGAGTCCCATACAGAGGAACCTTTAGTAGGTCCCACAGAGAAATCTTTAGTAGGCCCACACATAGGAATATTTAGTAGACCCACACAGAAATCTTTAGTAGGTCCCACAGATGAACCTTTAGAAGGTTCCAGAGATAAACACTGCTATACAGAAACTCAAAAACAAGAAAGCTCCAGGAAAAGATGGCATCACAAACAAAATTATTAAAAACTTAGATCAAGGGACAAGAAGAAAACTCCTCAATCTTCAACCAATCATGGAGCATGAGTAAGATCCCAGACCAATGGCGGGAAGCTATCATTATCCCCATCATGAAACCAAAAATGTACACAGCAAGTAAGGAAAGCTATTGGCCCATGAGTCTGCTCAGCTGTGGGAAAAGTCATGGAAAAAATGGTTGTTGTTGTTTCGAATGCCCACAATGAGTAGGTTTACTCTTTTGTGCGCCCTGAAAAGGACGTTACGTTGTGGGCTGCAGTAGCTTTCCTCACATTCTGAGCGTGCTGATGAAGGTGGATTGGGGTCCTTCAGGCGATTGTGCTAAGCTTGGCTTCATCTGCCTGTCACTCACTACTACGTGGATAATGTCGATCCCTGACCTTGTTAGCCAGGCTGCCAGTAAAACAGCCTTTTTCCAGAAAGCGATACTAGGAAGCCAGGGTGAGGGTGTTGGCTAGTATGTTTTGCCTGACCCTGACTAACATGTCTGATCAGTATATTTTGCCTGACCAGACGTTAGTCTTCCTTCCCTGAACAAATGGTAAACTTATGACTAATAGAGTATCTGGAAAAAAATCAGCTCCTACTCAACTCACAGTCAGCTTTTAGGAAAAACAGAAGACCAACTAGTTTATCTAACCCAAGAAATAGAAAATGTGTTCCAGGAAAAGGAAAAAGTACTTGTGGTCTCTGTAGATATGGCAAATGTTTTTGACAAGGTTGGGAGAGGAGGACTCCTCCTTAAACAAAACAAAATTGAAGGAAGGATGTACAGTTGGATACGAGACTTTCTCTGGTACAGAACAGCAAGAATTAAATTAGATGGATCCATAAGCCATAGAATAACTCTCCAACAAGGAGTACCCCAGGGAGGAGTCATCTCTCCTACCTTCTTTATCATGTTCATAAACGATATAGTGGGAAAACTCCCAAAGAAAGTATCCAGTGCCCTACACGCTGATGATTTTGCAATGTGAAGTGCTGCAAAAAAACTAGCAATAGTTAAAAACAGAATGCAGACAGCACTGGACACCATTGGAAAGTGGGTTACAGATTGGGGATTACAGATTAACATCTCAAAGACAGTTACAACATGCTTCTCATTGTCGAACACCAATGAAGAAACAAAACTTAATCTAAATGGCAAAGTGCTTCTACAAGAAAATACCTCTGTGTACCTCGGAGTGAAAATGGACAAGAGACTCACATGGAGTGAACATAAATAGGAGATAGAACAAAAAACAACCAGAAAACTATCCCTTATAATGAAGCTGGCTAGAACAAGCTTAGCAGCATAGATGGCACCTAACTGGCTGTGGGTCTACTTTGCTCTAGTATTTGAGTCTATTAAGATGGGATCGCACATCGGTTAATCGCCCTCTGTGGCGTTTGTCCAAATGCAGCGGAGTAATAAGCTGCTCAAGCCTAGGCCACTAAACTGGAAATCCTCCTCCTGGCTACATCAGAACTGGAACCTACACAGCAGCATCTGCCCCTGTAGAAGTACAGGTCGACTAAGACAGTAGTCGTTGATCACGTAATCACCATACCCTTCCTATATCATGAAGAATCTCGTATTTGAATCTCATATTTCCTGGCTGATAAGCAGTGCCTCAACAGACACTGCCATTGAAGATCAAGATCTCACTGTCTCAGCTATTTGGAGGTCTGGTTCCCTTCCTCTGTGTCTCAGCTATTTGGAGGTCTGGTTCCCTTCCTCTGTGTCTCAGCTTTTTGGAGGTCTGGTTCCCTTCCTCTGTGTCTCAGCTATTTGGAGGTCTGGTTCCCTTCCTCTGTGTCTCAGCTTTTTGGAGGTCTGGTTCCATTCCTCTGTGTCTCAGCTTTTTGGAGGTCTGGTTCCCTTCCTCCATGTCTCAGCTTTTTGGAGGTCTGGTTCCCTTCCTCTGTGTCTCAGCTTCATGTAGGTCAGGTTCCCTCCCTCTGAGTCTCAGCTTCACATAGTTCAGGTTCACTTTCTCCGTGTCCTGTCTTCTCTGACTGAGTTAGATGCTTATTTACAGATGGGTAGAATGAAATGACACTTGTGCGAAATCCCAAGGACCATTTTCCGAGTATATGACCATTACAGCCTTTCATCAATGTTATATAAGGTGATAAAAAGGATTGTGTAAAGGACTGGCAACCTCATCATGTGAAGCAGAAACCACTACTACAGCTAATCACAGAGTACTGTGATGTATGCTTCATGTAGGGTGTCAGCTATAGTGATGGCCCTGTCACAGGTCTCATGTAAGGGCTGGCTACATTGATGCCCTATGTCACAGGGGGGCAGCTGTAGTGATTGCACTATGCATCTTAAGTTAAAAAGAGACGAGAAGAAACCTGGTAGTTAAAACCTAGATAAACTATTCAGGAAATTGTAAAATATTTCTACTCAAGGATTTGAATACAAATCACTGGTGTCTCATGGCAAAAGAGGCTGGGCTGTACAACATGCACCAGTCTCAACATTTGTCAATGGGTACCTGGCTCTGTTCAAGTTTAGGAATGCAAAAAATTACAGACCTCATTAAATTAAGCTTCTAACACTTGTCACAATGACAGTGTCTGTGTTTGGAACTGACTTGACCTCTTAAGTTATGGAACACAAGACAGTGAGGAAAGGAACTGGTTAGTCCAACTTACTACAGATGATACCTCAAACAATCAAGTCTCTCCAACACTTCATCCCCACTGACAGTTGGTGTCTGAAGCTATGTCTGCTGTGGGGCTACATTGACAATCTTACATTGATGTGCCATATTTCCAGAAGTCACATCTGCTTACAGCATTTTCTGTAAGTACAAGGACATTAGGCAGCCGCGTATCACAGTGGTTAGCAAGCTGGCTTTGCATCTGAGTGGTCCTGGGTTCATTCCCCAGTTTAGGCAGAAATGCTTTTTCAGACCGTAACGTCTTCTGGGTCGACCCAGCCTTAAATGGGTACCTTTTCAGTCCGGGAAGTAAAAGCGGTGAGGAAGAGACGATAGCTATCACCCTCATATAGCTGAGTCTTTGAAATGTGAGATCACTAACATCTCACACCCCTACGGCAGTAATGCTTTGGGTTACTTTACTTTTACCAGGACATATCATTTTCAGATGTTTGTTTATTATGTTGTTTACTGCATACAATGAATCCACAAGTATTAGTTATCATTTTAATAAGCCAGAAACTTCAGTACTTAATCATTTAAATTACTTAGATCATTTTATATATATATATATATATAGTGCATGGAAGAGTGTGTACAATTGAAAAACTTATTTCAGGACACAAAATGGCTCTTTAGCAATACTCCATATAGGGATTGAAACAATCGAGCAGTATGCGCAATATAGTGTGCAATATGGCCGCCCCACTGTCAACTTGCAACATGGAAGAACATCAAGGTGTTATTAATTTTTTGTGGTCAGAGGGTGTGAAACCTTTTTAAATCTACAGAAGAATGAAGGTTCAGTCTGGAGACAGTTGTTTTGAGTCAGAGGAGAGTGTATGAATGGTGGGTAGAACGATTTCAAAATGTCATTGATGAACTGCAGTTTGGGAGACCAGCATGCGTGGCAACTGATGCAGTGAAACAGCAGATAGACCAGCTAATCCGTGCGAACAGGCGAGTCACTATTGATGAAATAGCAGTAGATTTCAGCATGAGTCATGACACTGCACACAAAAATTGTCCACGATGATCTTAGTTGAAGGAAAGTGTGTCACAGATGGGTCCTAAGACAGCTGTCTGATGATCACGAGTGGCAAGGTAGACGATTTGTCAGGAGCATTTGTACCATCATTCTCGTGAAGGAGATGTTTTTCTCCATCCCATTGTGACAGGAGATGAGTCCTGGGTGCACCATGTCAAACCAGAGAGTAAAAAACAGTTGATGAAATGGAAGTAACCGTTGTCTCCGGCTAAGAAATCATTCAAAACACAGGCTTCTGCTGGGGATGTCACTATGGCCATCTCTTGGGATGTTAATGACCCTATATTGGTGCATTTTAAGGAAAGGAGTGAAATTGTGACTAGTGCTCGATACAGTGACATGCTACTAAACAGGTTTAGTCTGCGATACGATCGAAACGCTGTCGACTTCTCTCACAAGGAGTATTGCTGCTGCACGACAATGACCATTCACATATGGCTGCACATACAGTTGATACAGTTTGTGCTTTGAAATTTGAGGTCTTGAAACGTCCAGCATACAGTCCTGATTTGGCGCCATCGAACTTTCACTTGTTTGTACCCTTGAAAAAGCATTTGCAGGGTCAGAGGTTTACAGATGACAACACGATAATGTAGGCGATGAAAAATTGGTTAAAGGTCACAGATTTTTTTTTCTAAAGGGCATCCGCAAGCTAGTGGACAGGTGCACAAAGTGTGTTGCTAAGCATGGGGAAAATGTAAAAACATAAAATTTCTTGTTCGCACTCTTGTAAAAATGTTATTAATAAAATTGATACTCCTTAATGACTGTCTTTTATGTGTGTGTGTGTATTTTCACACACACACATTTTTTAAACCAAAATTTTAAATCAAAATGTAAAATACTAATTTATTTAATCTCTGAATTGACTTTTGTAAATGTAGGTTTGAGTGTGTTTTTTATTGTGTATATGTGAGTTGTAGTGTTTATTGCCTTAAAGAAAATATTTTAATTTGAGATTGTTTAAAATGTTGATGTGATTAACGTAGTGGCAGAGCACTAGATTTTCACGGTAAAGGTATTGAGTTCAACTGAACTCCCATTAGCTTCACGTCCAGTTGACCCAGCTTTAAATAGATACCTGACTTACTGTTAATGAAGGAAGAAAGGCAGCGGGGATGGGAACTGGCCACCCCACCTCATAAACAAGCTGTGACTTAGCACCATAAAGTCTCAACACTTCATCCCTGACAGTAGTGTATGTTATGGGAATACCTGTATCTTTGTTTGAATTATTAATTTGAATAGGTGATGTTTGCTGTTGTTTTGAAGTTTCAGTGGCTTAAATTTGATTCTATTTGTCATGTTAAAGTTTAGTGAGTGAGATATTTTCAAGATTTAATTCAATGATTTGTGTAGTTTTTCAAGTTTGAGTTCAATTGTTGATGTAATTTTTCAAGTTTGAATTCAATGATTGGTGTTCTTCTTCACTTCACTTTTGAATTCAGCGATTGGTGTTATTTTTCAAGTTTGAGTTCAGTGACATGTTATTTTTCAAGTTTGAATTCAATGGTTTTTTCAAGTTTGATTTAAATGACTGGTATTTTTTTCTAGTTTTTGTTCAATGACTTGCCCTCTACTAGGTTAAGCCCTAAGTTGTTTTTTTATGTGAGAGGGAAATAAGAAGCTAGCCTGCACACTTCATGGCAACTGCCAGGACAGACAGCCTTTGATCCTTAGTACTATAAATCCCTTGATATTTGTACAGATAGAAGCCACTGAGGTATCACCCCTGATGAAGTACGAACTAAAGCCAATGTTCCATGTAATGAAGGATGAACACTATTGCGTTATGGCCTTGACATCTTTAAGGGGCAGATAACCCATCAAGGCTGTTGGACATACCAGATAAACAATTATAATAGAGCTGTTGATTAAGTTGTCTAAAAAATCTAAACAAATTTTAGAATGGCAGAGCAACCTGTCACAGATCATTCGTTAATAGATGTGCTACAAGGGAATCACCACATCATTGGTTGATGGATGTGAGACTAGAAAATCTCCAGATCATTCGTTGATGGATGTGAGACTAGGGAATCACCACATCAATGGTTGATGGATGTGTGACTAGGGAATCACCACTTCATTGGTTGATGGATGTGAGTCTAGGAAATCACCACATCATTGGTTGATGGATGTGAGGCTAGGGAATCACCACATCATTAGTTGATGGATGTGAGACTAGGGAATCACCACATCATTGGTTGATGGATGTGAGACTAGCAAATCACATCATTTGTTGATGGATGTGAGGCTAGGGAATCACCACATCATTGGTTGATGGATGTGAGACTAGGGAATCACATCATTCGTTGATGGATGTGAGACTAGGGAATCACCACATCATTCGTTGATGGATGTGAGGCTAGGGAATCACCACATCATTGGTTGATGGATGTGAGACTAGGGAATCTCCAGATCATTGGTTGATGGATGTGAGACTAGGGAATCACCACATCATTGGTTGATGGATGTGAGACTAGGGAATCTCCAGATCATTGGTTGATGGATGTGAGGCTAGGGAATCTCCAGATCATTGGTTGATGGATGTGAGGCTAGGGAATCACCACATCATTGGTTGATGGATGTGAGACTAGGGAATCTCCAGATCATTGGTTGATGGATGTGAGACTAGGGAATCTCCAGATCATTGGTTGATGGATGGGAGACTAGGGAATCACCAGATCATTAGTTGATGGATGTGAGACTAGGGAATCACCACATCAATGGTTGATGGATGTGTGACTAGGGAATCACCACTTCATTGGTTGATGGATGTGAGTCTAGGAAATCACCACATCATTGGTTGATGGATGTGAGGCTAGGGAATCACCACATCATTGGTTGATGGATGTGAGACTAGGGAATCACCACATCATTCGTTGATGGATGTGAGACTAGGGAATCACCACATCATTCGTTGATGGATGTGAGGCTAGGGAATCACCACATCATTGGTTGATGGATGTGAGACTAGGGAATCACATCATTCGTTGATGGATGTGAGACTAGGGAATCACCACATCATTCGTTGATGGATGTGAGGCTAGGGAATCACCACATCATTGGTTGATGGATGTGAGACTAGGGAATCACCACATCATTGGTTGATGGATGTGAGACTAGGGAATCTCCAGATCATTGGTTGATGGATATGAGACTAGGGAATCTCCAGATCATTGGTTGATGGATGTAACTACCTTTATCACCACATCATTGGTTGATGGATGTAACTACCTTTATCTCCAGATCATTGGTTGATGGATGTCACTACATTTATCTCCAGGTCATTGGTTGAAGGATGTGACTACATTTATCTCCAGATCATTGGTTGATTGATATGAGACTATGGAATCATCAAGTAATTGGTTAATACAGGGATTCTACATCTAAATATCATTATGTAGCTAAATTAACTTCTAACTTGTGTTTTTGCCAGCGTTCCTATTTACTATAGATTCCAGTTTGTTTGTTGTTGCCAAACTATGTTATCTATTCCTCTGACATGTCTGAAAAACAATTTATAAAATATCATTATAAGGTAAAATATATCGTACAAAATGTTTTATTTTAAGCCGTACTACTATTGGTTGTACTGTTGATAGTAATCTATGACACATGTCTGTCTTTTATCCATCACCAAAAGTAGCAAAAAGCAAAGACTTTGAGTACAACAGAACAAGGCTGAAAATAAAACAAGCTGACTAGTTTCATCCTGCATAAATCAACAGAGCACATATTCACACAATATTTGAAGAAAAGCCATTCATTATGCTAATTTACATCCTGCAGTATATTTAAGAAAGGATGTTCAGTATTGCTTTAGAATGAAAACACAAGTATTCTAAACAGATCTAGAAATCTGGATCGACAAATGGGGCTGAAGGTACAGCACAGTGAATGAGCTGATAGTAGCCAGCAACCCATAACTGGCTGACTACATCATGGTCAGAAAACCACAACTGACCAAGACCCTGTTCCTCCTCCAAGCGGCCGCCCTGAAAACAGGCTGCAATAGTGTAGTCTAGCCAAGAGAGTAGGGATCACACTGAGAAGGCAAACCTGGTACCAAATAAAGCCAGTTGAAATCAGATGTGTCTGGCCAAAAGGCGGTAATATCGCAGTCTTGTTGTAAACTATGAAACAAACGTCCTTTTCAGGACAAATGCAGAAGAAGACGATCAATAAATCGATCAAAACCCATCGCTTCTCTTGGTGCATAGACCAGATTTCACAGCATATATGGTTCTGGGTTATTCTGTCTGCTTCTCTCCAAGTGTAACCATTTAATCATAGTTGGTTATTCTGTCTGCTTCTCTCCAAGTGTAACCATTTAATCATAGTTGGTTATTCTGTCTGCTTCTCTCCAAGTGTAACCATTTAATCATAGTTGGTTATTCTGTCTGCTTCTCTCCAAGTGTAACCATTTAATCATAGTTCCCTCTTACATTCTCTTCTCCATTCAATTTTACATATATCCTCTCTTTCTTGTCCCTTGAGAATTCCAGGTGAAAGCCTGCCTGACTATTGTAGCAGACCCTCTGCTGGGCGGGAACTGTTACACTATGTTGGACAGTGTCTTCCTCAGCACATGCCCTATCCAGTCTAATTTTCTTCTCTTAATTTGTTGTTCTAGTGGCTGTTGTTGCCTTCTTTCCCATAAGTCTTCATTCCTCACCATGTCCTGCCACTTTATGCCCATTATCATTCGTAGGCATCTGATAACAATGGATTGGAATTTTTGTTGAATTACCTTGATCGTTCTCTGTTGGGCTTTGTACAACAGCACAGACTTGACACCAGTGTTGAAAACTTTGATGTGAATTTGAAAGATCTGGATGAAAAATGATTAATTGTTTATTAAGGATGATTTGTACTAATAAAGTGATTATTGTTGTAGCTTTTGCTACTATAGTTTTATTCCATGACCATCTTTTCGAGCAAAAACTATTATTTTATTATGATGCATAGATATAGATTTGTATATTTTGGGTTAGGGGTAGATTATTGCTTTGAACAGATTCTATGACAAGTTTTATTCTCTAAAATTGAAAATATACTAAGAGGAGTTAACTGCACGAAGGGCAGCAGCAGGTAGACTGTTCCATGCAATAAACAGAGGTTTCCTCAGTAGAAGAGAAATAAGCAGGAAAACAAAGATGGATGTATACCGCTCGACCTATGTGCCTGTCCTGACATATGGATGTGAGTCATGGGCAATGATTACAGCCCAAGAAAGGCAATTACAAACTTCAGAAATGAGGTACCTAAGAAAGGCGGTTCAGGTGACGAAAAGGGACAATATCCGTAACCAGACAATACGTAGCAATCTTGAAGTTCAACCCCTGCAGACACGAGTGGAGCAGTCCCAACTACAGTGGTTTGGCCATGTCTGTAGAATGGAAGAAGATCGGATACCAAAGCGGTCATGGGAGATCAAAAGTCAAGGACGCAGACCCCGAGGACGTCCCAAAGTACGTTGGAAAAACAACATACGACAGTCCCTAAGTCATAGAGGGCTGGATTGGAAAGAGGCCAGGAAAAAGACGGCGGATAGAGCAGTGTGGCGTTATCTTTGGCAAACCTCTACACCTCACGGTAGAAGAGGAGCGACTAAGTAAGTAAGTAAGAAAATATACTAGAAAGTTATAATTACTGTGTCTAGTTTATTATTACTAAAACGGTATTTAATTTATTTCTGAAGTTTGTTAATAAATTGGGGAATAGCTTTAATTACTTGAATACAACAGCTCAAGTGGTTTGCCGAGATCTTTGTATATGACAAAGGCAAAGACAAAGATAGCACCACTGCCCCATTGAGAGCATGTCGTAAGGAGCGACTGTGTGACATGGCATAACACCGGCCATGGTTGGGTGGTTTGTTAAGAGCAGCATAGATAGCCCCTAACAGGCTGTGGGTCTACTCTGCTCTAGTGTTTAAGTCTATTAAGATAGACTTGCAGATCGGTTAACCATCTTCAGCGGCACTTGTCCCAACTCAACGGAGTTGAGGAAATCCTCCTCTGGGCTACATCCAGCTCACACCAGAGCTGGGATCTGCACAGGGAAATCTGCTCCTGTAGAAGTACAGATCGTCTAGGACAAAGTAAGATTAAGACAACAGCTCTTAACCCTACCAGACCTAAGGCCCTGAACCCAACTGTCCCCCATTCCTGGGTTCCAAAGCATTAAAGAGAAAAAACCAACATGATATAGAAAAATGTTAGTTACATGCAAACAAGTGGTTAGAATAAGATGTAACTTGGAGACATTGTAGAAAATAGGTTTACCTTTCATCTAGCATCAATATTCCACCTTTGTGTGCCAATCCACCCAGCAAAAGGCAAAGAATCTGTCTCGAGTCATAATACATTTCGAAATCCGGGAGTAAACACAACAAAGAGCCCTCATTTGTCCAATAATCCTGATAGCTGGGCTTTATACATGAGTATTCCATATAGATCCTCAGTCCAAGAAAAGCCTTCATCTCATCACTTGAGCTCTCACTGTCTGTTTCACTTGAACAGAGTCTGAATCAACCAAATTATTGATCACTTGTTGGACTGTCATAAGCCTAGACTTACTTTGCTTTCCTGTTGAAGTGCTTGGTTCATCAGCCGTTCGTTTCATTGTCAATTTTCCTAATTTGTTCACATTAAACCCCACAAAATCAATTCAAACATGGGGGCAGCCATTTGCAATGACTAATCACGAGGATTGACCACGATTGGTTGGTTATTTTTAGATTCTGACACATTTTATGACGTACTATCAAAATTACCGAAAATTAGGTCCAGCGGTTTAGCGACAGTTAAGGAAATTACCTAAAAATGGGGACAGCGGTCTGGTAGGGTTAATGGAAGAAGTAATTATTGATTGATAATACAAAGACAAAGTTAGATGTCTGTTAGTGTAGGTAAATGTGTTTGTCCTTGAACATCAGCCGTCATTGAGGAATATGTATTGTGATGATAATGTCAAGCAGTTATCAGAACTACTGAAATTTGGTAGAACACGTCAGCCACAACTGGTTATGCTCTTCAACAACTGGTTATCATTTTCATGGATTCTCATTGTCGTAGGCCTAGACACAACTGGAAAGATGTGCTCTCCAAGTGTAGATGTAAAAAAGATGAGTAAGACAAGGATGTGTACTATCCCCTTGTCTTTTTAATATCTACACAGAACAAATATTCAAACATGTAGCAGGAATGCCAGGACTTCTCATTGGAGGAGTGGCAATGGATAACCTTAGATATGCAAATGACACAGTTTTTATGGCAGCAATTAATTTTTTTTAGCAAGAATTGCAGGAGCTTGTAACAATATACAAAATAAGTCAATAGTTTGGATTGGACGTAAACGTAAAGAAAACAAAGATGATGATACTTCGAAAACATGACAAGAAACTATTTATGCAGATAATAATAAAAGATTAACTACTGGACCAGGTACAGAGTTTCTTCTATCTAGGTCATATAATAATGAAAGAAGGCAGCTGTGAAAAAGAAATCAGAAAAAGAATAGTATTCTGCAACATGCGACACATACTGACATCCAACCAAATAAATCATAATTTGAAAATGAAAATTGTCAGGTGTTATGTAAACTCATCACTATTTTATGGCACAGAAACATGGACAATGAATAACAAGTTGTAAAGGAGTATTGATGCCTTTAAAATGTGGGTATATAGAAGATTGAGCCGCATTTCTTGGAAAGAGAAGAAAACAAATCGTGAGGTATTGAAATTGTTGGGGACGAAAAAAGAATTAATGACTGAAATCAGGGTTAGACAGTTAAAATATTTTGACCATATAACAAGACCCTACTAGAGTGGAACACATTTGTCCAAGAGGCAGACAATGTAATTAGTGGATGGATAACATCAGTAGATGGACTGGAAAATGCCTGTTAGATTGTGCAATTATGACAAGATATTGAGTACACTGGGGATTCATTACAGCTGACCTTCCATGCGGAGAAGGTACGATCTGAACTGAACTGAAGACATAACAAGTTCGAGTCTGGTTGTCTAGTGTCTGCCTGTTTTAATGATATCAAGTTTTTAGACTAATTCTTGGTACAAGTATGTAAAATCTATCAACTATTCTAGAAAATAAAATGATTTTCTAAAAATTGCTAATGAAAGTGTAAATGCTCATACTATGATGAAAACAAGATTAATTGAAATCTTGACAGTAGGTTGTTATTTTGTTTTGATTTAAACTCATCAGCTCAGTTGATTTTCTTTAGCAGCAGTGTTCTCCATTCTTAGTTTTTTTTCTCATTTTTGGTAATGAATAAAGATACATTTGCATAGCTTAGAATTAACTATTCAGCCTGTTACAGTTTCCAGCCATTCTTATTTTATATGCAAGGACAAGTCAGTAAATAGGTCACACATGGCTATTTAAAAAAAACTTTAAAGTGAGATACAAACTTTAAAACCGTTTTATCATTGTCCCTTATCCTCAACATAATTTTCACTAACACTGATAAACTTATCCCATCACTTTATCAGTGCACCAAAACCTGCAGCATAGAAGTCTTTGATCTGCTGCCTCAGCCACACTGGCACTTCACTTTCAACCTCTTCATAATTTGCGAACCGTCTCCCATCAAGGTGGGTTTTTAGTGCACCAAACAGGTGAACTTGCTTGGGGGTTTATGGTGGATGTTCAAAAAGTTCTCACTCTAGTTTGTCACTCAATGTTCTCCTGGGTTAATCAAACTTTATGTGATCTGGCATTGCCATGATGGAGCAGTACTCTAGTCAGCAGGCCTGAACATTTTCTTTGAGCTGATTCCACAGGCATCAACAGAAATTCACAGTACAGTACAGCATTCACGTTGTCACTTTCCTTCTGGTTAACATCACTCAATTGAAAATCCCAAAACACTGTCAGCATAACCTTCTCTACTGATGGCCTCGAATTTGGCAGACAGTGAATAAGGATGTTTCCATTGCATTGAAGCACGCTTTGATTCGAGTTGGTAGTGATGTACCCATGATTCATCCCCAATAGCAAACCTGGCCAACATATCTTCCCCTTCATCTGCATACCGACAGAGATGCTGTAAGGACATGCCCATTCTGTTAATTTTGTGTTTGTCAGTCAGTTCACTTTCCAGAAATTCAATCGATCGTGCATTATGCTGTAAGCAAAACCATGTGAACAGCCTATTGCAGTCGCTACACTGTCTATCGCTAGTCACCTGTCAGCTTGAATGATCTGCCCCACCCGCTGCACATATGCAATCTGTACAAGACAACCAGGTCTGACTTATCACCAATTTGTGAGCTTCTTTGAGAGAATGTATCTGCACGCAACAAACACTTCTCACCATAACCAGGAAGAATATATATAGTATGAATATACTTTGCAGAAAGTCCTGTTGACCACAAAAGAAAACGCACAGCAACACGCTGTTCTTTGATTATACACTGAGCACAGACACCATTTTGTATCTGTGAATGCGTCACCTAGCATCGGCTATCCACAATAATTACAAAGCTGGATGTTGCTGCCACCTAATGACGCCTGCAATAATTACCAACTGCATTTTTTAGCCATCCTATATCAGTTTCTGACCTACTTACTGACTTGCCTTCTTGTGTGGCAGATCTAGGTGCAATCGCTTCGAAATGTACGGAAAATAATAGCAACCCTACCATACTGCACACGTGCCAAGAAACATATAACAGGCAAATAGGTTAGCGGTTGTAAGAAGCAATGTTCTGTAAAGAACATACTAATTACATTTATATATATATAGCATTAATTTGATTCTGTGCCGAAAAGTGCATTTAATGGACTATTCGTATTTGGTCAAACAGTGCATTTGATGGATCATTTGGTTTGGCCAAATGGTACTCTCCAACATATTAAGAAAAGGTCAAAGAACAGCGTTATAATTTTAGACTCTAAAAGTTGGCTACATTCAGTTTCATGTTGTAACATTACTGATGCCTTTGAACAACTCACATGTGAGATTAGCAGCATAAGCATCTCAAGTAAACATCTGATCAGCACTGCCTGCAACCCATTTGCAGACATCAGATGTCATCTTTTGGCAGGGAATGTTTAGAGGCTTGTATTTTTTATGCAAATGCATGCTTCATGCAGTAATGAAACATTTTTTAAAATGTTTAGCGATTAGTCTGTAGCATTAAATAGTTTTAAGTTATTTGCCCCATTTTTGTAACGATGTAACACTTTGAAACGTCATATGTTTATTACTTCATAATTATAGAAAACTAGCTGTAGTACCCAGTGTTGTCTGGGACAGTTACATAAGTATTCAACTTTTAGGGCCCCTTTCCCTGACCTCTCCTCACTTCTCTACTGCACTCTATCCCAGTTCCCCCACAGTGTGAAATTTAACATGATATTTCAAGTTATGCCATTTTGCCCCTTCCCCTCAACCAACTAATTCATCTTGCCATTTTTTTCTTGCTCTCAAACTCTTTCCCATCAATCAGTCCATCACCCCACCCATCTCTCCCGCCAACCCACCTACTTCCTAGCCATCTCACCTCTCAACCCTCAACCTACCCATCTCTTCCCTCAACCCATCTACTCCCTAGCCATCTCCTCACTTCTTAACCTGCCCATCTACTTCCTAGCCATCTCACTTCTCAACTCTCCCATCTCTCTGTCCCATCTCTCAACCTACCCATCACACCATCCATAGTTTCCCCCAACCCACATACTCAATAGCCATCTCACTTCTCAACTCTCCCATCTCTCTGTCCCGTCTCTCAACCTACCCATCACCCCACCAATCTCTCCCCCCAACCCACCTGCTCCCTAGCCATTTCCTCACTTCTTAACTCGGCAATCCCCGCCTCCCCCGTTCATTGCTCTCAACTATCCAAGACAGGAACAGGTCAAGAGGACAAATGAAGTGATACAGAGAAAGCTGCAACTTACCGCAGCAGATGTATTATAAACCACACCTCCAGCCATGCAAATTGGGTCATGAGGCAACAGTTCATATTCGTCTATGCTGCCTTTGTAAAAAAAAAAAATATGTTTAGTCCTATACAATTTTCAATTTTTTTCCAGGAATAGAGATGGGGTATTCAAATGTCATGCAGCCAGTAATGTCCTAAGTGTCCTAAAAGGTAACTATGCCAAATTTGGTTCAGATCAGTGGAATGGTTTAGAATTGAATGTAAAACAAACCAACTATTCATATTCGGCTGAAATGTAAGGCTTTTATTCATATTCAGCCAGGTAGTAAAAATCCCTATTTGGTGCATCGCTGACATATGTATATGATTAATTTCATGTCCCCTTTTTCACTCCATGCAAAGCATAAGGCCACCACTACAGCCGTCATCCTTAAAGGAAGCCTGCATCCAAGTACTTATAGTGACGATTTCAATAGCAATAGTTTTGCATGATGAGGTTGACACCGCCCATGCACAACCCTCTTTAGTCATCTTTTATGACATGCTTGAAAGGTTACAGCTTATTATTATTATTTCTTTTTGGGTACGACTCAGGAGATACACTGACCACAAATGTCTTGATTTTTGTTCTAGGGTTGTAGAGGCAAAATAACTAGATACAAGCAGACCATAAATAACCTCAACAGTGCTGCTATAAGGCTCTAAATGTTCAAGACATTGATGACTGCAGATTAGCTTTTAATACATCAACTCTGATTGATGCGTCTGAGACTGGGAAATCCCCTCATTATTGGGTGGATGAAGATTTCTTCTTCTTCATCGTTTGTTCTCACTCCCACTACCAAGCCCTGAAAAGGGCTTTTGCAAGAGCAGGATGTAGTCTGGAGAACTGAATGCGTTGTCATAGTTTACAGCTTGACTGCGATGTTTGCACATTTCGGTCTGACACATCTGACTTCAGCAGGCAGTTTTGGGTACCGCGTTAGCCTTCCCTCTTCAATCCCTTCTCCTTAGCCAGTCTGCTCTGTTGCAGCATGTTATCCAGGATTATTGTGTGGAGGTGTAGAAGGGTCTTGGCATCTCTGGTTCGCTGACGCTAGCAGTCAGAAAAATGGGTCGCTGACCACTTCAGTTCATGCACTACTCAGCATCTTAATCCCTGATGGAGATATGAAACTGGGGAATCATCAGATTATTTGGTTGATGGAGATGTCAGGTTGAGACATCCCTGGATCATTGGTTGGTGGATGTGTGAGACTGGGGAATTCCCAGATCTTTGGTCGATGGTTGTATTTGGTTAAATAAGTGCTACTGTACTCGAACATTTTGTTCCCCTTGACTTTTATGTGATTTTTCTTCACAACTCTACTTTCTCACTCTACAAATTTTTAATGATTCACATTTTTGTAAATGAAATTTTGTTTAACATGTATCACTGTATCTTTGTGTCCAGAGGAAGTCCATCTGTTATCTAGACAATACATTCTCCACAGTTGATCTGTGATTGTTGCATGCCTATTTTTGTTCATTCAAGTCTAAGTGCTTTCCCTGGCAAGACTTGTACTGTCAGTAGATGTTTGTTGTATGTGCATGACTTATACGGGGCAGGCGGAGCACACTGTGAACCACAACAACAATAGTGCTATGAGGCCAGTCTACTGTAATATATAGTACAAGAAAATCAAGTTGTTAATTTTGTGTTTATGTGTGCAAGTGTGCGTCAGTGCGTGCGTTTTGTTCTAGAGTTGGCCAGTCGATAATAAATATGTAAGAACTTACTGCGGCCAAGAACTTTCATCCAGTATATTGGTCCATCAAGAACTCTCATCCAGCATAATAGTCCATCAGGAACTCTCATCCAGTATATTGGTCCATCTGGAACTCTCATCCAGTATATTGGTCCATCTGGAACTCTCATACAGCATAGTAGTCCATCAAGAACTCTCATCTAGCATAATAGTTCATCAAGAACTCTCATCCAGCATAATAGTCCATCAAGAACTCTCATCCAGCATATTAGTTAGTCTATCAAAAACCAAGAACTCATCCAGTATATTAGTCCATCAAAAACCAAGAACTTATTCAGTATATTAGTCCATCAAGCGCTCATCCAGTATAATAGTCCATCAAGAACTCTCATCCAGCATATTAGTTAGTCTATCAAAAACCAAGAACTCATCCAGTATATTAGTCCATCAAAAACCAAGAACTCATCCAGTATAATAGTCCATCAAGAACCAAGATCTCATCCAGCCAACAACCTGGTGCCCATGTCTTCATGATATCATTCCAGACAAAAATCACTTTGTAATCTTTATTCTGAAAAAGCTGTGTCCTGTTGAAGACCAGTTATTGTAGGCCTTGTTTTCCTTTGGCCTTGTCTCTACCCGTGGAGTCATCATTATTAGGGCTTGTTAGTAATTAAGAAGTCATAATCATTAGGGCTTGTTAGCCATTTAAGAAATCATCACTATAGGGGCTTGTTAGCCATTAAAAAGTCACTGTTATTAGTGCTTATAAACCATTAAAATGTCATAATTATTGGGGCTTATAAGCTATTAGAAAGTTTATTAATTAACCATTAAAATATCATCCTTATTAGGGTCTATTATCCAATGGGTGTCATCATTAAGATTTGTCTACCTATATTAATTCTTTAAATTTTTGGGTGGGGGGGTCTGTTGTTGTTGTCAAGGTAATGCTATTTAAAAAGACATCATTATTAACCATTTTAAAAAAAAAATGTATTATTTGCGTTTATTGGCCATTACTTCAGAACAAAATAGTCACAATGAAAGCAAATACAGTGTATTGTTAGACAACAGAAAATAAAGTCATGTAATTGGCACTCTAAAAACCCATGGACTTCTAGTGTGTCTCCCTACAAGGGGTGAATTAGGGCAGTCCTCCAACAATGCAACTTGGTGAAGAACCAAAGAAATCTAATAAAGAATTATGAACCAGAACAGTTGCACCATACAAAGGATGACTTTAGAGCAGATGAAGTGGAAAGAGTTTGATGCTGCCTTGAAGGATGCCAGAAGGGCTGGTTGTCACTGACTGTTAGTCATTGATCATAGTCCTAAGAAGCATGGTGAGGTCAGCCATGACTAGAGGAGTCTTCTACCTTACCAGGGGCTATATGTGCACAGAGCTCTCCAGGACACCAGTCACAACAAAATGCACAACTTAATAAAGAATTAATAGTAATATTCTTTATTTGACATGTTCAATGGCAAATACATATTTTGTGTGGTTGATGTTCATCAGGCACAAGTACATTCATCCACTGCTAACCTTCCAACAAATACAATTATTGGCGTTTATGTCTTATGTGAAGGGTATTTGACAATAACTGGGGCAACAACCACCACAAGAGACTACTTTAATGGAACAAAGTCTGAATTAAAGACAGCGAGTAACCTGTGATGTGGACTTCAATCTTCAACCTATAAATGAAAAATGGCTTATATATGACCGACTCCATTGCGCCCCCATGTGTGCTCAATCTCTTTCATTGCTGAAAGTGTCGATGTCAAAGCATGATGTTCGTAGCTCCCATGGCAACTTTCAAATTGTACTCTGACTACAGTTAAGTCGAGTGTGAGAAGGTGTCATACCATGAAAAAATCCATGAGTTGATATGGATATATTGCTGATCATTGTGTTTTTGTCTCCATTGGAATATTTGGATGCCTTAGTAATTGTGATAATTGGTTTATTTACCACATCTGCTTTTTTTTTTAGTTCTTGCAAAGTGGAACCTTACACCTTCATTGTGAGACACAGAAACAGCAGAGTAAGGTCCCCTGAAAAACTGACACACAAAGGGATCTGGGTAATAAGCTTGAACTGGCCTAGCAAGCCACCAGTGGATTTCAACTTGCTCATAAATCATTCATGGAGAAAATAAAATGGCTGAAAGCTCTATTTGTATTGTAATTGTATTGAGACACCAGCAATTAAACAACAAAAGGGATATTTGCATAATTTGTAATACCATTTGTTAAGGAGACAAAAATGTATGCATTTTTATCCTACTCTGAAATGAAAACATACATATTACAGAGGATCCATACAAATTGTGAGATATGACACAATGATTCACTTATTCGGTTGATCATTCAGACATTTCAATGCATTCCATTAAAGTTAGTTGCCCATGGCGACATCATCAGATGCTTTTTGTCTTGATGATATAACTTTGGATTATAGTGAGAAAGAAACTGCATTTGTCATTAACCTCACCTATCTACCTTGGACTAGTGGCAAGACTATCAGTCTGGAGGTAACTCAGGATGCAGACTCTCTGGTCTTACCTTTGAGAGGCGAGTCATTCCATACCTTTGCATAGGCTTCCCTGTACATTCCTCTCTTTTTCCATTTTAATCGTTCACCTCTTTTCCTATATCTTTCTCTCTCTCACTATGTGTTTATCCGTAATCATATTGATCATTTCTTGTTTGACCTACTGTTTTGTAACTGGCATACTGTGATTCACACTGCCCTATCCATTCTATGGCTGTGGCCTTAAGTCATATTGTATCCATTGTGAAGCACATTCTCATTGCTGTTGTGATTCATCTTGTAGCAATAATATCAGTTTTGTTTTGTTTCTATCTCGAGCAGGTAATTGAACCCTACCTATATATTTTTATTGACTTAAATTTCAGTACCGTCAACTCATTTTGATCTAGTCCATCATTCAGATACAAAGTTACAACACTTTAAGCCACAATAGTAATACATATACATCACTTCATTGATAAAATTACAATAACATGTTATAAACATCTGTAACATACTCATTGATCTTCAGCAAGATAAACAATGTTTAAAAGGTTTATTTTGTCAACATGTAAAATAATACACCAACTGTGGTTTTGATATAATGTATGTAACAATTTAAAGGCAACATTTTAATAGAGGACCACATTTTAACCATTTCAAAAGTGATAAAAAATAGAACACAGTAATCCAGCATAAAGAATACAAATAAATGAAAAGGCATGACAAATGTAGATAAAAATATGAGTATAGTAAATATATATTTTAGCATGCTTCTCCAACCTATATGGCACTGAGAGAAAGTCTAAAATAGACTCTGCTCTATCAAGCACCAAGCTATTTGAGAGATAAACTGTCTTGGTAGGAGAAATCTGAGACAGTCTTCTCTATCAAGCTATTTGAGAGATAAACTGTCTTGGTATGAGAGAAATCTGAGGCAGACTACATGTTCTATCATGGAAATATATACCCATCTCTGACAGAAGACTTCACATTTCACTGAGTGTGGATGGTCGGCTGGGTTTGATGGAAAGCTATACAAAGACCTACCCAAACTAGACTGTTCTACAGAACGTCACAGACACACATTTCCCTGCCTTATTAAAACAAATAGACCTCACAGCCATTTCTGTCTTACAGAAGAAAGTCACCACCTAATTTCTTTTACTGAAGAAAGTCACAGCGTAATTTCTTTTACTGAAGAAAGTCACAGCCTAATTTCTTTTACTGAAGAAAGTCACAGCCTAATTTCTTTTACTGTAGAAAGTCACAACAGGCTAATCTGTTAAAACAAAGAAAATCACAAACAATTCACAACCTAATCTGTCTTACTATAGAAGGTAACATACAGTGCTCTCAACCTAATCTTAACTATGTTCTCCAAAATATTTTATTATTAATAGTCAAATTATTAAAAGGGACAGAAGATACAGCACAGCGAATGAGCTGACAGTAGCCAACAACATATAGCTGGCTACGCATCACAGTCAGCAAACCACAGCTGAGCAAGACCATATTCCACCTCTAAGTGGTGGCTCTGTCATCACAGCTGAGCAAGACCATATTCCACCTCTAAGTGGTGGCCCTGTCATCACAGCTGACCAAGACCATATTCCACCTCTAAATGGTGGCCCTGTCATCACAGCTGACCAAGACCATATTCCACCTCTAAATGGTGGTCCTGTCATCACAGCTGACCAAGACCATATTCCACCTCTAAGTGGTGGCTCTGTCATCATATCTGAGCAAGACCATATTCCACCTCTAAATGGTGGCCCTGTCATCACATCTGAGCAAGACCATATTCCACCTCTAAATGGTGGCCCTGTCATCACAGCTGACCAAGACCATATTCCACCTCTAAATGGTGGTCCTGTCATCACAGCTGACCAAGACCATATTCCACCTCTAAATGGTGGCCCTGTCATCACAGCTGACCAAGACCATATTCCACCTCTAAATGGTGGCCCTGTCATCACAGCTGACCAAGACCATATTCCACCTCTAAATGGTGGTCCTGTCATCACAGCTGACCAAGACCATATTCCACCTCTAAATGGTGGCTCTGTCATCACATCTGAGCAAGACCATATTCCACCTCTAAATGGTGGCCCTGTCATCACAGCTGACCAAGACCATATCCACCTCTAAATGGTGGTCCTGTCATCACAGCTGACCAAGACCATATTCCACCTCTAAGTGGTGGCTCTGTCATCACATCTGAGCAAGACCATATTCCACCTCTAAATGGTGGCCCTGTCATCACAGCTGACCAAGACCATATCCACCTCTAAATGGTGGCCTGGAAATAGACTGCACTAGTGTGGTCTCGCTAAGAGAATAGGGATCTCAGAAAGAAGACAAACCCAGTACCCAAAAATGGCATGCTGAAACTGGATGTGTCGGACCAAAAGATGCAGATATCCCTACCTCGCTGTAAACTACATAATGTCTATATCAGGATAAATGCAGATGAAGAAGAAGTCATTATAAAATGAATTTCCAATCTAATCTATGAGAAACCTGCATATAGTTTTACAATGGTGGGTATAGAATCCATCGAATTTAACTGATAAACTGTAAGGTCACAAAAATTAACTACCAAGTTTCCTCCTACTGTTAAAATAGTTTTATTCATAAATGTATGCATGACCTTATTATTTTAAAATATTTTTTAAAATAAGCTTGTTCAATGATCACCAACAAGGTGGTCACAAACACTATTTAAATTGGTCCAAGTTTTATCCGTATTGCATCACGTAACCTTTGTAGCTATCAAACATAAATAAAATTCTGATATACAGCATGGTTAACTATCATCTTTAAAGTAAATATCCAAGCAACAAGGTCACAAATATTTATTACTTATCCAAGTTTTATCCTTCATTGCTATGGGACTTACAAACTATAATACTGATAACTAACATGGCATACAAAAATAAATAATCAAAACACCAATTTGTTCAGTGACAAATTAAAATGGCAAAATCCTCGAGCACAAAGTGACTTCCCATCACAGATTGATCTACTAATTACTGACATACTTGTCAACCTGTGAGGCTTGGAGATGTTTTTGTTTCACTGTAGCTCGTAAAAATCTATACAAATGTTTTGTTATGTTTTCCAAAACAAAACAGTAGATGTGATCAACTTTTTTTCAAGTACCTGTCTTATTTTCGAAGACCTTTTTCCCAACCAACACATACACCATATATTTTCCATGTTACAAATGTATATAATTGAAACTTACATACTTCTTTCCGAAAGAGGTTTCACCAAGGTCAGACTGCTTGGTAACAGTCTATGAAATTAAAATCATAACCAGCAGAAAGGAATGGGTGGTTGATCAGTTAAGATACTGGGCTCACAATCTGCAGATTTGGGCTCAAGCCAAAGCATGGCTTACACTTGTTGTTATCAGTAGTAAAATAAAAACTTTGTAAACATACTGCACATTGACTACTGGGGCATGTGGCTTTAATTCTTCATCTCTGTACGTCACCTCAGCCAAACGCAGCAATGGAAATAAACAACATAATTTTTTTTTTACCAGCAGAGTTATAATTTCAAGGCTCACAACTTCTTGGTGTGACATCACCCCAATTACCTTGCCTAACAGCAATGCTGATTGACAGATCTGTCTCCATAATGAAGAACATTCAGTCTATAGCAAGTCCATGACTATTCTTCAAGTTTACATTAAATAGTCACACTTGATGTCCAGGCTTCACACTCATTGATGACATTTGTAAAAGATTACAATCAAGGACATTTTTATTCAAAGAAGTAAAATTAAGTTTATAATTTATTATATTCATGTTTAATAAATTTGTATGTACCGTTTTAAAACTCTTTTATAATTTATAAATACATTTTTAGTGTAAAGTTTTTTAAAAGTTTATGTCCGGTTGTTTTTTGTCTAACATTCTAAAATGTACAGGTATGCACCGATCAATTAAATACAATATGAAAGATATATATAAAGTGATTCTTTTAATCAGCTACAGGAATATGAATATTTAAATGAATTCTTGAATGAATACAAATAACAAACACAATGATCACTGCCATGTGACAGTCCAGCACCATATTTACATTTATCTAAAAGTGCAAATCTGTATTTGTCATACAGGTTTTCTGAAATCTCTAAATAAATAACAAATGACAGGGACAAAAAAAAAAAAATGAAAAACCGGTCATTCATGTCTAGAAAAGTTAAGAATTCAATGGGATTTAATACAGGTTTATAAGATAATCAAGAGAAAGGAGAAATTAGACTATTACAAGTTTTTTAAACTACAACTGGCTACAAGAGGGCATGGCTACAAATTAAATAAAGAAAGGTCCAAATAAGATACTTGGAAATATTTTTTTAGTCAGAGTCATGAATGCTTGGAATGCATTGCCACAGGAAATAGTAAAGGCAGTGTCTAGCTAATGTATTCAAGAATATATTAAATGCACACTGTTATTTTTAGATCAAGTGGAGAAGAAGAAACTGGCTGTATACAGACTTTGCAGAGTCTTCTAAACCAGTATAAATAAGTTAAAAATAACAATTCACTAGAAGCTCTGAATATAACAAAATGAAAGAGGCACATTGAAAATTCATCTGAATCAAACAGGACTTGGTGCATTTCTTGTAGATCCTTTTGGAACATCGGACAACAACAAATGCTCTTCATTGATCGATATATTTGACTTCCTCCCTGAGCTATGCCTATAGTCTCTGTCGTTTCCTCTTCCACTGTTCTTCACCAGGTGTTCTACATCAGGTGCACTTTGCCAGGTGTTTTACATCAGGTGCTCTTCTGCCTTCTTACAGTTCTCACCCTCTGTGGTTTTGAATCATGTGCATGTCTGATTATATTGTTGGTCTTCTTTCATAGAAATAGCTGCTACAAAATTAAACACATTTGTTTCTTTAAAAAATATATTTCCATAGCTAAAGGTCTAACGTAAAGATGTCTCCAGTAGACACAGCAGCTGTAAAAATCAGTGACTGAGTCTACTCCGTTACAGAAGAAAACGCATCATACCTCCGTAAAGTTACAGATTTAAGTCTCCCATATGCTAAGCTGAAGAATTCAGAACCTGACATGTTATGAGTTAAGGAAGACAAGACAGCAAAAAAAGGAACAAGTGATTCCCTTCTTCAAAATTGTGAAGATCCTGCATAATGACACTTCAACCATGGGACTACCTTTTATTTTCATCATTCAATGACATTTTTTTTTTCCTTTGACAGACTATCATAACCAGACATTTTATATCTTCTTGCACTTTGACCTCAGACAGATGATTGCTGCTACTGACAAGTTTAAGAACCTCTGACATACATTTCTAAGATAAGTCTTTACAAAAATATATGTATTGAATTTAAATAAAATATTTCTTTTTTCTAAAATAGACATTACAAAAATATCACAATGGTCATATTTGTTCCAATGGAAATTATTGTTCCTTCTTCCATTCTGGTTAAGCAGAGTTTATGAAAATATTTATATTTATTTTGGAGAAGTGAGAGAGAGAGAGTCAATTAGAGGAGTGTGTTGTTATATTAGGCAATTCAAATTGCTGAACAAATTGTGACTTTTAAAAAAAGGTCTTAAAGAGACAGACGGAGAAACAAATATATCCTACGGTACGAACAACATCATGCATTGCTTACATGAATAGATAGAGAATGAAACGGGCTAGATATTGATAGAGAATGAAACGGGCTAGATATTGATAGAGAATGAAACAAACTAGACATCTGATAGAGAATGAAACAGACTAGACATCTGATAGAGAATGAAACGGACTAGACATCTGATAGAGAATGAAACAAACTAGACATCTGATAGAGAATGAAATCGACTAGACATCTGATAGAGAATGAAACAGACTAGACATCTGATAAAGAATGAAACAGACTAGACATCTGATAGAGAATGAAATCGGCTAGACATCTGATAGAGAATGAAACAGACTAGACATCTGATAGAGAATGAAACGGACTAGACATCTGATAGAGAATGAAATGGACTAGACATCTGATAGAGAATGAAATGGACTAGACATCTGATAGAGAATGAAACCGACCAGACATCTGATAGAGAATGAAACCGACTAGACATCTGATAGAGAATGAAATGGACTAGACATCTGATAGAGAATGAAATGCACTAGACATCTGATAGAGAATGAAATCAACTAGACATATGATAGAGAATGAAATGGACTAGACATCTGATAGAGAATGAAACGGACTAGACATCTGATAGAGAATGAAACGGACTAGACATCTGATAGAAAATGTCTCCAAACCTACCAAGCACTTCAGACAAGGGGCACCCTACAGACGATCCAAGTGATGTAAAAATTCTAGCTCCTAGATCAATCCTAATAAGGACTGTGTGACGTGGTGCTACTTGAACAACCCTATGGTGAAGACTGACCTGATAGATATTACCTCTGATGGAGGTGTCATTGGCAGATGCAAAAGGTTGAAATACCTCAGAGTGTTATTGTACAGTGGGTGCCACTTGTCTGTAGTGGTGGGTACGTTTGAAGACATTCTCTATCAGATGTCTAGCCCATTTCATTCTCTGTCTGTCTGCTACACATCTGATAGACAATGTATCCAAACCTACCCACAACTACAGGCTTACAAGATCAGACACCAGGGCTACTGAGCAAGAGAAACACCAAAAATGAAGCAATGTTCTAATAAAGAATACCATAAGTGCTAGGATCTACTACTGAAAGAAAAAAGCCTGTTGTCTGACTCTCCAACAATTACTAGTGGCTCTCCAAAAATTACTAGCAGCTCTCCAACAATTATTAGCAGCTCTCCAACAATTATTAACACCATTAAACAAAATGTCCCAACAATTACTAAACTGTATATGTTTGGCCCCGTTTATTAACTACAAAAACTTGGTAGTGACTCTGACAGAGCCAACAGCCAGGCAACTCCAGGTAAACATGGTTTGTCAATACCTCTTATAGACATTTTCTATCACTGAAGTTCAACTGATTTATAAAGCTTGAAAACACACAAATTAATTATTTCTGGTCTAAATAGTCAATATGCAAATGTTATGAAAAATGTTATTTTGTGCTCACTGAAATATTGTCTTTAAGAAAACTTGTATTCTATACAGAAACAAAAGAAGTTGTATACTGTACTTAGTCTCAACATGTCTTACATGAACTAATCAGGGAAACTGTACTATAGCATATTAGAAATTCAACAGCTATGTCTCATATTGTCTGGATATACACATCTGTATATATAAACAATATATAAAAAAAGTCATCAAAATGTCTGGATATGGAATGGGGTTTAACATTTTTAGATAAAGAGTGAGGTTCTGATAGTTAGATAAAGGTGAGATTCTGGCAATTAGATAAAGATGAGGATTGGTAGTTAGATAAAGGTGAGGTTTTGTAGTTAGATAAAATTAGTAGTAGTAGTAGTAGTAGTAATCCCCATTAGGCAACAATGGCCCATTGCATCAATTGATTGTATCCACAATGAATAGCTGTGGTCCAGGCTGCATGCAGTGAGGGTAAAGTCATTCATTTTTTACCCAGCCTTGAGGTGCAAGGGTGGCTGTGGGGGTGGGAGAGGTTCGCTTACCAAACCCTAATGTGCATAGCATGCTTCAAAAGCTGGTGGTTTGGAATGTCCTCAGGAAGGTGGGCAATATGCTCTAATTGGGACTGGCGGCAATGGAGTAGTGGTCAAGCCACATACCCGAATAGGGACTGGCAACGATGGAGTAGTGGTTAAGCCACATGCCTGAATAGAAACTGGCGACGATGGAGTAGTGGTTGGGCCACATGCCTGAATAGGGGCTGGCGACGATGGGAGTAATGTGGTGTAAATGCTGTCCAGGCCTGTGTGTCATGCAACTTCAAAATTTGGAACCTGATCATATAAAGTGGATGCAGAGAATGTGCCTCTGAGTTTGCATATGGAAAGGTTTGATGCCCGTTTGGCCATGCTGCAGGATAGTCTAGATCTCTGAGCCATATAACAGGTTGGGATGACACAGGTTTTGTAGATGCGCAGCTTGGCTTCCAGTGAGAGCATTCGCTGGATCCAGACTTGGTACAGGGCATTCACAAAGGCAGCGGTGGCCAGACCGATTCTTCTAATAATGCCCAGGTGACTGCATGCATCAGAGTTTTGGCTGCTACCCAGGTAGATGGAATTCTCTGTGGTGCTTACATAATTGCCGTCAAAATGGATTCCTGCTACTGAAGGACTGTGACCAAGGTTTTGGATCTTGAAAGGTGAAGGTTTGGTAATTAGATAAAGGTGAGATTTGATGATTAGATAAATGATGGAATTCAGCAGTTGGATAAAGGTGAGGTTTGGTAATTATATAAAGCATTAGGTTTGGTAGTTAGATAAAGGATAGGTTTGGTAGTCAGATAAAGGTCAGGTTTGGTGGGTGGATAAAGATAAGATTAGAAGTTAGATAAAGGATAGAGTTTGGTAGTCAGATAGAGGTGAGGTTTGATAATTAGATGAAGGTGAGATTTGGTAATTAGATAAAGGTGAGGTTTGGTAGTTAGATAAAGGTGAGGTTTTGTAGTTAGATAAAGAATGGTATTTGGTAGTTTGATTAGCTGTAGATTCTGGTGTTAGTATTTGAGATGAGCTAGTTTCTGGATCTGGTCTGGTAATTAGATCAGGAATAGCATAATCTCTGTATATTTGGGTCTTATTAGATTAGGGATAGGGATGTGTTCGGATGAGGTAAGTGGATTAATTGTATTCTGCTGATAAAGTAATATAGTGCCTGGATTAATGATGGTTTATAGTCTATGTAAGGAATGGGGTTTAGAAGTAACAATATTAGGTTGATGCTTCACTGTGTTTTGTTGTTCCTCAACATGTCATGTATGCTCACTGTACATAAGTCTTATGTACAATCAGCACAGCTTTTAATAAGTTATTCAGGGTGCCAACAAAGTTGCGCACGGTATGAATAAATGACGATTAATCTCTCAGGGTGTTCGATCCCTGGCCCATAATGTATCCATCTTAATTGATGTCGCAATGAGAAAATAAGTGATGTATGGTAATGATGTTCAAAATAATTGCATGAAGTGTATTCCATCTCAGATTCCTTGTCCCAGACATTCTGATTATATTAATTACACTGAATAAATTCTCAATTTAAAATATTATCAGGTGGTGAAATTAGCAGTATGTCATGTATGGGCACTGTGGTATACCTTATAAGAATGCTGACAAAAAAGTAGTCCCTTCCATATACTGCCGCCGGAGATGAAGTGATGGAGTTTTGACTCTACATGGTCAGTCTGTTGTGAGTTGGAGGGATCAGTTTGCTTTTTCATTGTTTCACCTTTCCTAACTAACAGTCAGGTACCAGTTTACAACTAGGTACAATAGAGCATGCTGTAATTGGGTTATGTTGTGGAGCATGATTAGATAAGTAACACGCTCTGTCAGTTGTGTAGAGAGCAACAAATGCTCTAACCACTAGGAGCTTCCTCGTCCTCTGGTTGGTCAGCCCTGAGACTGGTTGTAAGATTGTCTGAGTATGTCTCTCCAGCCGATCCTATCCTCTGGTTGGTCGGCCCTGAGACTGGTTGTAAGGTTGTCTGAGTATGTCTATCTAACTGACTCTATCCTCTGGTTGAACAGTCCTGAGACCGATTGTAAGGTTGTCTGTGTATGTCTCTCCAGCCAATCCTATCGTCTGGTTGGTCGGCCCTGAGACCGATTGTAAGGTTGTCTGAGTATGTCTCTCCAACTGACTATCCTCTGGTTTAACAGTCCTGAGACTGATTGTAAGGTTGTCTGAGTATGTCTATCTAACTGACTCTATCCTCTGGTTGAACAGTCCTGAGACCGATTGTAAGGTTGTCTGAGTATGTCTCTCCAACTGACTATTCTCTGGTTTAACAGTCCTGAGACTGATTGTAAGGTTGTCTGTGTATGTCTCTCCAGCCAATCCTATCGTCTGGTTGGTCAGTTCTGAGACTGGTTCTTAAGTTACGTGATATATAATCTATATGACTACAGTCAGGATAAACCAATATTTGCTCAGTCTCTTTCAGAAAATGGCAAAGGGTTCACGTAGATCATTGGTTCTGCATACACTGTTCCATCCTCCTCTCAGGCATACACAAATATTTGATTTCAAACTACTGTAATCCTACATTCAATATAAGCTTTTTGATTGCCATTGGCTCCAGCATGACCAAGACAACAAATTCACATAAGCCCTGAAGGTTTTATGCTCCTTTGGTTGCTATGCACATCAAGTAGTCATCGCTTCTGAAGCAGAGGCTAACAATCTGACAAGATGATTGTCTTGATTCATGAAGTCTCAGATCCGATATTCATTTACTCTCAGACCTGACACGATCAAGTCTCATATACTTCCTTCCCCACGACAGTGTGTGTTATGGGACAACCTGTACCTTCTGTGGCACCCACACCTCACTATAGAACTACCCACACCTAACTATGGTACTTACCCACACCTCACTATGGTACTAACCACACCTCACTATGGTACTAACCACATCTCACTATGGTACTACCCACACCTCACTATAGAACTACCCACACCCTACTATGGTACTACCCACACCTCACTATGGTACTACCCACACCTACTATGGTACTACCCACACCTCACTATGGTACTACCCACACCTACTATGGTACTACCCACACCTCACTATAGCCCTATCCACACCTCACTATGGTAACCAAACATACACATTGTATTGACAGTTTGTTCAGTCAAAATTTATAACATCTTTGTCCAAAATAAAACAAAAAATACAATAAATAAACTATTTCCTCTATAATATGTCATTTTGTTCCAACTTTGTATGGCTGACCTAATCACATACATATCACACATCACACGCACAAACACACATTTGGCACACATAACAAACACAGGTAAACAGCCTTGAGCTCAGTAACTTTGGTTTGTGATCTCCTAGAATCCTAGCATCAGTGTTCCATGTTTTCCTGGTATCTCTGTCTATACAATGGATTCATCTTGTAGTCCTCACCTTCACTGGTATGTGACAAGGGATGGATTGCACACCCTGAGAATGCTGATGGCTGACTTTTAGATCTCCCTCTTGCCTTCTGTTCACCTTCTCGCCTTCCCCCACTTCCTTCCCCTCTCCCCTCCTCATCCGAGTGACCTGACTGGCTCCCTCGAGAAGACCGCCTCTCTGAGGATGGTGATGAAAAGGTTGGCCAGTGAAAAGGATTTTCCATGTTCGGCTTTGCCTTCCATCTAGTTTCCGCAGATGCAAGCTCTTTGTCCACCTGTCCATCTTTAGAGAGTCGGCGAACCCCCGCAGCTGTGGTTCTTTCTGGATAAACGGTGTGAGATGTCTTCAACACATCTGACTTCTCATTATCAGAAGACCTAGATGTTGGTACAGGAACTCCAGAGCCTGCTACAAATGTGCCTCTTTGCTGTGATGCCGGAGCCTGGGATTGCCTCGATTGAGAGTCATTGGTAGAATCAGACTTGAACATACGCTTAATTTTTGAACTAAACTGGGCAGAGCTGGAAATGCCTTTCCCACCAAGACTGCCTTCTTTTTCGGCTGAAAACTTTCTCTCCCCTGTTGAGGCACTCTCCACATTGTCTTCCAATGAGGCAAAGCTACCCCTGTAAAAGTCATTAGTTTCAACAGTATTACTTGTCTTGCTTCTGCTTGAAAAAGATGCAGCTACGGCTCCTAGGGGGACAGAATCTGGTGAAGTGGTTTCTTCACTGCTCATATAAAACAACCTACGATTCTGCTGATCAGAAGCTCTTGGCTCATCTGCACCACAAGAGGCAGCACCTAGGAGAATGTCTGACTCAGGTGAAGTAACTCCTGTGCTACTGTTGTCAGCTCCTCCATCCAGATTTCCATAATAATCATCATTAATCTGAATTTCTTCATCATCAGCAATTGTTTGTGTGAACTTGAGAGTGCCATTCAGAATGTCACGAACCTGGTTGAACAAAATATACAAGAAAACGTGATGACAAGTTTTATCCTAACATATGACAAGTTATCATAACATGTGACAAGTTATCCTAACATACTATGTCCCTTTCAATATTTCTTCTTGCGGAGCTGAAGATGCAGCACAATGAATGAGCTGACAGGAGCAAGCAACTCTGGCTAAGAGAATAGGAATTGCAGTGGGACTGCAAATCCGGTATCCAAACAAACCAGTTGAAGTTGGATGTGTCAAGTCAAAAGATGCATATATTGCAGCCACGCTGTAAACTACAATATGATTTCACAATGCCCTTGCCAGGATGAATGCTGAAGAAGAAGAAGAAGATGAAGAGGATGAGGAAGAAAAGGAGGAAGAAGAAAAAAAAGCAGAAGAAAAAGACTTTTTCTTGTCAAACCCAAGGAACAAACTTATTCATTCTATTATTACTGTATTATTTATGTAGTTTTCTTTCAAACCCAGAAATCTACTCTACACCCAGTGATTTTGTTTTGCAGCAGATTTTGTTTTGTTTTTTGTTTTCGACAAAACATGGAGTGTAGCAAAGAAAGATCTCTGAAGATCTAATTGAAAAGCCTAACTGAAGCTTTATAATTGATCCTCGTCAAAGCTAGATCCTAGCTTGAAATAACTGATCCCCATCAAAGTTAGATCCTAGCTTGAAGGAATTAACGGAAGGGCACCACCATGAGTGGAGCCTGCGGCTTAATTTGACTCAGAAAGCCAACACTGTAAAATGACTGACAGACTGAGAGCATTTTCGTTGGGTCTAATAAGGAACATGTGCTGGAATTAGACCCACGGAAGACAGGTCAGTTTTACCCCCCTAATGAAAGAGAGTTACTACGGTAATCCTGCTTAACCCTAGCGGAATCGCAGGTTTCAGACACTTGGTAATTGACTGACTAAAAAGCCCTCTATTGATTCGTTGGGTCTAATAGTGAACGGGTGCTGGTATTAGACCCTCGGAAGACAGGTTAGTTTTACCCTACTAATGACAGGGCGTTGCTACGGTAATCCTGCTCAACTCGAGAGGAATCGCTAGTCGCAGACACTTGGTTCACGTGCTTGGCTGATAAGCCAATGGTGCGAGGCTACCATCTGAGGGATTACGGCCAAACGCCTCTAAGCCGGAATCACGCCCAAAATCTCAGCACCACTGCGATGGGAGGCCACGATATGGTTGGGACCTGGGGCACGACCCGATCAAGCTGCAGAAAGAGGTATATGCCGTCCGCTGATCAAAGCGGGCAGGAAGCTGCCCGATATTCACCCCATACGGCGATGAGGTGTGAAACCAATAGTAGAAGACTTAGTTCTCAGTCGGGGTGTCATAAGCAGTAGAGCAGCCACCTCACTGCGAACTGTTGAGACTCAACCCTTGATCATGAGATATGTACACACGCCAGGCGAACAACATCTCCGTGCCACGGCCAGGCTTGTCCCCTGGTTAAATGCACTCCTGCCTCGCTCTTTACCTCTGCTATCAGTCATTCCAATGGACGCAGAAGAGATGCAGGCCAGCGGACATTGCATCCCTGCCCTATTGTGACAACCTCCCAGGTGGTGGGGAATGCTAGGCGTGCCATCACTGCAGATGTGCCGAGAAAATAAAGGGAGCAAAGAGATACCCCACTCACATGCATATGCTACGTTTCTGGCAGGACGTGACGATCCTGGTACACAGACACACTGGACTGCCTCTCTTCCGGGATAGTACAAACTAGTACATAGTCCATCATATCATATCATTGCCACACACTAAAGACACGAGTGGGGAAGACTAGATAGTCCTGCAAGACAACTTCCCTAAGAGAGACAACTCTGACCAAAAACAACTGCTGCCTTGCAGATAGGCTGGGGACAGCCAAAGGCTAAGGAGGGCATCCCTACAGAAACGCCTGTTGAAATTGGATGCACTGGGCCACAGGCTTAACGAAACAGTGCAACGTATATTGCTGTATGATGACAGTACAACCTATCAGAAAATAGTGTGGCGCTCATCCTGTGGAGTCCCGCCAGGCAGCGAGAGTGCCAGGCCTCACGCCTGGAAGGGGCCCACCCTATGCTACTGGTGGTCACCCACCCATGTGCTGTGGAGTCAAGGCACAAGGTGATGGGCCAAAAACACAAGACCCTCAGAATACTACAGTGGAATACGGAGGGAGTCATTAAAAAAAAGCTTTCCCTAACACATCACTTGCATGAAGGTAAGATTGATGTGGCATGTATCCAAGAAACGCACCTCAACAACAACCACAAATTCTCAATCAGAGGATACCAGACCTTCCGTCTTGATAGAGAAGGTCACAAAGGAGGGGTTCTGATACTGACTCGTAACTACATACCGATTAGCGTGGTAGCGGTCAATCACACCGAACAAGCAGAAATTGTAGGAGTCGACATAATGACCCAAGAAACGAAGATCCGCATCTTCAACCTGTACGGCCCACCAAACAAAGACCTGTCGCTCTCGAGTATGGAAGTCAAGGACTCCAGCTGCATAGTAGCTGGAGACTTCAACAGCCACTCAGAGAGATGGGGATACTCGGACACAGACAACAGAGGTGATGAAGTGGAAGACTGGGAGATAGACACAAATCTCTATCTTATCAATAGGCCGGAGGATAGCCCTAGCTTCTATTCTAGAACATGGCATACCACCTCTACTCCAGATTTGGCCTTTTCCACGGTGGATATTCACCACAAAATAGACCGCCAGGTGCTCAACCATTTGGCAGGTAGCGACCACAGGCCAATTAGGCTAGAAGTTGATATGGAAGTAGGCCCACAGGAAACAAAACCGCTCCCACGTTGGAACTATAAACGAGCCGACTGGGACAGATTTGCAATCCTGACAGATGGGCTGTGTGAAACCATCAACACACGGAATAACAACATGAAACCCATGGTGGAAAGTCTAAGCAAAGCAATAATGCAGGCAGCCACCGAAACCATCCCAAGAGGGGCAAGGAAAAATTACAAGCCTTATTGGAATGACGAATTGCAGAAAGTTGAAGACGAAGTCTCAAATCCTAGGAACATAGCAGAGAGAGAACAATCTATGGAGGCAAAAATCGCCCTCAAAGCCACCACGGCGAAATACAAATACACTCTAAACCAAATAACAAGAGACAGCTGGGAAAACAAAACAGAAAGCCTCAATTTAGACAAAGACGGGAACAAACTATGGAAGTTAGTCAGAGCCATGAACGACGAAACTCCATCAAACAAACAAATTACCATCAAGCAGGGTGACAACATGCTCACTGGAAAAAAAACTTCCAACGCTTTTATAGAACTTTATGCCAGAGCAAACCACATTGATGTTCCTACAAATAGGCATACAGACATTAATGAAGAACAAGAGATGCACAACAACATCAAAATGGCACCAGAGGAGCACATGATGGCAAAACTAACAATGAATGAAATGGAAGAGGCCATGAGAACTTTAAACAAAAAGACATCGCCCGGAAAAGATGGCGTAACAAACAAAATGCTGATGGGGTTGGGCCAAACAGCAAAGATAAAGTTACTATCAGTCCTGAACCAAAGCTGGAAAAGGGGTATTGTACCGCAGGTATGGAAAGATGCTGTAATTATACCAGTACCAAAGAAAGAAAAAGATAGAACTGATCCAAATGGATACAGGCCTATCAGTCTACTGAGCTGTATAGAAAAACTGATGGAGCGTATGATAAATACCAGACTAATGTGGCACCTGGAAGAAAAACACATACTAATTCCACAGCAAGCAGGCTTTAGACAGCACAGATCCACTGAGGATCAAATCACCCTCATAGCCCAGGAAATAGAGGATGCTTACCAGGAGCAAAAACACACAGTAGCAGTTTGGGTGGATCTAGAAAAGGCATTTGACAAGGTCTGGAAAGAGGGACTTAAAGTCAAGCTACGAAGAAGTGAAGTTTGTGGGAAAATGTACAGATGGATCAGTCACTACCTCAAAAACAGAACAGCCAGAGTTTAAGTACAAGGGCAGATGAGCAAAAAGGTGACACTTGAGCAGGGAGTACCCCAAGGAGGAGTACTGTCACCCACACTCTTCCTGGTATATATAAATAACATCACTGAGAATATACCAAGAAGAGTCCACAGCTCCATGTTTGCAGATGATCTGGCTATGTGGACCTCTGAAAAGAATCTCACCATATAAAGTAATCAGATGCAGCAGGCCCTAACATCGCTGGAAGAGTGGGCGAACTCATGGCTGGTCAAAATAAATGAGGAAAAATAACATGTACGATATTCTCGCTTTCAAACAAACCCCAAAACACCAAAATAAGTCTTAACGGCAAATATCTGCGGCCAAACGACAACCCAAACTACCTGGGAGTCACATTTGATCGGCGCATGACGTGGAAAAGTCAGATCGAGAAAAACCGAATGAGAGCCAGAGAAATAATGGCAATCATGAGGAAACTTGCTGGCACAAGCTGGGGAGCAGATGAAAGTATACTAAAGAAATTGTACACTAGAAGAGTGAGACCAGTTCTTGAGTATGGCATTGCGGCATGGAAAACAGCTGCAAAGGCAAACTTTGACAAAATTAGCAAACTCCAAAACCAAGCCATGAGAGTTATAACAGGAGGCATGAAGTTAACGCCAATTGTAGAACTGGAAAAGATTACAAATCTGCAATCCATGACCGACAGAAGAGACTGCAAAGCCCAGCAGCAAGCACAAAAACTCAGAAAACTGACAGACCATCCAATGCATAAGAGACTAAATAATTTTGGAAATGGGAAACTAAAGCGGAGAAAATTTGCAGAAATAGCCAAAGCAAAGATGAACGAAGACCCTATGAACGCACTAACAACACCAAAGCCCATCCCTACTGTACGCAAACCTACCTGGAGGCAGCATATATTTCCAGAGGTGGGTAGAAAATATACCAGGTATTGGAAACAAGAACAGCCAGACTGAAAAAGAAAGAAGAGACATAACCCTGAGGTACATAACGAAAAACTACCCAAGCATGGACTGGGCCCATGCATATACCGACAGCTCTGTAACAAACACAACACAGAACGTAGGGGCAGGGGTATTCCTGAGCCTACCAAATGGTAGAAAATAACACTGTCAGTGGCAACTGGAAAATACACGAGCAATTTCAGAGCGGAGGCAGAGGCACTGAGGGCTGCAGTAGAAGAAATGGCAACAGGTAAGAGAAATTAAAGCCATATAGTCCTGCTTACAGATGCCCTGGCCGTAGTCACAGCACTAAAAAGCCAGAAAAATACTGAACTTGATAATTTAAGAGCAGTACTCTGTCAACTATGCCAGCAGTCCGCACCAAAAAGAGTAGTGGTACAGTGGGTTCCATCCCACTGTAACATCCAAGGCAACGAGGAGGCAGACAGACTGACAAAAGAAGGTGCAAGGCTACCACAACCATATCCTAGTGTGACATACGAAGAATAAAAAAGGCTTATTAGAGCTAAATACATGACCAAATTGGAAACAGAACATACTGGCTACACAAAAAACTATGCCTATTACCAGTTGAACAGAAGAGAGCAGGTCGTGGTCTTCAGACTTCGCACAGGCCACAATAGACTGAGATACCACCTATTCAACAAATTGAAGATAGGTGGCACTGACGAATGCTCGTGTGGTTCTGGGAAAATGACCGCTGAACATTTGCTGCAAAACTGCCCGACATACGAGGACCAGAGAAAGCTGATGTGGCCATCACCAGTGGCAACACTAGACAAGCTCTATGGCAGTGTCGACAGCATCAGGATGATCGCTGCTTTTTTCGAAAAAATACAGGTTGACGTCTGACAGCGTACGAAGAAGAAGAAGAAGAAGATCCTAGCTTGGAAATAACTGATCCTCATCAAAGCTAGATCCTAGCTTTGAATAATTGATCCTCTCAAAGCTAGATGTTAGTTTGGAATAACTGATCCTCATCAAAGCTAGATCTTAGCTTGGAATAACTGATCCTCATCAAAGCTAGATCCTAGCTTGGAATAATTTCTCCTCAAAGCTAGATGTTAGCTTGGAATAACTGATCCTCATCAAAGCTAGATCCTAGCTTGGAATAACTGATCCTCATCAAAGCTAGATCCTAGCTTGGAATAACCGATCCTCTCAAAGCTAGATCCTAGCTTGGAATAACTGATCCTCATCAAAGCTAGATCCTAGCTTGGAATAACTGATCCTCTCAAAGCTAGATCCTAGCTTGGAATAACTGATCCTCATCAAAGCTAGTGTGACAGTTCCAGAGTTCCCTGTGGAGCATGCATGTTTAGGGCAGGGGAGATTGGGCTGGTGACTGTATTCTCTTGGAATCAAAAGTTGCCTGAATGTTGGTGGACGAGCCCAGGTCACCCCAAGGTCAATCACTGATGTCGACAAGAAGGTGAGAAGTAAATATTCACGATTGGGGGAAAAGCTTAGCTAGTTCTAAGGGGCAGGTGTCAGATTGACCATTCTGGTATCAGACAATAGGGGCAGGTGCTACCTTGACAATAGGAACTCACATGGCAGGCTGTCACATTTAAAGTGACAATGACCTATAGATATTGCAACCAATGGGATGTTAGATTGGGTGGGGCCAAATTAGAGTGTTGGTTAACCAGTCAACTGTGGAGGACCACTCGACACTCATGGGGGTTTCTAGAGATAAGCAAATAAGCTATATAGGACAATGCACATAAACATTATAGATTGGAGAGAGAGAACGTTTACGGGGTGGTTATCCCATCCTACACCTAGAGCCTTGCACACACACTTAAAGCGACTGGTGGACACCCTGTAAACAATATGAGATAGAGATCTGATCACATCGAGTGAGAAGGTTCGTCTCGGTACGAATTGAGTTGATCTAGAAGGCTGTTCTCCAAGGCCCGTTGCATTTGATGTCTGCTGGAAGAATGGTGGTTCTTCTCTGATCAAAGTGGCTCAATTAAGGATTCAGCAAATCCTAGGGACTGCATTCCCAGTGGCTCAATTAAGGATTCAGCAAATCCTAGGGACTGCATTCCCAGTGGGTCAATTAAGGATTCAGCAAATCCTAGGGACTGCGTTCCCAGTGGCACAATTAAGGATTCAGCAAATCCTAGGGACTGCATTCCCAGTGGCTCAATTAAGGATTCAGCAAATCCTAGGGACTGCGTTCCCAGTGGCACAATTAAGGATTCAGCAAATCCTAGGGACTGCGTTCCCAGTGGCTCAATTAAGGATTCAGCAAATCCTAGGGACTGCGTTCCCAGTGGCTCAATTAAGGATTCAGCAAATCCTAGGGACTGCATTCCCAGTGGCACAATTAAGAGTTCTATGAATTCTAGGAACTGCGATCTCAAAGGTACTTGAGTTCGGAAAGACAGGTGCATCACATGAGCCCTCAGAGAAAGAAATTGTTCGATTCAGGTGTAACAAGGGCACCAAAGGGGCATGTCTCAAACACTTGAGAACCGCTAACAGTTGTAAGTGAAACGTAGCTCATTTATTAAACCATGTATAAGCATGCACACGCTTGATAACCTAGAGCAGCAACCCTGACAGAGAAGGGTAGATCATCGCCAACGTAGACGATCCTGAGAACGACTTAGATAGAACCACTGATTTGTAATACTATTGAATTAGACTAAGTTTAGGATTTATATTATTTCATATGAGATTTAGAGCCTACGCATATTTAGTTTACGGAGGTAACATCAACAGCTAATCGCTTGGATCCTCTGTGTTGGTTTAATATATGATATTATTATTTAGTTAAGAAGTTCTTTTCTATTCATGCAAATAAATTATATTATTTTGTCTCAATGGTTAACGATAGTTTTAGTGCATTCTGTGATTGGAGTGTAACGTCTTACAATCTATGATGTGAGTCAGTAAACTCTTAAGATAACTACCATACTCAGCTAAAGCCGACTGTGTTAAATATAAATATCGGTCGGCGTGACCAAGATATCAAATAAAGCCTACTCTGTTACACTTCATCCTGACTTGGAATAATTGATCTTCATCAAAACGATCATAGCTTGGAATAATTGATCCTCATCAAAACTAGATCCTGACTTGGAATAATTGATCTTCATCAAAACTAGATCCTAACTTATAATAATTGATCCTCATCAAAGATAGATCCTGTATTGGGATAATTGATTCCCATCAAAGCTAGATCCTGGAATAATTTTGTGTGCGTTCGCCTTATTTCTCCATTCCCCAAGGTGATGTGCGTTGCACTATGTTTTTATTTTGCGCCTGTCGGCCCAGTGCATCCAACTCCGGCATGCATTTTATTAAGGGTCTGCTTCCTCCTGCATTTTCTAAGGGTTCGCTTCCATGGGGTAACGGCCGGTGCTGTGATGGGGAGCGAACTCAACACCTCCGGTTTGTGAGCCATGTCGCTTAACCATTAGCCCATGCCGTTCCCCTGAACATACCTGACATTATGACAAACAACATGACAAGAGCAGGACTCACCAGTTTAAGCCCTGCCAAGGACAGCATCATATCATCATCTACTTCTATGTTTTGTCGGGACAGTTCCTGTTGGAGTCGACCTAAAGTGTCAAACACAATTTCATGTTTTAATGAGAATAAAACAATTTCATGTGTCACTGAGGATGAAACATAATTTCATGGTTTCTTCTTCTTCTTCTTCGTACGCTGTCAGACGTCAACCTGTATTTTTTCGAAAAAAGCAGCGGTCATCCTGAGGCTGTCGACACTGCCATAGAGCTTGTCTAGTGTTGCCACTGGTGATGGCCACATGTGCTTTCTCTGATCCTCGGGCAGTTTTGCAGCAAATGTTCAGCAGTCATTTTCCCGGTACCACACATGCATTCGTCAGTGCCACCTATCTTCAATTTATTGAATAGGTGGTACCTCAGTCCATTGTGGCCTGTGCGGAGTCTGAAGACCACGCCCTGCTCTCTTCTGTTCAACTGGTAAAAGGCATCGTTTTTTGTGTAGCCAGTATGTTCTGTTTCCCATTTGGTCATGTATCTGGCTCTAATAAGCCTTTTGGACTCTTCGTAGGTCACACTAGGATCTGGTTGTGGTAGTCTTGCACCTTCTTTTGCCAGTCTGCCTGCCTCCTCGTTGCCTTGGATGTTACAGTGGGATGGAACCCACTGTACCACTACTCTTTTTGGTGCAGACTGCTGGCATAGTTGACAGAGTACTGCTCTTAAATCATTAAGTTCAGTATTTTTCTGGCTTTTTAGTGCTGTGGCTACGGCCAGGGCATCTGTAAGCAGGACTATATGGCTTTAATTTCTTTTGCCTGTCACCTATTCTTCTACTGCAGCCCTCAGTGCCTCTGCCTCTGCTCTGAAATAGCTTTAGCATTTTCAAGTTGCCACTGACAGTGTTATTTTTTTACCATTTGGTAGGCTCAGGAATATCCCTGCCCCTCCGTTCTGTGTTGTGTTTGTTACAGAACCGTCGGTGTATGCATGGGTCCAGTCCATGCTTTGGTAGTTTTTCGTTATGTACCTCAGGGTTATGTCTCTTCTTTCTTTTTCAGTCTGGCTGTTCTTGTTTCCAATACCTGGTATATTTTCTGCCACCTCCGGAAGTATATGCTGCCTCCAGGTAGGTTTGCGTACAGTAGGGATGGGCTTCGGTTTTGTTAATGCGTTCATTGGGTCTTCGTTCATCTTTGCTTTGGCTGTTTCTGCAAAGTTTCTTCGCTTTAGTTTCCCACTACCAAATCTATTTAGTCTCTGATGCATTGGATGATCTGTCAGTCTTCTGAGTTTCTCTGCTTGCTGCTGGGCTCTGCAGTCTCTTCTGTCGGTCATGGATTGCAGATTTGTAATCTTTTCAAGTTCTACAATTAGCGTTGACTTCATGCCTCCTGTTATAACTCTCATGGCTTGGTTTTGGAGTTTGCTAATTTTATCAAAGTTTGCCTTTGCTGCTGTTGTCCATGCCACAATGCCATACTCGAGAACTGGTCTCACTCTTCCAGTGTACAGTTTCTTTAGTATACTTTCATCTGCTCCCCAGCTTGTGCCAGCAAGTTTCCTCATGATTGCCATTCTTTCAATGGCTCTAATTCGATTTCTCTCGATCTGACTTTTCCATGTCATGCGCCGATCAAATGTGACTCCCAGGTAGTTTGGGTTGTCGTTTGGCCGCAGATATTTGCCGTTAAGACTTATTTTGGTGTTTTGGGGTTTGTTTGAAAGCGAGAATATCGTACATGTTGTTTTTTCCTGATTTATTTTGACCAGCCATGAGTTCGCCCACTCCTTCAACGGCTTCATCCGATTACTTGCTATGGTGAGATTTTTTTTCAGAGGTCCACATAGCCAGATCGTCTGCGAACATGGAGCTGTGGACTCTTCTTGGTATATTCTCTGAGATGTTTATATACACCAGGAAAAGTGTGGGTGACCGTACTCCCCCTTGGGGTACTCCCTGCTCAAGTGTCACCTTTTTGCTCATCTGCCCTTGTACTTGAACTCTGGCTGTTCTGTTTTTGAGGTAATGGCTGATCCATCTGTACATTTTCCCACAAACTTCACTTCTTCGTAGCTTGACTTTAAGTTCCTCTTTCCAGACCTTGTCAAATTTCTACTCTAAATCCACCCAAACCGCTACTATGTGTTTTTTCTCCTGGTAAGCATCCTCTATTTCCTGGGCTATGAGAGTGATCTGGTCATCAATGGATCTGTGCTATCTAAAGCCTGCTTGCTGTGGAATTAGTATGTGTTTTTCTTCCAGATGCCACATTAGTCTGGTGTTTATCATACGCTCTATCAGTTTTCCTACACAGCTCAGCAGACTGATAGGCATGTATCCATTTGGATCTGCTCTATCTTTTTCTTTCTTTGGTACTGGTATAATCTTCTTCTTCTTCATCGTACGCAGGTGCTGGTATAATTACAGCATCTTTCCATGCCTGAGGTACAATTTCCCTTTTCCATCTTTGGTTCAGGAATGATAATAACTTCCTCTTTGCTGTTAAGCCCAACCCCATCAGCATTTCGTTTGTTACTCCATCTTTTCCGGGCAATTTTTTTTTCTTTAGAGTTTTCATGGCCTCTTCCATTTCATTCATTGTTAGTTTTGCCATCATGTGCTCCTCTGGTGCCATATTGATGTTGTCGTGGCTCTTTTGTTTTTCATTAATGTGTGTATGCCTATTTGTAGGGACATCAATGTGGTTTGCTCTGGCATAATGTTCTATAAAGGCGTTTGCAGCTTTTTTTCCAGTGAGCATGTTGTCACTCTGCTTGATGGTAATTTGTTTGTTTGATGGAGTTTCGTCATTCATGGCTCTGACTAACTTCCATAGTTTGTTCCCTTCTTTATCTAAATTGAGGCTTTCTGTTTTGTTTTTCCAACTGTCTCTTGTTATTTGGTTTAGTGTTCTTTTGTATTTCTCCGTGGTGGCTTTGAGGGCGATATTTGCTTCCATAGATTGTTCTCTCTCTGCCATGTTCCTAGCATTTGAGACTTCGTCTTCCACTTTCTGCAATTCATCATTCCAATATGGCTTGTAGTTTTTCCTTGCCCCTCTTGGGATGGTTTCGGTGGCTGCTTGCATTATTACTTTGCTTAGGCTTTCCACCATAAGTTTCATGTTGTTATTCCGTGTGTTGATGGTTTCACACAGCCCATCTGTGAGGATTGCAAATCTGTCCCAGTCGGCTCGTTTATAGTTCCAACGTGGGAGCGGTTTTATTTCCTGTGGGCCTACTTCCACATCAACTTCTAGCCTGATTGAAGTCTCCAACTACTAGGCAGCTGGAGTCCTTGATTTCCATACTCGAGAGTAACAGGTCTTTGTTTGGTGGGCCGTATAGGTTGAAGATGCAGATCTTCATTTCTTGTGTCATTATGTCGACTCCTACAATTTCTGCTTGTCCGGTGTGATTGACCGCTACCGCGCAACTCGGTATGCAGTTACGTGTCAGTATCAGAACCCCTCCTTTGTGACCTTCTCTATCCAGACGGAAGGTCTGGTATCCTCTTATTAAGAATTTGTGGTTGTTGTTGAGGTGCGTTTCTTGGATACATGCCATGTCAATCTTACCTTCATGCAGGTGATGTGTTAGGGAAAGCTTTTTGTTAATGACTCCCTCCGCATTCCACTGTAGTATTCTGAGGGTCTTGTGTTTTTGGTCAATAGTTTTTGCCTTATCACCTTGTGCCTTGACTCCACAGCCACACTTTTTTCTCTTAGGTTGTACCGTCATCATACAGCGATATACGTTGCACTGTTTCGTTAAGCCTGTGGCCCAGTGCATCCGATTTCAACAGGCGTTTCTGTAGGGATGCCCTCATTAGCCTTTGGCTGTCCCCAGCCTATCTGCAAGGCAGCAGTTGTTTGTGGTCAGAGTTGTCTCTCTTAGGTAAGTTGTCTTGCAGGACTATCGAGTCTTCACCACTCATGTCTATAGGGTGTGTGATGTGATGATATGATATGGTATGATGGACTATGTACTAGTTTGTACTATCCTGGAAGAGAGGCAGTCCAGTGTGTCTGTGTCCCAGGATCGTCAAGTCCTGCCAGAAAAGTAGCATATGCATGTGAGTGAGGTATCTCTTTGCTCCCTTTATTTTCTCGGCTTCTCTGTAGTGATGGTACGCCTAGCATTCCCCGCCACCTGGGAGGTTGTCACAATAGGGCAGATGTGCAATGTCCACTGGTTTGCATCTCTTCTTCGTCCATTGGGATGACTGATAGCAGACAGAGGTAAAGAGCGAGGCAGAAGTGCATTTAACCAGGGGACAAGCCTGGTTATGGCACGGAGAAGTTGTTCGCCTGGTGTGCGGACATATCTCATGATCAAGGGTTGAGTTTCAACAGTTCGCAGTGAGGTGGCTGCTCTACTGCTTACGACACCCCGACCTAGAACTAAGTCTTCTACTAGTGGTTTCACACCTCAACGCCGTATGGGGTGAATATCGAGTAGCTCCCCGCCCGCTTTGATCAGCAGGACGGCAGAGACCTCTTTCTGCGGCTTGACCGGGTCGGGCTGCGGCGCGAGCCCCAGGTCCCAACCATATCGATGCCTCCTGTCGCAGTGGTGCTGAGGTTCGGGGCGGGATTCCGGCTTAGAGGCGTTTGGCCGTAATCCCTCAGATAGTAGCCTCACACCATTAGCTTATCAGCCAGGCACGTAGATCAAGTGTCTGAGATCTGCGATTCCTCTCAGATTGAGCAGGATTACCGTAGCAACGCCCTGTAAATAGTAGGGTAAAACTGACCGGTCTTCCGAGGGTCTAATACCAGCACCTGTTTACTATTAGACCCAACGATTTTAAGAGAGAGCTATTTGTCAATCAATGATCAATTGTCTGAAACCTGCGATTCCTCTCGGATTGAGCAGGATTACCGTAGCAACACCCTGTCATTTGTAGGGTAAAATTGGCCTGTCTTCTGAGGGTCTAATTCCAGCACACGTTCCCGATTAGACTCAACGAAAATGCTCTCAGCCTGTAAGTTGTTTCACCGTTGGCGTGTTGAGTCAATTTAGCCGCAGGCTCCACTCCTGCTGGTGCCCTTCCATCAATTCCTATAACAAACACTGGATGCGAGCCAATTGAGCCACCGAGAGACTAGCCCCAGATTTCCGAGAGTCTAATTCCAGCACACGTTACCTATTAGACCCAACGGAAGTGCTCTCGACCTGTCAATCATTACAGTGTTGGCGTGTTGAGTCAAATTTATCTGCAGGCTCCACTCCTGGTGGTGCCCTTCCATCAATTCCTTTAAGTTTCAGCTTTGCAACCATACTTCCCCCGGAACCCAAACACTTTGGTTTCCCGGAAGATGCCCGCAGAGTCATCGAAGCAACTCCTGCAGGTCGCTAGTCGGCATTGTTTATGGTCAGAACTACGACGGTATCTGATCGTCTTTGCTCCTCTGACTTTCATTCTTGATTAATGAAAACATTCTTGACAAATGCTTTCGCAGTAGCTCGTCTTGCGGCGATCCAAGAATTTCACCTCTAACGCTGCAATACGAATGCCCCCGTTTGTCCGTTAATCATTACCTCCAGTTCCGAAAACCAACAAAATAGAACCGAGGTCCTATTCCATTATTCCATGCACCATTATTCAGGCAGCCGAGGCCTGCTTTGAACACTCTCATTTTTTCAAAGTAAACGCGCCGGCCATCCGGGACGCTCAGCGAAGAGCACCCGCGGGAGAAAGCCGGCAGACGGTAGGGCATGCCGGGCCGCCCACCTGCGCCTGAGATCCAACTACAAGCTTTTTAACTGGAACAACTTTAATATACGTTATTGGAGCTGGAATTACCGCAGCTGCTGGCACCAGACTTGCCCTCCAATAGATCCTCGTTAAAGGGTTTAAAGTGTACTCATACCATTTCATGGTTTAATATGGATAAACAGAATTTCATGTTTTATTGAGAATAAAAAGAATGTTATGTTTTTATGAAGATAAAAAGGAATTTCATGTTTTAATGAAGATAAACTTAATTTCATGATTTAATGAGGATAAAACATAATTTCATGATTTAATGAGGATAAAACATAATTTCATGTTTCAGTTAGCATAAAAAATAATAAAAAATAATACACACAAAGGAGACAGATTAATACATTTTTGTGAAGGAAACAAATAGTTAACACATTGTTCAAACAATCTTCAAGAGGATAATGCAGGTGGAAAAGTCCAGGAGATGTAGTAAAAAATAACATTATATTAATAAAGGACACATTCAAATATGGTGTCTTAATTGTATAAACATCCAGATGTGGACATAAATTGTGATTATAGTCTTGTAGTGATTAAATAAGACATCAGACTGAAAAATATAGAAAGAAGATACAAAAAGGATCACCAAGTACATATTTCAGCATTAAAACAGCGAGCTATTAAACAGAAATAGGGGACGGCGTGGCCTAGTGGTTAAGTGGCACGACTCACGATCCGAAGGTGCTGGGTTCGATCCCCATCACAGCACCGGCTTTTACCCCAGGGAAGCAAACCCTTAGAAAATGCAGGAAGAAGCAGACCCTTACACAAAATGCGTGCTGAAGTCGGATGCACTGGGCCGACAGGCGCAAAATAAAAACACAGTGCAACGCACACCGCCTTGGGGATTATAGAAAATAAGGCGAACACAAACAAAAAAAAATTAATTTAAAAAAAAATAAAAATGAAAAAAAGAAATATCTTGTGGAAGTCAACAATAAATAATGATAACCTACTGTCAGAAGGTATGGAGAAATACAAAAGAGAATGTCCAGGAAAGAATGTCAACGCTAAGTGAGGCTGTCTAAAAACAAGCATACTAGCAGCAAATAAAGCACTACAGATAAAAGAGTTCACAAAAAATTAAAGTATGGATGATAGCAAAATTAACCTTCACCAAACTAAAAAAATTGATGTAATTTAGTATGGATGATAGCAAAATTAACCTTCACCAAACTAACAAAATTGATGTAATTTAGTATGGATGATAGCAAAATTAACCTTCACCAAACTAAAAAAATTGATGTAATTTTGTATGGATGGTAGCAAAATTAACCTTCACCAAACTAAAAAAATTGATGTAATTTTGTATGGATGGTAGCAAAATTAACCTTCACCAAACTAAAAAAATTGATGTAATTTTGTATGGATGATAGCAAAATTAACCTTCACCAAACTAAAAAAATTGATGTAATTTCCCCCGCAGCTGCACTAATTTTCAGCACATCATATTTTACAATGGTTGTCGACTTTGAGAACATGTAAACTATTTATTAGGTGACCTATAGATATGATTTTGTTGTGTGTTGAGACATAAATTAATAAAGAACTTGTTGGTGTTATTGTTTTTGTTGTGTGTGTGTGTTTCTATGAAAGAAGAAGATGAAAGTGACAATTTTTAAAAACAAAGCCCAAACATATGATTTAGACTCACATGTTAGAGGACATCGCTCCTCATATAATCCATCGAAATCACAACAAAGTATTGATACTGTGTTTATAATATCGGCACAACTGTTAGTTTACACTTCAAATGTATTTTTTACATCTATATGAACTAACTAGACTGAACTACTTCACAAAATATTTTACAACAACTTACTTCACCATTCCCAATAATTGGCCAAGTCCAGACTGATTGAAAAAGAAGACTATATCCTTTCAAAACTCTGTTTTTATCAAAGTCAATCTACACTTTCACTGCAAAAGTTGGAAATGAAGGAAGTGGCGATTGTGTCCTATCAAATCAGCCACATTTTCGTTTTTTTGTATTGCGCACTATTTGTGTTTTATTTGATAATGTCAATGTCAGTGAATGTCGGGCTACAATGTCAGCCTCCAGTGCACAAAATTGAGTTTTTTTGTTGGCAAAAATAAAAGCCTCAGTCCCAGCAATGGTTAAAGGAAGAAAAAGAGCAAAATATCATGGTACTCCACAAAGAGACATGTACTATATGTCAACATGCAAAACAAAAGTGGATAGAATCAAAATGCAAGATGAAGGGGAAAGAAGCACAGCACGAGAGCTATGCATACATAAATAAAACAGCTTTCAAACATGACAAGGCTGGCTCATTGAGAACAAGAATGGAGACTTCTTGCATGATGCACAAGATATATCAAACAGATGGACATAATATATAACTGAACTGTTCAACGACAACAGAGGCAACAAGGCCATCAACATTAATAATGACGGTACTACATCCTCGGATTAAAAAGCAAAGAAAGCAATAAAAGATACAAGCAAAGGAAAAGCAGACATGGAAACAATAAATATATAAATGATAGAGGAATTCAGTGTTGATAAAAATCAATGTGCTGTTTAAAACCGTTTACAATACAGGATCTATTCCACATTACCTGGTTACCATTAGTCTACCCAAGAAATTTTGTGCAATCAAATGTTCAGATTTTAGAAGAACAAGCCTGATGAGCCACAACAACTACCAATAAAAAAGTTCACAAAACATTAAAGCATGGATGACAGATGACATCTTAAGCAGAATGAAAGAAAGAAAAACAGTGGTACTAGACAATAAGACATGCTCTATATGCCACTATTCAAAACAAAAGTGAATAGAATCAAAATGTCAGATTAAGAGGAAAGAAGCAAAAAAAACTTTTAAACACAACAAGGCTGTTTAGATACTATTCAAAATTATACAGGAGACAATTAGGCATAGAGTAGACAATGGAGTTCTGGGTGAACAATTTGGATCTGACAACAGAAGAACAAGAGAAGCAATGTTCTGCATACGAAAATTAGTACACAAATGTATTGAAATACAAACAACTATTTATAAGTGCTTCATTGACTAGAAAAAGGTCTTTGACACAGTTCAGTATGAGAAACTATACTTTTACATACTTTTAATGTCTGGAAAACATAGATACAGATGGAAAAGACACAAGAATATTCACTAACGGATACTGGAAGCAAACTGTCATAGTAAGATCTGGCAGGTTTTACTCATCATGTATAAATGTAAAAAGAATAATGTAACAAGGATCCGTACTGTCTCCTTTTCTGTTTAACATTTACACTGAACAATTTTTTTAACAGACAATGAAAACTCATTGGCTAAAATACAATTTTACAGAACAAGAATAGAGGTGTAATGAAGTTTTAATTGAAGAAGAGGGGGCAAGAGATGTAGAAGGAGACAAAAACAATAAGTTTGGGGTAGCTTGACAAAGTAGATGGGAAAGTAAAGAACATTTGAAGTGTTGAGATAACCAAAGGATGGATGGTTGTGAAAGGAATTATTCATCAACGTCACCTGGTAATGACGTTTGATGATGATTGAAGTTTTGATCTAAAATTACATTTGTCAAGGAGACACCTCATATGCCATATTGTTGCAATATACAACAGTTATGTAATTGATGTCTGAAATCATCATTTCATCACATATCATTTCATGATCCACTATGTCAACAGACATTGTGGGGAAGTGTCATCTTCCTTCAAATGCCATCTCATGGACATTGTTATATTCTAGCTTTGCCTCTGTATTGTTTAACACCACCAATTCATATTTTCCTAGGTCTTCCTCTTGCAGTCAATCATGGACATCCTATAACTTCCTGCCACAACTGCTGCTTATCCTACTATTGACCGATGTATATGCCATGATATTCAACTGTCCAGCATCTTCTCTCTTTGTCACTCTTGACCCTTGTCTCAAGAAAATTATCTCATTGCTACAATGAGCTCCAAACCCTCTTCTTCTCCTCACAGTATCAACAAAAAATGATTAACTTATAATGTGGCTAGGTGAAACACAAAACAACTTGCCAATATGAACATCTAGTTTGCTGGAGCAGTATCGACACATGGAGTTCTTGTCGTTGAGCTCCCCTTGTAAATGTGATATCTTCTCCTGCATGTCTTTCTCCTGAACAAACAATGAAAAATGTATCTACAAAAAATTGGAATATTCTTTTTCTTTACTAATGTTTTGTCTGACTTTGGTGAGATATGCATCCAACTACAAACATTTTAAATATATCAGAGCCATCTTGCCTTCTTTTATTGTCTGGCAGCTGACCTGTGTTGTACCTTGATTTGGGTTGATTCTTTTATTACAGGGTGCTATGGTCGAGGTTGGGGTTCTGGTTGAGGTTAGTGCTGTGGTCAAGGTGGGGGCTCTGGTCAAGGGGGGCTCTGGTCAAGGTGGGCTCTGGTCAAGGTTGGGGCTCTAGTTGAGGTGAGGCTCTGGTCAAGGGGGGCTCTGGTCAAGGTAGGGCACTGGTTGGGGAGAGAGCTCTGGAGCTCTGGTTGAGGTTGGAATTTCGGCCGAGGTTGGTGATCTGGTCGAGGTGGGGGCTCTGGTTAAGTGGTCTAGGTGGGTGCTCTGGTCAAGGTGGCAGCTCTGGTTAAGGGGAGAGCTCTGGTTGAGGTTGGGGTTTTGGCCGAGGTTGGTGATCTGGTCGAGGTGCATGCTCTGGTCGAGGTGGGGGCTCTGGTTAAGTGGTCTAGGTGGGTGCTCTGGTCAAGATGGGGGCTCTGGTCAAGGTGGGGGCTCTGGTCAAGGTGGGGGCTCTGGTTGAGGTGGGAGCTCTGGTTGAGGTGGGAGCTCTGGTTGAGGTGGGGGCTCTGGTTAAGGTGGGTGCTCTGGTCAAGGTGGGGGCTCTGGTCAAGGTGGGGGCTCTGGTCGAGGTGGGGGCTCTGGTCGAGGTGGGGGCTCTGGTCAAGATGGGGGCTCTGTTTAAGGTGGGTGCTCTGGTCAAGGTGGGGGCTCTGATCAAGATGGGGGCTCTAGTGGAGGTGGGGGCTCTGGTCAAGGTGGGGGCTCTGGTCAAGATGGGGGCTCTGGTTGAAGTGGGGGCTCTGGTCGAGGGGGGCTCTGGTTGAGGTTGGGGCTCTGGTTGAGGTTGGTATCCTGGTCAAGGTGGGGGCTCTGGTCAAGATGGGGGCTCTGGTTAAGGTGAGGGCTCTGGTTGAGGTGGGGACTCTGGTCAAGGTTGGGGCTCTGGTTGAGGTGGGTGCTCTGGTTGAGATGGGGGCTCTGGTTGAGGTGGGGGCTCTGGTCAAGGTGGGTGCTCTGGTCAAGGTGGGGGCTCTGGTCCAGGGGGCTCTGGTCAAGGGGGCTTTGGTCAATGGGAGAGCTCTGATTGAGGTGGGGCTCTGGTCGAGGTGGGGGCTCTAGTTGAGGTGGGGGCTCTAGTTGAGGTGGGGGCTCTGGTTGAGGTGGGGGCTCTGGTCAAGGTGGGGGCTCTGGTCAAGGTGGGGGCTTTGGTCAAGGTGGGGGCTCTGGTCAAGGTGGGGGCTCTGGTCAATGTGGGGGCTCTGGTCAAGGTGGGGGCTCTGGTCAAGGTGGGGGCTCTGGTCAAGGTGGGGGCTCTGGTCAAGGTGGGGGCTCTGGTCAAGATGGGGGCTCTGGTTGAGGGAGGGGCTCTGGTCAAGGTGGGGACTGGTTGAGGTGGGGGCTCTGGTCAGGGTGGAACCTGATTTTCATTTAGCTAGAGAAAGATTGTTTCTCTGATTATGAGTGATAGCTTGGACTCATGTTCATTTCTAGTTTTGTTTTTCCCTGTTGAAACATTTCACTATGTGAGGGTGTGTATGGTTGACATGAAACTCCTGACCAAAGCGCATGCTCTGTACCATTAAGGACAGTCTTGTATATATTTATTTCTATGTCTGTCTGACCCTGTTATGCCATGTGTGTAAACCATCTGCCATGTGTGTATACCATCTGTCTGACCCTATTGTGCCATGTGTGTAGATCATCTGTCATGTGTGTAGATCATCTATCATGTGTGTAGATCATCTGTCATGTGTGTAGACCATTTCATGTGTGTAGACCATTCTCTTAGAGACAAAATTATGTTTGAATATTCCTGCTGCAATGTTCTATAAAAACCATTATGCTTTGCCTGTAGTTTGCCATAGAAACCATCAATCTAAATATCAAACAGCAATGTTTTAGTCGTGTCTGTCTTCATAGTTTGTTATTATTGTATTTCAAATCTAAAAAGATCAGAAGAGACGATAATAAAAAATGCCATGTTTTGTGTGAATATCAAATGTTTCACCATTAAAATAAGTAGATAAACATTGTATAGGATTACATCAAAACTAATTTCAAGTATAAATGCAAGGAAGGTAGTAGATGAAAATGGTTCATAAAATCAGCTTCACTGCACCTGGCCACCCCTATATGTGCTCAGTCTCTTTCACTGCTAAAAGTGTTGACAACCGAGCATGAACACTGCAGCTCCCACAGCAGCTCTTGTGACCCATTACAGCTGGGTCAATAGGAAGGAGCATTTACATCATGAAAAAAACATATGGCCTGCCCAGTCTGTTGAAACAAACACTATGTGAATTGATCCTGGTATGTTGAGATACAAAACCAGGTCACAACCCCTAGGTCGTACACTTTCCTTAGACAATGTGCCAGCTTGAGCAGTGTGTCATGAACTGTTTCCTTCAAAATAACATTGTATTTAGCTTTTTTGTATTTGGAAAACATCTCTAAAACAGAAACAATGATTATACCAAAAAGAAAACTACTGATTAAATATTGGATTCAAGTACAGGTGAAAATATTACAAGAAAAAAGAAAATTCAGATACCTCAGAACAATCAATACAAATGACTGAAGATGAATAATACAAGGGCATGAAGAACAGTGTGACAATAGGAGCGACTGAGGGGGTAAGAAAGGTCAAGTAAGATAGAGAACAAAAAATATATGATGGCCTACAGTGTCTAGAAAAGAGAGGAATTCGAGGTGGTTTAATACAGGTGTATAAGATTATCAAAGAAAAGATCAATTAGACTATAACAAGTTTTTTTTAAAAATACAGCCGCCTACAAGAACAAGAGGGCATAGTCACAAATTATTAAAGAAAGGTCCAGATTAGATACTAGGAAATATTTTTTTAGTCAGAGAGTGGTGAATACTGGGAATGTATTGCCACGGGAAATAGTGGAGGCAGGGTTAAATAATACATTCAAGAATAGATTGGATGCACATAGATATTTTTAGATGGAAGTAAATGTTCAAGAAACTCGTTGTATACAGACTCTGCAGAGTTTTCTAAACCAGTATAAAGATGTTAGGTACAGAGATGTTTCAAGTTGTGGTGAAGAGAATTCATCTTTAATACAATGTGGCATGTCACTTGATGATGATAAGTTAGAGAATTCCTCACCCTCATGATCGGCTTGTGCAATGAGCTAGTGGCACCACCAGTGATAAACTCCCATTCAGAAATATTCTTACCAATTTTGTTAGCTTCTTTTGCTTGCCTTTGGTTTTGCCAGGCATAGTGTTGTACTTGGTAGGACTGCTAGTTATAGAAGCATCGTCTGTGGAGCGTAAAATGTTCAACTTTTATCAATTTTGGAGACATGTTATAAAAAAGGTAAGCGGAGACAAACAATGTTACTTTACATATACACGTTGATTTGACAATGCATATATCATTAAAACCCATGTGAATTTGTGGTGGTGGGGGGGGGGGGGGGGGGGGGGCGCGCTTGCTGGGAAGGAAAGAATGCACCTACTTTTCATGTTATAAAAGATGAAGGAGAATTGTGCTTGAGGTTAGCAGCCTGATCATATAAAATACAGCGCTTTAGGAATCCTCAATACAAGAGCACATTAATGCTTTGACACAAGCTTACTATAAGGAGGCTTTAACTACAATCATGATTCTATTCTTCAATTGAAGCAAGATGAAGGAATTGTGATGAAAGAAGAACAGCATGTAACACTGAAATCCTATAAGCGACACAATGAACCCCAAAAGCATATACAAGGTGTGATAAAAAAGTATCCAGATTGGCTTCATAATTCTGAAACTGCAGGATACAGCTAGAAGTTGCTAGGCACAAATTTACCTCTGAACCTAAAGTGCATATAGTCTGAGTCATGTCTGCCCTGCTCAGCTAGTTTGTTTGCAGCAGTACTTTGTCCATATGTGTGTGAACTGCATTCATTGCATTATTATGGTTTAAAAAATTGTGGGTATTTCAATCTGAAAACTGGCCTTCAGTTTTAGGGTCATTCCCATAAAAACACAATTCATCACCAGTTACGACTGTTTAAAGAAATCTTTCACAATTTTCAACACATTCAAGCAGGTCACAAGCAGCTGAAATTCGGGTCTCTTTCTGGTTATCTGAGAGAAATTTTGGAACAAATCTGGATGAGAAGTGTCTCATGCTCAAATTGTCTGTAAGAATATAATTTGTAAGTCTTCAAACAACTCACATATTGTGATTTAGCATTTTCCAAAGACAGATGCATGAACATTGTTTTCACTTTTACTAGTTGCTGCAATTTCCAGACTATTCATCCCTCTCAACACTTTCACGACCCTCTTTAAAACATTTATACCATCATAATCCTGTGTCTAGAAACATCTGGCTGTATCCCACAGTTCCGGAATTATGATACCAATTCAGATATTTTGTTATCACACCTCATACTGTCAATGTGCATGTTTGCATGTCATTTTAATGGTTCTTTTTCACATACACTTCAATGTATAGCTGTACTAAGTAATGTACATGTTTTGTCCAACAGTCTAGTGTGTCAAAGACCTTATTATGCATATTAAAGCGTCTAGTGCTGAGTGTTCAAGAGCCTAGTGTTGTGTCCAAGTGCCTGGAGTCAGTGGGAATATTGTAAAATAGTGAAAATGGTGCTATCAGGAGTCTGTGAATGAAAACATTGTGAAATGGTTAAAATTGTGCTACCTGGAGTCAGTGAGAATATTGTGAAATTGTAAAAAATTGTTCTACCTGGAGTCAGTGAATGAAAACATTGTGAAATGGTCAAAGTTGTGCTACCTGGAGTCAGTGAGAATATTGTGAAATGGTTAAAATTGTGCTACCTGGAGTCAGTGAGAATATTGTTAAATGGTTACAATTGTGCTACCTGGAGTCAGTGAGAATATTGTTAAATGGTTAAAATTGTGCTACCTGGAGTCAGTGAGAATATTGTTAAATGGTTAAAATAGTGCTACCTGGAGTCAGGAAATGAATACATTGTGAAATGGTAAAAATGGTTCTACTTGAAGTCAGTGAGTGGAAACATTGTGAAATGGTAAAAATGGTTCTACCTGGAGTCAGTGAGTGAAAACATTGTGAAATGGTAAAAATGGTTCTACTTGAAGTCAGTGAGTGGAAACATTGTGAAATGGTAAAAATGGTTCTACTTGAAGTCAGTGAGTGGAAACATTGTGAAATGGTAAAAATGGTTCTACTTGAAGTCAGTGAGTGGAAACACTGTGAAATGGTTAAAATGTGCTACTTGGAGTAAGTGGGAATATTGTTAAATGGTAAAAATGTTGGTGCCTGAAGTCAGCGGAAACATTGAATAATGGTAAAAAAATGGTAATACCTTGAGTAAGTGGAATAACTGATTTTTTATTGTAAAAATAATGCTACCAGGATTCAGTAGGAACATTGTGAAATAGTATAACAGTACTTCCTGGAGTCAGTCAATATTTGGGAAATAGTAAATATGGTAGTATCTGGAGACAGTGCAAACATGAAACTGTAAAAAGGTACTACCTGCAGTAAGTGAGAACATTGTGAAATGGTAAATATGTTGCTACCTGGAGTCAATGGAAATATTGAGGAATGGTGGATCCCTGGACTAGACTGAGCAGACCTCAAGTTGGAACTCTCCATCCGGGCCAGACTGGAGGCAGATGGAGTGTGTCTAAACATGGACTCTTCCACCTGAGACAAGCTTACTGTTGAGCCAATGGGATTGTTCACACGGTCTATTGAGAAAAAAAGACAATGCTGAAACACTTAAATTTATATATAGAACATTGTAGAGAAGATAAACCTTCTTCTCCTGTATAATTATATAATTTATATAATTTGCATAATAGTTGAAAAAAAAACCTGTCTAATTATTTTTGTTGCACATAAATGATGGCCAGAAGATATGTTACCAAAAAACATATTTTAGATTAATGGCTTTCAGAGACCCAAATTGTTAATTTCTTCTTTGAAAAAGAGAATATGTTTTGTTGTTTCATGGAAATTGAAGTAAAAAGAATATATTTTTGTTTTACTATTAATAACAAAATTATAAAGGAAAAAAAACAACCCATATAAAACTTTAATAGATATATGTTGAAAGAAAGAGGAAATAACTAAAAGTGATGGCTAAGACATACAAGCAGACAAGTATGCACGTAATGATTTATGTGATTTCATGACATTATATCTCTTGACATTATGAAAATCTGGCATAAATCAAAATCAATTTATTTTTAGTAGCCATGGACACATACAAATATTATATGTATAAATATAGAATCAAATATTGACAGAATCCAAGATGGTTTCTCCACTGCCCAAGCTTTTCATCTGTAAAAGGAAGAGTGACAAGCTGGCAAAAACAATGTGAACCAGCTGTTCTCCATAAAGGAAGAATGTTTGTTCATGACAATGATCACAAGACAAGTATTTATCTACGCTCGAGTAACACACATAATGAACAACAGAAAAGAAAGTGATGCAATGGACAGCCGTAACTCAAACACTGGACCTCCAGATGATGGAATCACCTGACCACAAGTGAGAGATGACACCCAAAACAAAGGTGTCCCAACCAGGCTTGTCTTTCATCATTCAACACTTGCAACTACGGAAAATATGCTGAGTTTGATCCAGACAAATTTATAGACTCAATTACTTCCTAAACTTCCTATTGTCAAGTATAAATCATGAAGACCTTAAATGCTAGTGTTACAGGTAGTCAAATATTAAACAGTGGTTGTTTCAAAAACAAACTTGATAAGGAAGGGAATATGTTTACACCTTGCCGTCTCAAAGTTTCCTCAAATTCCCCCCTCCCTTCCCCTTTCCATAAGTGCCACAAACCACCTTGAAGATTTTTCATTATTCTCAACAAGCCAATACAGCAATGTTATAATATGTCATACAATAAAGGTATTCAGCACAAGATAATGGACACATCTAGAAGGTACACTTTCTTCCTATCCCCAGTATATTGGTGAGATGAATTTGAGAATGGAAATAGCATTAGCCAAAGGCCTGGCATAAATACCTATTTAAAAATTATTTATATTATGTCATTTTTTTTATTATGTTAATTTTAATTTTTAATTTCACAGGCCTCTTTACCACACTCAACATGTTAAATCACCATCAATCTTGTTGTATTATTGGAACTATACACGTCTTACACTTTTTCCTCAATGGGGAAATTCACTCTATATACTGCCGTTTTGACTCAGAATCGTAGTGGTGGCACCATGTCTCATCACCTGCGATGATGCAATCCAGGAAACTGTCACATTCATCCTCATAATGGTTCAAGAGGTCATGAAAAACTTTCATGTAATGTTATTTCTGTTCCCGTGTGAGCATTCGTTGGACCCACCTGGCACAAATGTTGTAATATACCAATGTTGCCACCATAGTTTCAGATGCATTAAAGCTGATATCCAGCTCCATAGACAGTTCCCTGTTTGCAATCCTCCAATTTGTGCAGATGAACTGATTGAGGTGTTCTTTCTTGCATGGTGTACAGCTGTGCATGGCCATCCAGAAGGTGGCTTGTCTTTCATGCCACTTTCGCCACTGCTAAAACACATAACCCACACCTCTCTGTGCTAACATCCACTGTTCGGTCTCCGTAAACGTTTAGCAAGCGTCAAAGAATTGGTGCAACATTTTCCACATGAGAAATTCAATAACGCACTTCCATGACAGACACAATTTTGTCAAGACTGCTCCTCCGCTGCCACCTGTCAGATTCAAAATTTTAAGGATTTTGGCGGGAAGATCCAAACTTTACTGCCAAAACCAAAATCCAATTCTGATTTTGTGGATATCATAATAAATAGGAGGCATTACTTTTGGAGCGCCCCTCATATAAATAAAATAAAAATAGAAACTTAAGCCACATAAGATACAATATCAACAACAAACAGCATGCCATGAGTCTCTCTCTACGTGCCAGAAACAACATATAGAACACACCATTTATAATAAATATACGTGCAACAAGGATCTCAAACACTCAGCCTTATCTTGTGGACCACAACATGAATATGAGATTGAAAATAATAATATTTTAGAAGGTGGATAGTAAACTATTAATAAAATTAATATTTCAAAATGAGAAACAATTGTAGCAATAGAAAAAATAATAGACTTTAAATGTGAGATTAAGGCAGATATATAGAGCTAAACAACTAACAAGCCGAACAGATAATATTATATGTCATTGGGCTCAAGGATGAGAGCTTGAGTGTTGCAGGATACAGAGCAACGGCAACAACAACAACAAGGGTGGATCATAAATAAAAAGATATACAAGTGTTCTGCACTCAATAAAATAGCAGAAAAACAATGTTTTACACGAGTAAAGTAATATACCAACAAGGTTTTACATGGGTAAAGTAATAGACCAACAATGTTTTATATGGGTAAAATAACAAAAAAACTAAGTTTTTACATAGAAAAATAACAGGCCAGCTGTGTTTGACATGGGTAAAGTAATAGACCAACAATGTTTTACACAGGTAAAGTAATAGATCAACAATGTTTTACATGGGTAAAGTAACAGAAAAATAATATTTTACATTAAACATCACTGCACTCCTGATAGACCCATAAGTAGTCAGCCTCCCTCAGCCAATGACAAAGGACATGAATTTGAATGGTTCCTGTAGCTCACATGGTGTACACATCCATACTCAATTTTCTCAAGTATCCCATCCAAGTTTGATTTCAGACTTTTACAGTTTGGGATCACCTGCTCAATTTGCCTGACTGCCAGCACAAAACATGACATGCATCTTTAAACTATCACTCCCTTAATGCCTGCATGTTGATGTTGTACAGTTGGTGCCTGCTGTCAGCAGTTTTTACAATGTTCACAATTACAACTAACTGATGCTTCTCTTCTTTCAATAATAATGTAAAAAACTATCGTAGAAGTTGTATACATCTATTAAAAATACAACCATGCAGGCAAACACACAAAATAAATAAGCAAGTATGAATAAAACTAAATACAGAAATATGCGTACATCAATTATATACAGGAAGCAAAAGTGTATTAGAAGCTGTAAATAATATTTTTATAAAAATTATTTTAACTGGCTATATTATGAAAAATAATATACAAATAAAAAGCATTATATTAAGAACATACACCAAAAGAAATATAAGAGCATGCAACTTATAGGGTGTCAGACAAGTTGAGCATCAAGAAAGCCAGTGTGTCCAATCCAATGTGAAGAAGAGAAATACCATGACTGTATTTCCAGAGCAGCCTTTTGAATATGAAACAAAACACCAAAGAAGTAGGAGGGTATTTAAGACAAAAGTAAGCAAAGAAGAGTAATAAAGAAGCACACACTGAACGATGATGAGTGTGGTCTTCTGCGTAATGTAAAACAGTACTGCATGCCACAGCTGTACAACATCCACTTGAGGAGAATATTGCATTCTTCTCCGTAATTACCAGGTGATATGTCTGTTTGCAGGTTCATAGGTTCACTAGAAGACTTGGGGACAGCCAGTGTGCGGGGCCGGCTAAACTTACGAGAGAAAGAAGAGAAGCCGCCAAGCATGTTGTTGTGGCGTTTATGACCTTGACCATGGTGGCGGGCATGAGCTAATATGCAATAAGTAAAGTATAAAAACACAGAATAATTAACAATGTGAGAAAATAATGAGGACATGAAACAAATTTGAACAGACTGATCATTCCAAAATGTCACTATATGAATCATTGGAGAAACTATTTGTCACCACTCACTACATTTCGTCTTTGTTAATAGTTCCTTAGTCTCTATTTTCTTTCTTTTGCAAACGTTTCTTAGTCTCTTTATTCCTTCTTTTTCAGTAGTTTCTGTCTCTATATTCCTTGTTTTTCAATAGTTTCTAAGTCTCTATATTCTTTCTTTTTCAATAGTTCCTTAGTCTCCATTTTTCTTCTTTTTCAGTAGTTCCTTAGTCTCCATATTCCTTCTTTTTCAATAGTTTTTAAGTCTCTATATTCCTTTTCTTTTCAATAGTTCCTAAGTTTCTTCTTTTTCAGTAGTTCCTAAGTCTCTATATTCCTTCTTTTTCAGTAGTTCCTAAGTCTCTGTATTCCTTCTTTTTCAATAGTTCTGAAGTCACCACATTTCTTCTTTGTTCCACATCCACTAATTTTCTTCTTTGATAAAAGTCATTAAGTCAGTCACTACATCTGTACTTTAAAAAAATAAATATTCCTAAGCCACTACATCCCTTACCCTACATGATCTAGAACAGTTTTAAAATGGCATCATTTGTATATGCACAATTAGGTTATCAAAATAGTGCCAAGACTCAGCAATAACTGTTTGTGAGCATGATGAGCGGCTGATGTGCAAGATGCTTAAGATATGAGCTGACCATTCTGTGCTAAGCCAGGTGTGCTAATCCAAGCATTAAGGTGATTTCAATCCCAAAGAGGTTCATTTATTATTTGACTTACATATGTGCGTGTAAGATTTTAAGTGTACTCATTCCAATTATGAGAACTCTACATATTTCCATAGTGTTATATTTCAAGACTTTCTAAAAAGCTTAGGCTTTTCTATAACCTACTTTTAAAAGAAAAGCAAATTAGAACACTTTCCTTTAACAACAAAATGATGAGTCTTCATATGCTCCAGTATACCCAGCTGTAAATAAGTACTATAACAGATCTTAGCTGTACAGACAGTATATAGGTAGGAGCTTACACAACCATTTATTTCTTTCTTCTTCGTGGGATTTGAGTCAGTGCAACTGAACACAGACCCGCCAAAATTTGAGTAACCAAATCAAACCACGACATAACCTGATGTAAGTTACAGGCCAGGTGTCAACACCTGGAACAATAGTGTTTAGTGACACGTAGACTTGTTGTCGCCGACAAATTCGCGTCATCTGGAAACCACACAAATAGGACGGGGGATTATGGCAAGCAGACGGACCAAAACGCACACGGTTTTGGAAATCACATGATCTGGGATGCAGATCGAATATAAATCCTGGCGTAGTGAGATGTGAGGATTATTACTTGAGAAGACATTCGAAAGAGACGCTCAGTGGAGAGCAGGCGATGAGAAGGTCGTATTTATAGAGGCAGTTTTCCAGTCATCCCATTCATCATAATGACGCAGTCCCATTGATCACGTCGACATCACCTTGATCACATGAATGTAAGTCGGTTGTCAGTCGCAGCTAGAGGCAGTTTTACAGTGATCCCATGAATCATATTTCATGCAGTCTATCCTGACCATATTGAGACCACTTTGATCTACCGCTGACAAAGAGGAACAGGACCACGGACGTCATACCTGGGTTCAAAACCGAATCTCCGAACTTTACCATCAGCTGCAATCCGCAACTAAGTTCGATCGCAGCAGGCCGGATTAGTAGACCTGATTAGGAGAGCAGATCAGCAGACCAGATTAGCAGACCAGATTAGGAGAATAGGGTAACATATTGTGAATTTAAGTTGTTAGAGAGTTTGTAGTTGGCAGTGTTTCTTTTTTAAATAATTTGCTGTATTGTGTTTATATTTAGTGTTACTTGAATTTGTTTAGAGTGAGTGTAGAGTGCAATAGAATAGAGCAGACCCCTTTACCATCTGCAACAGAGCTCCATCAAATCAACCGGCTCTGGTACAGTAAGTTGCAGCTAGGAAACAATTTGGAAGAAAAGGCTAGGCAGCAAAGACAGGAAACATCACTTTAAAAAAACCTGAGACAGTAAAACGAAGCTTTTAACACTTTATCCTCATGACAGTTTCTGGTGTTGAACTGCCTTTTATGAGTTCAAAAACACTCCCAGTATGAAACCGAGTTATATCTCAATACCATATTTGAAGTAGTGTAAAACTGCATTTTTTTTTAAAACATGCAAAAGGGGCACTCAGTGGTCTTGATTTAAGGTGTCCGCAACGGGTGCCGGAGGTCGTGGATTTGAATCATGACGGACACCAAGATTTTATCACATGAATCTTCTGTTAAAAATTCCCCTGATCTCTGGGTAGTGAGATCGGACTTCCGTGTTTAGTGTCGAGCCTTGGCAGTTAGAAATTGAAAAGAGTAGGCTTAACGGCCGGTGTCTGGACAAAATAAAAAATTTAGAATAAAAAAATCTACCAAAATTATTTGTACCTTCGCCCAGGATTAGTAAGCCACAGGAAGTTTTAAAATACCTACTACTAATAAACATTAATAACATGCCTGTTTGAATATTGGGATTCCAAGTATTGAAAATAACTAATAAAATGGTTCTAACAACCTACGATGTGCCACATTGAAAAAGCAACATAATTTTGTAGCTTTTAGCACTTCTCTGGAACATTGTATGAGCTGAGTGATAGTTGGGGAGTATAGCATATTATCAATCTGTAGAGGGGTGCAGACACCCATCTTAAAGGTTTAATGGCTACATTTTCCATGAGTATATGTGTACATAAATGGCGACAGCTCGAAAGAAATCAGAAAAAGACTAGCTATAGCAATGCAGAAACTGAACAGCCTGAAGAAATTATGGCAGAGCATCAACTTAACCACAAAAGTGAAAGTCTTGAGATCCTGTGTTTTTCCTGTGGCAGCATATGGTTGCGAATCATGGACAATTACCAAAGTTTCTAAACAGAGAAACGAATCCTTCGAGTCAAGATGTTACAGAACAATCTTCCGAATACCCTGGACAGAGAAAAAGATGAATATAGACATTCGGCAAGAGTTGAACATAGAGGAGAACTGTTTATCAATTCCATTTTGGCCAGAAAATGTAAGCACTTTGGTCACATCAAGAGACACAACGGTCTTGAGAGAGCAGTGATGGGAGGTATGGTGCCAGACAAAAGAGGCAGGGGTTGGTCAAGAAGACCATGGCACCAAAATATCCAGGAATGCCTGGGCATGACTGTGGCGGAAGCTGGAGTTTTGGCAAGGGAAAGAGTTTCTTTCAGACAGACTTTGATGGGAGCGACATTCTATAAAGGACACTCTACATGATGATGATATGTGTACTACTTTATGTTTCAATTCCAGCATAATTTGTGTGCCACATCTTTAGAATTAAACACAATTCTGAATAGGACATAAATTTGTACAAGATTGAGTAACGTTGCTGTAGGGAAATATTCCCAGCCAAACCAATCAGACTTGATGATGTTATGTTTATTCAACAAACATACTTACACTTCCCAGCATCTCTACCACCTGCACCACCACCTGCACCACCAGCAATGTTACTGATATTGTCAGTGCTGCTACCCATGCTATTGCTGCTCTTGATGCTTCCTTGGTGTGTGTAGTTGGGTGGTCGTGGGCTTTGCTGTAGACAACAAGAAAATGATATAACAATAAGCAAAATAATGTATTTAGCCTGCAAAATAAAACAGAGATAGCTAGCTCTGTAATGGTAAAGTTTTATCATTTACCAGATGGCAACAAAAGTAGAGTAAAGGTACAGCATGATCTATAGAGCAAACAGTAGATGAGGACAGTTATCATGATCAATAGAGCAAACAGTGAAAGGGGACAGTAAATCATGATCAGTAGATCAAACAGTGGAGGGGGACAGTAAATCATGATCAGTAGATAAAATAGTTGAAGGGGACAGTACATCATGATCAATAGATCAAACAGTGGAGGGGGAAAATAAATCATGATCAGTAGATCAAACAGTGAAAGGGGACAGTAAATCATGATCAATAGATCAAGTAGTGAAAGGGGACAGTAAATCATGATCAGTAGATCAAACAGTGGAGGAGGAAAGTAAATCATGATCAGTAGATCAAACAGTGGAGGGGGACAGTAAATCATGATCAGTAGATCAAACTGTGGAGGAGGAAAGTAAATCATGATCAGTAGATCAAATAGTGGAGGGGGACAGTTATCATGATCAGTAGATCAAATAGTGGAGGGGGACAGTAAATTATGATCAGTAGATCAAACAGTGGAGGAGGAAAGTAAATCATGATCAATAGATCAAACAGTGGAGGGGGAAAGTAAATCATGATCAATAGATCAAACTGTGAAAGGGGGACAGTTATCATAATCAATAGATCAAGCAGTGGAGGGGGGCAGTAAATTATGATCAATAGAACAAATGGTTCTGATCTAGACTGTATATCATTAGCAATATAACAAACAGTTTTTGGAAGACAGTATATTGCAAGTGATTGGGAACAGTGTAATATTGTCAAAAGAACACAACGGTAGAACATTACATTTACTTGATATTCGCAGTGGTGTTAAATAAGGCTGTATTCTGGCCCTGATACTATTCCGAATCTTCTTTGCTCTGCTATTGAAGTACGCATTTGATAACACAAATGAAGGAATATGTCTTCAAACAAGGTTAGAGGGTTAACTCTTTCTAAACTGATAGGCACTAAAGTGGCTCTCTAAAAACAACCTACAAGACCTTAACCTTACCAGACCGCTGTACCCAATTTCCGGAAATTTCCTTAACTACCGCTATACCGCTGGACCGAATTTACGGTACTTTGGGTAGTACGTGAATAAAATGCGTCAGAATCTAAAAATAACCAACCAATCTTGGTCAAACCTCATGGTTAGTCATTGAAAATGTCTGCCCCCATGTTTAAATTGAGTTTGTGGGGTTTAACGTGAACAAATTCGGAAAATTGACAATGAAACGAGCGGCTGATGAACCAAGCACTTCAACAGGAAAGCAAAGTAAGTCTAGGCTTATGACAGTCCAACAGGTGATCAATAATTTGGTTGATTCAGACTCTGAGGAGTCAGAATTTAATCAAGAATACATTTCCAGTTCAAGTGAAACAGACAGTGAGAGCTCGAGTGATGAGGAGAATCTTGAACCTTGTAGATCTAGAGCTAGATCGATAGTAAGAGAAGGGGGGGGGGGGGGGGGGGGGGAGCGTGTCCCTCAAACAGCTGATGGGGAAGATCTAAGTGGTGATGAAGGTTGGACAAGGAATTTTGTATCACCAAATACAGATCTGAATTTCAATGAGGATGGAAAAGGCCCAGTGAACATTCCTGGATATATCACAGAGAAGAGTGAACCGATTGACTTTTCATCCTTGTTTTTGGATAATACTTTCTGGCAAAATTTGACAGAAAACCAACCTCCGGGCACACCAATTGCTTATAGCAAAGCCCAACTCCTACAATGCCAAAAATTTCAAGGATGCCACAGTGGAAGAAATGAAGGCTTTTCTTGGACTGAGGATCTATATGGAATACTTATGTATAAAGCCCAGCTATCGGGATTATTGGACAAATGAGAGCTCTTTGTTGGGTTTACTCCCAGATTTCGAAATGTTATGACTCGAGACAGATTCTTGGCCCTGTGCTGGGTGGATTGGCACACAAAGGTGTAATATTGACGCTAGATGAAAGGTAAACCTATTTTCAACAATGTCTCCAAGCTACATCTTATTCTAACCACTTGTTTGCATGTAACTAACATTTTTCTATATCATGTTGGTTTTTTTTCTCTTTAATGCTCAGGAGCCCAGGTATGGGGGACAGTTAGGTTCAGGGCCTCAGGTCTGGTAGGGTTAAGCCACTAAAGTGGACAACAAGTTTCTTTGTTTCATAGAATGGCGATTCAGGTCATTATGTGACAAGATACTTTTACTGCTAATACTACAATAGTTCTCTAAACTAAATTTTACCAAAAGGATCGTGTTAGGTGTAGAAAATGCATTGTTTATTTTCAATTAAAGTTGTTCACTGCATCTACTTTGATACATTTTTCCTATTGTTGTTGATTCTGGAATCATTGAGAAAAATTTACATAAGTTCAATATTTCTGGACATAAATGCATCAAATAAAATATGTTTTGAAGGAATTGATTCTTGTGTATAAAATTTTCCAGAAAAATTAATAGCAGCACTTCAAAACCATGGACAAATTTAGGTAAGTTACAAATCTTTGATGTATAAATTATCTGCTTCTTAACATCTTTTTTTCTTTTTACAACCTATGAATTCTGACAGATAATTAATTAAATATCAACAATTTACTGATATGTTCATTTTATGTAACCATTTCCCTTTCCAGTGATATATAATATTAATATGTTTATCTATATTAAGGAGCAAAGCAGTAACATTAAAAATGGAATGCAATTATTTTTTGTCAAAACTGAAAATTAATTTGGTCCTCCCTTAAAGAAAATATAGTTTTGAAGGAGTTAATCTTCTTAAGCTAAGACGAAAATAAAAATCATAAAAGTCACCATAAGGGACTTGCTTTCTACTGATGTTATAATTGTCACTCAGTCAGTAGGATCTTCAGAACTTGATAGATCGCTGCTCCCAGGCATGCAAACATTTTTATCTCACAATACGTCTCAACAAAATAAATGTTCTGCGACAAGAAGCAAGTGCCACACCAATCTTTACCAAAGATAATTATAAATTGGCAGTTGTGGTCCAATTCCCATACATGGAGACCCTCATCAATGACAAGCCCTCTCTCTAGACCCATAAATTGACAGTCGAATTGGCAAAGCTGCTGGCATATTTTTTCGTATCATAACCCATGTTTGGGAAAACCAGAAACATACAATTAAGAGCAAAACTCTGGTTTACAATGCGTGTGTTGTCAGCACAATCCGATATGCTAGCAAAACTATGGCAGCTTATGCCAAACAAGAGCAAAGGCTTAACATCTTCCATCTATGGTGCGCACAATCCAACCTTTACATTGCATGGAGGGACAGAGTGACAAATGCAAAGGTGCACTTGTCTTTCACTCATGTACACTCTCTTTAAGCAGCTAAGACAATTATAGCTTGTTCACGTTCCTCTATGGATAGTTGGCGGATTGCAAAAATGTATTTAGGCAACAACAGCTTCGAAGATGTGTGTAAGCGTAAGATAAAGGCCCTGAACATGGGTCTGATATTCTAGAAAGACAGATAAAAGTACAGATTTACTCTGAAGAGTCACCTCGAGCTGGGCGAAAAGAAGCTCTTGCAAGACAGAGAAGCGAAACAACAAGGCCACAAGGAAAAGGAAAACCAAAAACTCAGTAGAGAGTTTTCATTTCAAGATCATATCATCCTTTAGTCAGTCATGACTAAAAGGGGCTTCTACAAATTATGATCAATCAAATTATCAGAACTGGAGACTATATCATGAGCACTAGATGAAACAGTGCTAGGGTAAACAATGAACCATCATTAAATATATTTAGGACTGCAACCAGGTTTAGCCTGCTGAACAAAAAGTTTGGCTTACATTTGGCTCCCTTATCCACACTGCTTTAACTACAAAGTAATGGACATCTGCTACAGGTGGGTACTTCATCAGTATAGTCAGGCATGTTGCATAATCACTGGTCAGCACTGAAAGATTGTGATATAGAACATGTAGAATCAGTATGATGATAATAGTTGTTTTATCTAGACTTTGCAAAGGCCTTTGATAGAGTACCTCATCAAAGATTATTTTGTAAGTTAAAATCACATGGAATAGGTGGGGAAGTTGCCAAATTGATTGAAAATTGGTTAACGGGAAGAAGGCAGAGGGTGGGCATAAATAAGGAGTACTCTGAGTGGTGTGAAGTGAAAAGTGGTGTGCCACAGGGCTCGGTTATGGGACCAATTTTGTTCTTGATATATATAAATGATTTGGACATTGATATGGGATCCATAATTGCAAAATTTGCTGATGACACAAAACTATGCAGTAGTGTCTCATCTAAAGCGGAAGTGGATATATTGATGTCAGATTTAGATAAAATTCGAGAATGGTCTGTAAGCTGGCAAATGGAGTTTAATGTAGATAAATGTACAGTCATCCACATGGGTAGATCCAATATGGAACATAATTACAGAATGGGAGAAAACAATATTAGAAAGATAGATAAGGAAAGGGACCTAGGGATTATAATAGATCATACAGGAAAGGTGAGTGAGCAAGTTAAGGTAGCAGTGAAAAAGGCAAATGCAATGTTAGGTATGATAACAAGAAATATTAAACATAGGAGCAAGGAAGTGATCGTCAAACTGTATAAAGATTGGAGTACTGTGTACAGGTGTGGAGTCCTTATCATAGAGGGGACATAAACATGCTAGAAAGAATACAAAAAAGAGCGACAAAGATGATAGTGGGATTCCAGAATTACAGTTATGAGGAACGACTCAGAAAAACCGGCCTACAGTGTCTCGAAGAGAGAAGAATTCGTGGTGACTTAATACAGGTTTATAAGATGATCAGAGGAATCGATAAATTAGACTATAACAAGTTTTTTAAATACAGCCACCTACAATAACACAAGGGCATAGCTACAAGCTGACTAAAGAGAGGTCCAGGTTAGATATTAGGAAATATTTTTTTAGTCAGAGAGTGGTGTCTGCTTGGAATGCATTGCCAGGGGAGGTAGTGGAGGCAGGGACAGTTAATGCATTTAAGAATAAACTGGATGCGCATAGCTTTTAGGGCAAGGTGATGTAAATGTAACTGGTTGTATACAGACTCTGCAGGGTCTTCTAAACCAGTATAAAGACGTTAAGTTAAGTTGGTCTAAGTCATGTTACAGAACACACAGAGTGAGTGTGATGATAGTAACTGGTCTAAGTCATATTACAGAACACACAGAGTGAGTGTTATGATAGTAACTTGTCTAAGTCATGTTACAGAACACACAGAGTGAGTGTGATGATCGTAACTTGTTTAAGTTATGTTACAGAACACACAGAGTAAGTGTGATGATAGTAACTTGTCTAAGTCATGTTACAGAACACACAGAGTGAGTGTAATGATAGTAACTTGTCTAAGTCATGTTACAGAACACACAGAGTGAGTGTAATGATAGTAACTTGTCTAAGTCATGTTACAGAACACACAGAGTGAGTGTAATGATAGTAACTTGTCTAAGTCATGTTACAGAACACACAGAGTGAGTGTAATGATAGTAACTTGTCTAAGTCATGTTACAGAACACACAGAGTGAGTGTAATGATAGTAACTTGTCTAAGTCATGTTACAGAACACACAGAGTATAATGATAGTAACTGGTCTATGTAATAATATAGTATAATTTGAATGTGTTTGAATGAAAGGGTTAAACTTAAGCAGTAATAATACAAGACAAAAGCAAGGAAACATGTATGAATGAAACTGTTTAGGTTAACCTTTCACTCTTAGAAGTGATGGCATAGACCAAAGAAACACTTCTTCCGATTGGGCCCCTTTTTAACGAGGAAGACAAGAATCAATGCACCCTACAGAGCATGTCAAAAACTACAACTAAATAGGGTTATGCACGGAAATGACAACCTTTTCATGTTGAACAATATGTCTAAGAAACAACATCAATGAAAGCACATAAATGCTTTAGTAAAGGCTTCCTGCAAGGAGGCTTTAATCTGTAATGGTGGACCCATGCTTCGATTGAAGCTAATAAGAATGTATGATGATGAAGTTCTTAGTGGATTCTATATAGTGATGAGGAGTGTCTCAGGGGGAGATCTCTTTGTGGAATCTATATGATGAGGAGTGATTTAGTGGGAAGTCTCTTGGTGGAATCTATATAATGATGAGGAGTGTCTTAGTGGGAAGTCTCTTGGTGGAATCTATATAATGATGAGGAGTGTCTTAGTGGGAAGTCTCTTGGTGGAATCTATATAATGATGAGGAGTGTCTTAGTGGGAAGTCTCTTGGTGGAATCTATATAATGATGAGGAGTGTCTTAGTGGGAAGTCTCTTGGTGGAATCTATATAATGATGAGGAGTGTCTTAGTGGGAAGTCTCTTGGTGAAATCTATATAATGATGAGGAGTGTCTTAGTGGGAAGTCTCTAGGTGGAATCTATATAATGATGAGGAGTGTCTTAATGGGAAGTCCCTTGGTGGATTATATAATGATGAGGAGTGTCTTAGTGGGAGATCTCTTGGTGGAATCTATATAATGATGAGGAGTGTCTTAATGGGAGATCTCTTGGTGGAATCTATATAATGATGAGGAGTGTCTTAGTGGGAGATCTCTTGGTGGAATCTATATAATGATGAGGAGTGTCTTAGTGGGAGATCTCTTGGTGGAATCTATATAATGATGAGGAGTGTCTTAGTGGGAGATCTCTTGGTGGAATCTATATAATGATGAGGAGTGTCTTAGTGGGAGATCTCTTGGTGGAATATATATAATGATGAGGAGTGTCTTAATGGAAGATCTCTTAATGGGTTCTACTTTGGAATGGACAGTCTCATTGGAGACTTCTTTGTGAATTCTACCCAATGATGATGAATGTCTTAGTGGGACATCTCTCTGTGGGTTCTAGTTTGGAATGGAGAATGTCTCAAATGCAGATCTCTTTTTGTGTTCTACTTTGTAACAAGAAGTGTCTCAGCACAAAGTGGTTACAGTGCATGCTTCTCATGTAAAGACACTGGGTTAGCTTCCTGGCAGACACAATCTAGTTTACCCAAATGCTATCTGACTTACTAATAGGAAAGACAAGGTGATGAGGAAGGTAACTAATCACCATATCTTGTAAAAGCCTTAGACTTAGTAGAGTGATATCTCTAACACTTCATACAATATTCTAGTGACTACTACAGAACCATCTTTACATAACAATAGTTATAGAACATCCTCATCATCATGTAGCATATCCTTTGTAGAACGTTGCTCCCATCACAGTCTGTCTGAAAGAAACTCGTTTCCTTGCCAAAACTCCAGCCTCCGCCACAGTCATACCCAGGTACTCCTGGATATCTTGGTGCCATCGTCTTCTTGGTCTACCCCTTTCTCTTTTGCCTGGCACCATACCTTCCATCACTGTTCTCTTGAGACCGTTGTGTCTCTTGATGTGACCAAAGTATTTGCATTTTCTAGCCAAAATGGAATTGATAAACCAGTTCTCTTCTATTTTCAACTCCTGCAGAATGTCTACATTTGTCTTTTTCTCTGTTCAGGATATTCTGAGGATATTTCTGTAACATTTTGACTCAAAGGATTCGATTCTTTGTCTGGAAGTTTTGGTAATCGTCCATGATTTTCAGCCATAAGCTGCCACAGGAAAAATACAGGCTCTCAAGACTTTGACTTTTATCATTTTGTTAGTGCTCTGCCATAATTTCTTCAGACTGTTCAGACTCTGCATTGCCACGGCTAGTCTTCTTCTGATTTCTTTCTAGCAGTCACCATTTTTGTCAATTCTGAAGCCCAGATATTCAAAATGTATGACCTGATCTATTTCCTCACCACCCACTGTAAATTTATGCTGACATTGTGTTTTGTCGGTGGTCATTATCTTTGTTTTTTTTATGTTTATTTACTGGTTTTTTATCTTTACTTTGTCCATTTACGGCTGAAATTAGCTGCTCTAGCCCTTCTGCATTTCTTGAAAGTATCACTGTGTCATCTGCGTATTGTAGCTCTGGAATCTCGTACTCACCAATCGTAAATGGGTTGAAACTTTCAATGTTCTCATCTTCTCGAACATTTCTCATTATACATTCCACATATATGTTGTATAGAACACAAATGTAAAATTGAGACATATTAGATACAAGTATTATTTAGAAACATATGTATGTAGTGTTTAAAGGTCTGTTGCACCTATGCACGATGGAGGAGCCGCCTCCTTTTTGGTCGTCATGCTGACCATGCTTGAGTAGGAATTTCATTACCGCAACAATTTGTACCCAAAACAGAGACTTAACAGCCTGCTCTTTTCTATTTTCAAATGGCAAAGGTTCTTTTATGTGTAAAATGTGTACACATGACATCTGAAGTGTAAAATGTGTACACAGGACATCTGAAGTGTAAAATGTGTACACAGGACATCTGAAGTGTAAAATGTGTACACAGGACATCTGAGTTTATCGTCCATCTTTGACAGGACTAGACATTGATCTTACAACCCTTGAGAGCAGTCAACGCTTGCAACTTGAGATATTTGAACCACTCATCATTTTGTGTTTGGTTTGATGGTTTCTTGAGGGATGATTGTCTTACCTCCCAGCTTTAGTGATCTCTAACACTAATTCTAATGAAAAGAAAACAAATAATGACTTAATTAATCAGCATTTCTCAATATCAGTCTGGGGAGCCCCATGTCTTCAGGAGTTCCCAGAGCCCTAAGCAGCACACCTTAAGAACTCTGATCTAAGGTAAAGATGTCTTGTAAAAGATACTTACAAACATCTCGAATATACAAAAGCATGGCCACAAAGATGTAGTCAACCAGATCAAAGCCAATGCCATCACCAAAGATTGCATCCCACAGCATAAGCAAGTCCTGCATTGGGAATTCACGCCCAAATAGCAACCTTAGCCAACGACTACAGAGTAATCAACACAAACAAGGAAATAAGATAAGAAAAATAAGATCAAGAATATGAATGCATTTATTATTTAGACATTTCATGTAGGCATATATCATATGGGCATATATAGTATAGGCATATCACATAGGTATATCATATAGGTATCTTGTGTAGGCATATATTATATATCATATTAGCATCAGAGTGGCAGAAGAGCAGTTAGACTGTTTCGTGTAGTGGAGGGACTGGGTTTGATCTCTGGTGTCAGCACATTGCAGTCTATTCAGCTGCAAATGGTGAGCTGTTAGGAAAGACAAGGAAGTGAGTAAAGAAGCCGTACACTTCGCCTTAAAAAAATTACTGAGATCTCATACAATGATGTTTCTAACACTTCATTCCCAATTGCCTTGTCTGATATGGGAACTACCATCACTTTTGTGTACACAAACATCAATATATACACTCCTTATACAATCATGAACATGTGTACATGATAATTATAAATCACATATGAAAAAATGAAATTATAAATCAAATTGAAAATAAATGTAGGCCTTGCATGCAACATGCAATGACAAATTATTGACGGAAACATCACAAATCAATCTCTGACATAATCTTCTACATACGTCAATGTAAAACTATAAATCCCACGAGAAGAGGTCTCCATCAAATACTTCAAATCCGAAGGCCAGATGTAAATAGACTTGACGAGGAGAAACCCAAAACTGATCAATACAGCTGGAGATTAAGGTAAGAAAGTCAGGGGGATGGCATGGGCTAGTGGTTAAGTGACACGGCTTACAACCCAAAGGTGCTGGGTGACTCCTCAATCACAGTACCGGCCGTTACCCCGGGGAAGCAAACATTTAGAAAATGCAGGAGGAAACAGACCTTTACATAAAATGCATGATGAAGTCAGATGCACTGGTCCGACAGGCGCAAAATAAAAACATAGTGCAACACACACCACCTTGGGGAATAAAGAAATAAGGAAACGCCAAAAAAAAACCAAAACAAACCACAAAGCAAGTACTGAGAACATATATAAGTTTGTTGATGGGGCCTACTTCTAATGACATTTTCCTTCTGTTTCAAAACTCCCTGTATAGTTTCCTATCACATTATCAAAGTATCTACTTCTGATGACTAGATTTCCCTGTTTCAAAACTCCCTGTATAGTTTCCCATCACTCAACTTAACTTAACTTAACGTCTTTATACTGGTTTAGAAGACCCTGCAGAGTCTGTATACAACCAGTTACATTTACATCACCTTGCTCTAAAAGCTATGTGCATCCAGTTTATTCTTAAATGCATTAACTGTCCCTGCCTCCACTACCTCCCCTGGCAATGCATTCCAAGCAGACACCACTCTCTGACTAAAAAAATATTTCCTAATATCTAATCTGGACCTCTCTTTAGTCAGCTTGTAGCTGTGCCCTCGTGTTATTGTGGGTGGCTGTATTTAAAAAAAACTTGTTATAGTCTAATTTATCCATTCCTCTGATCATCTTATAAACCTGTATTAAGTCACCACGAATTCTTCTCTCTTCGAGACACTGTAGGCCGGTTTTTCTGAGTCGTTCCTCATAACTGTAATTCTGGAATCCCACTATCATCTTTGTCGCTCTTTTTTGTATTCTTTCCAGCATGTTTATATCCCCTCTATGATAAGGACTCCACACCTGTACACAGTACTCCAATCTAGGTCTAACTAAAGCTTTATACAGTTTGATGATCACTTCCTTGCTCCTGTGTTTAATATTTCTTTTTATCATACCTAACATTGCATTTGACTGTTTCACTGCTACCTTAACTTGCTCGCTCACCTTTCCTGTATGATCTATTATAACCCCTAGGTCCCTTTCCTTATCTATCTTTTTAATATTGTTTTCTCCCATTCTGTAATTATGTTCCATATTGGATCTACCCATGTGGATGACTGTACATTTATCTATATTAGACTCCATTTGCCAGCTTACAGACCATTCTCGAATTTTATCTAAATCCGACATCAATATATCCACTTCCACTTTAGATGAGACACTACTGCATAGTTTTGTGTCATCAGCAAATTTTGCAATCATGGATCTCATATCAATGTCCAAATCATTTATATATATCAAGAACAAAATTGGTCCCAAAACCGAGCCCTGTGGCACACCACTTTTCACTTCACTCCACTCAGAGTACTCCTTATTTATGCCCACTCTCTGCCTTCTTCCCGTTAACCAATTTTCAATCCATTTGGCAACTTCCCCACCTATTCTATGTGATTTTAACTTTCGAAATAATCTTTGATGAGGTACTCTATCAAAGGCCTTTGCAAAGTCTAGATAAATAACGTCCACATTATCTAAGTATCTACTTCTGATGACTAGATCTTCCCCTGTTTCAATGTTCCATGTATAGTTTCCTATCACATTATCTAAGTATCTACTTCTGATGACTAGATCTTCCCCTGTTTCAATGTTCCATGTATAGTTTCCTATCACATTATCTAAGTACCTACTTCTGATGACTAGATCTCCCTGTTTCAAAACTCCCTGTATAGTTCCCTATCACATTATCTAAGTACCTACTTTTAATGATCTCCCTTTGCTTCAATGATCTCTGTATAGTCTCCTATCACATTATCTAAATACCTCTTCTAATGACTAGATCTTCCTGTTTCAATGCTTCTTGTATAGTTTCTAATCACATTATCTAAGGCTTTAAGATTTTAATATATATTATACGCACTGAAAACAGTGAGCTCCACAGAATATGCCAGGAATATCTGTCAGTGAATATAATATAAACATCTCATGAAACTCTTCATAGCAACAAATTTTTAAAAAGAGCTAAATGAAAAGGTTGTTACAGTAGAATATGAAAGCAAGAAAGATAATTCCCATGTGCTGCATAGAGTCACATCCTGTTATTTGATGGGCAGATCATGGATAAAGAACTAACAAAAAAGACCATAAGGGGAGGCAACATAGCTGGAGTTTTGCAGATAAATATTAACAATCCAGTAGACAGCTAAAAAAGTTAAACTCATGAACAAAGACAGCTTATTTCACACATTACAACAAAGGCAGATTATTTCCCACATTACGAACAAACAATATTTATTTGTTATTTAAAATAATATGAGAGTAGGAGAGGACAAAAAGGGTGCTGTGGAGCAGGTGGCCAATCTGTTAGAATACATTTCTACGAGGCAGAAAAACACAGGTTCAAACCCAAAGATTTCCTTCTTTCTGAAGAGAAATAAAAACTTAGCTTCCACAATGTGTAGACAACTGGCAACAACAAATGGCCTATGTTTCTTAGCCCTGCAAATCTCCCAGTTCTTAGTTCTTAGTCGACCTGTACTTCTACAGGGGCAGATGCCCCTGTGCAGGTCCCAGCTCTGGTATGAGCTGGATATAGCCGTGAGAAGGATTTCCTGCTTAGCGGGCTAGGCTTGAGCAGCCTAATACGCCGCTGCGTTAGGTGGTTAACCGATATGCGAGTTCATCTTACTAGACTCAAACGCTGGAGCAAAGTAGAACCACAGCCTGTTAGGTGCCATCTATGCTGCTCTAAACAAACCAGCTAACTATGGGTGGGTGTTATGCCATGTCACACAGTTAGTCGCCTCTTACAACATGCTCTCTGTGAGGCAGTGGAGCTATTCTTGTCCTTGTCATATCAAAGACCCCGGCAGACCACTCGGGTAAAATCTCCCAGTAGATCACAGAAATGGGAGAAAAGAAGAGTAACAAAAAGTTAATTTTAGACTCACATGCCATATATCTGGGGCACAATCTCCAGGCGCTCCAGGTGCTGATGGAGTTCAGGGTCAAACTTCTTGAGAATGTAGTCCTGGATTCGAGTCAGTTTAGTCACAATGGCACTGGAGGGGTTCAGATCTTGAGACTTAGAGAATGGTGTGGCATTGATCAGTTCCAGGTTTCTCATTGATCCACTCTGTACAAATATTTTCAACAGTTAGAGATATGTTATTAACAAGAAGATTACTATAGACCATAGAGTTGCATATAAGAAACCACAAGGATAACTAGAAAGCCCACATTACAAAATGAAGTCAAAGTAAATAAGAAATTCATGCTAATGACCAGATTAGGTTTTCATTTGACTCTTCTGATTCCCGAGAAAATGAGTTATTTAGATTACTATTCATTTGATTGTAAATGGCAATGTTGTTTCTAGTGATTGTCACACACGGAATCTTTTCAGAAAACACTAGGATATTAATTCTTGTTTTTGTTTTTGCGTTCGCCTTCTTCTTATGCGTTCGTTCTCAATCTCCCACTACCAAGCACTGAACAGGACTTCACAAGTAGGAAGTAGTCCGGAGAATGGAATGCATTGTGTCACTAGTTTACAGCTTGACTGTGATATATGCACCTTTCAGTTTGACACATCCGTCTTCGGCGGTGTGTTTGCCTTATTTCTCTATTCCTTAAGGCGGTGTGTGTTGCAGTTTGTTTTTATTTTGCGTGTCAGCATCCCACTTCGACATGCATTTTATGTAAGGGTCTGCTTCCTTCTGCATTTTCTTAGGGTTTGCTTCACTGGGATAATGGCCGGTGCTGTGATGGGGAGTGAACTCAGCACCTTTGGGTTGTGAGCTGTGTCCCTTAACCCCTAGCCCACGATGTCACCTTATTAATCATTTTGACATATTTAAAGAATTGAAAAAGTATATGTATATCCATACATACATATATATATATGTCGTGTCACATCATAGACAGATTCTTTTCAGAATGTAGTCTTCTTTATAACAGCCCTGAACACATCTCGATTACTGGCAAGACGACCCGCTTCACACATGGACATCTTCAAGCTGCAAGTAATGTCCTAATACCATTCTCATCTGGGACAATCTCTTCCACTTTTTTGTGCCTTCCACTATCTGCCTCTCTAAGCCATTGTGTCATTTCATGATACCGAAATAACCCAACTTCTTTCTTGTGCTGTAATAAGACTAAATGAATGGACAACCACATAAAGGATGACAAAGACATCATGAGACTCAAAAGTCATATAGAGAATGAAAAAGACTGAAAAATCGTATCGAGGAAGATGAAGTCATCATTGTTATAAAAAACTAACACAGAAACAAAATAAACAAAAGGTATAAAGTATATCAAAGCTGACTCACTGTTGAAATAAAGAAGGGAAGGTGATAACAGACAAGAAGAAGTTGTAAACACTAACCACACATGGAATACAACAACCATAATACTTAAAAAAAACATACTTATCTGTTCTTCACAGAGTCATAACATGCCAGTAAACTTGATTATTGTCATAATTAGAGCCATAATGACATAGTTAAACTTAATTATTGTAAAAATTAGAGCAACAACAATGTAGGGTAACTTAATTATTACCAAATTCAAAACCATAATGATATAAACTTAATTATTGTCAAAATCAGAGCCACTATTATTCAAGAAAAGTTATTTAACTATTAAAATGTGGGCCATTACAACACGTGCACACTTAATTAATGATACAACTAGAGTAACAATAACAAAAGAAAACTTATTTAACTGTCAAAATCAGAGAAAACAATATGAGACAGTGATTATTGTCAAAACTAGAGGCATAAAGATAGATGTAATTGTTATTGTCAAAATTAGAATCACAATAATGTTGAAAAATTAAAAAAATTAAATACTGTCAAAATTAGAGAAACAATAATGTGTAGAAAACTAACAAATTATTGTAAAAATTATAACAAAAATAACACTCAAAAAAAAACACACATTTAAATGGCAAAACAATAATAACAATTATGAATAGCAGAATAAATTTCAGCTGATAAACTTAATGGAAATAAGTACTTGTAAAATTAGAAAAAATGTGAGATTGATAAACAAACCAAAAATAAAATAAGTCACTAGGAACAAAAGAATAAAGAATAGAGAGGTTATATCACCTTTGACTGGCTGTAGAAGATGTCCCTAGACAAGTACCATGGCTCCACAGTTTCCATCACCTGGCAGAACATGGTGCTAGCAGGCACACAAAAACACCGGTATCATTTCCAAATTATGAACCTTCCTGCTATCTACCAAACAATCAACCAAAGACATTTACCTAATTTTCCCAGATCCTTACTTACTAAATTTATTGACTTTTGTACATTGTTGCTTAATAAGCCATGCGCGAATTCAGAGATTGGGGTGGTGCAGACATTAAGTTCATTTAATTCTCACACGCCCATGAATTCATTCCCTTGCAGAGCAGCCCATGAAATGCTCAACATATTACGTACTCGCTTCTACTCAGAGCATGTCTTTACAACTTTTTTTACAGTGGATTCAAAGTATTTCTAACCAAAAAATAACCTCACAGCTCATTTAAATGTAACATCTTGACTTATAATAATTCACACAGTCAAATGATCCAAAACATTTTATTTTGTAATGTTTACCTGTCTTCTTCTTCTTCTTCTTTGTACACTATCAGATGTCGACTTGAATTTGTTCATAGAACGCAGCGGTCATCCTGAAGCTGACGACACTGCCATAGAGCTTGTCTAGTGTTGGCACTGGTGACAATCACATGTGCCTGCTTTGGTACTCGTATGTCGAGCTATTTTGCAGCAGATCTTCAGGGGTCATTTTCCAGTACCACAGATGCATTCGTCAGCAGCAACTTTAGTTTATTGAATAGATGGTACTTAAGTCGGTTGTGGCCTATGCGGAGTCTGAAGACCACCACCTGCTCTCTTCTGTTCAACTGGTAATAAGCATCATTTCTTGTGTAGCCAGTATGCTCTGCTTCCCATTTGTCTATGTATCTGGTCCTAATAAACCTTTTGGACTCTTTATAGGTATCATTTGAATTTGGCTGGGTAACCTTCCACCTTGTTTTGTTAGTCTGCCTACCTCCTCGTTGCCTTTAATGTTACAGGGATAGGACCCACTGTACTACGACTCTTCTGGGTTTGGACTGCTGGCATAGAAGACAGAGTGCTGAAATTAGATAATTTAGATCTTTATTTTTCTGGCTCTTTAGTGCTGTAACCACAGACAGGGCATCTGTAAAAAAGACCTGGCTTTCATTGCTTTCGCCTGTCAGCATAGCTTTTAGTGCAGCTGTCAATGCCTCTACCTCTGCTCTGAAATTATTTGAGAATTTCCCCGTTGCCACTGACAGCATTATGTCTCTACCGTTTGTTAGGCTCAGAAATATCCCTCCATTTTCTGTTGCATTTTTTCCAGAACCGTCAGTGTATGTATGGGTTCAGTCAGTGCTTGGGTAGTTTTTCTCTATGTATTCAGGGTTACGACTCTTCTTTCCTTTTCAGTCTGACTGTTCTTGCTTCCAATACCTGGTATATTTTCTATTACCTCTGGAAATAGCTGCTGCTTCCAGATGGGTTTGCATATATTAAGGATGGGCTTTGCTGTTAATATGGCATTCATAGGGTTTTATGTCATCTTTGTTTTGGCTATTTCTACAAAATTACTCCCCTTTAGTCTCCCTTTTCCTAATCCATTCAATCTCTGATAAATTGGGTCTTTACCTGTCTCACTCTGATAAATCGATTTATAATTGTTTTAACAGCTTTGGCTACTCATTGGTGGGACAAGAAATTGAGGAACATTCTAGTAAGATGTCAACCACACACTTATTACAGTGGCCACCATTGGCACACACAAATACCTTTGCAGTAAATGCTACGGCTGTGAATACATTTTCTAAGCTCACACTATTTCTTTACTGAGGTTCACATCAACATCGTCATTTCTCTCTCTGGAATGGGCTGTTTTCATGGCAGCCTGGCTAATAAGGTGAGGGAGGAATCGACGTGATCCCCATAGTAGTGAACAACACGCAGATGAAACCAAGCATACCACAACCACCTGGGCGACTCTGGTCCACCTTCATCAGCATGCTCAGGATGTGAAGAAAGCTACAACAACAGCCACTCAACGTCCTTTTTTAGGGCGCACAAAAGAGTAATCCTACTCATTGTGGGCATTCAACAACAACAACAACAACAACAACAACATCAACAACAACAATACCATCATTTGTTTGCAGTGTGGTTTGACATATATCAGTGAAACTGGTAAGAAGCTTGGTGACTGCTTCTGTTAACATTGCACCTGTCTTCACACAGTTTAATGGTCCTGATCACCAAAGTGTTCTGGACATTCAAGCTACAACTATCAGATCATGCAATTCTGATGATCTTCTTCTTCTTCTTCTTCATCATACACAGTCAGACATCAACCATTATTTTTTTGAAAAAAGCAGCGGTCATCCTGAGGCTGTCGACACTGCCATAGAGCTTGTCTAGTGTTGCCACTGGTGATGGACACATCTGCTCTCTCTGATCCTCGTATGTCGGGCAGTTTTGCAGCAAATGCTCAGCGGTCATTTTCCCGGTACCACACGGGCATTCGTCAGTGCCACCTATCTTCAATTTGTTGAATAGGTGGTACTTCAGTCTATTGTGGCCAGTGCGAAGTCTGAAGACCACGACCTGCTCTCTTCTGTTCAACTCGTAATAGGCATCGTTTTTTGTGTAGCCAGTATGTTCGGTTTCCCATTTGGTCATGTATCTAGCTCTAATAAGCCGTTTTGACTCTTCGTATGTCATACTAGTATCTGGTTGTGGTAGTTTTGCACCTTCTTTTGCAGTCTGTCTGCCTCCTCGTTGCCGTGGATGTTTCAGTGGGATGGAACCCACTGCACCACTACCCTTTTTGGTGCGGACTGCTGGCATAGTTGACAGAGTACTGCTCTTAAATCATTAAGTTCAGTATTTTTCTGGCTTTTTAGTGCTGTGACTACGGCCAGAGCATCTGTAAGCAGGACTATATGGCTTTCATTCCTTTTACCTGTCACCATTTCTTCCACTGCCGCCGCTCTGAAATTGCTTGTGTATTTTCCAGTAGCGAATGACAGTGTTATTTTTCTGCCATTTGGTAGGTTCAGAAATGCTCCTACCCCTCCGTTCTGTGTTGTGTTTGTTACAGAACTGTCGGTGTATGCATGGGTCCAGTCCATGCTTGGGTAGTTTTCCGTTATGTAGCTCAGGGTAGTATCTCTTCTTTCTTTTTCAGTCTGGCAGTTTTTGTTTGCAATACCTGGTATATTTTCTACCACCTCTGGAAATATATGCTGCCTCCAGGTAGGTTTTCGTACAGTAGGGATGTGCTTTGGTGTTGTTAGTGCGTTCATGGGGTCTTCGTGCATCTTTGCTTTGGCTATTTCTGCAAAGTTTCTCCGCCTTAGTTTCCCACTTCTGAAATTGTTTAGTCTCTGGTGCATTGGATGGTCAGTCAGTCTTCTGAGTTTCTCTGATGATCAAAGTCGATGAAAACTGGATACACAGGGTAAGCAAAAAAAAATGAAGCAAATGCAAATTCATAATAAAATGAATATTAGTTTACTTTTCCCCGTCTGTGTTTGTGTATATGTATGTGTGTGTGTTTAAATACATATGTATAATTTATATATTTTTTGTTGTTTTGTGTGTGTTTTTTCACATTTCCTTATTGCCTATCCATGGGTCTCATTTGTATTCATTGCTACTCTGCGCATTATTTCATTCAAACTGCTAACAAGATTCTTTTGATTTTTTGTTTATTCAATAAAGAAAGTTAATTGTATTTAGTCTGTTTGATTGTTTAGTCCCTGATAAAGGCCTTTACGTTAAAACGTTCTCATATTTCTAGCCTTGTGTTTCAACTATTATCGGTATAAGTTGTTTTTTACTGAAATTCCATAAGTTTTCTTACAACCACCATTACACCTATAAATCAGTTAATCACTCATTTCACATTTCCCGACTTCTACTTTACATCCTTTTGTGTGTCAACTTGAATATAAAGAAAGCAGTGGTTCAATATGATGTTATTCATATCTTTATAGAGCTTGCCTAGGGAAGGTGAAGTGTCTGATACATTGTGTTTTTCTCTGCTTTTTTTGTGTTGAGCCCTTTCACAGAAAATGATGAGCCTTTATAAAATAATTAGTGTACTTACTATGCATCATGTTCTAGGAAAGCTGGATCCATCACTTCCTTCATCACAGTCCTAGAACAAGAGGGAAAAAAAATGAATGCAGGATTAAAGTGTAGTACCTACAGAGGTTCACAAACCCAACAACACTACTAACCCATGACTTAAGTCGGCTCTCTGAAAACAAATAATTCAGTTGTTTTACAGAACCAACAACAACAATACTAACCCATGACTTAAGTCAACAACAACAACAACACTAACCTATAACTTAAGTCAGCTATCTAAAAACAAATAATTCAGTTGTTTTACAGAACCAACAACAATACTAACCCATGACTTAAGTCAGATGTCTGAATACAAACAATTCAGTTTTTTCACAAATCCAACACATTAATCTATGACATAAGTCAGCTCTCTGAAAACGAACAACTCAGTTGTTTCACAAAACCAACAATAACAACAACACTAACCTATGACTTAAGTCAATTCTCTGAAAACAAATAATTCAGTCATTTTGCAAACCCAACAACATCAATCTTTGACCTAAGTCAGCGGTGAAAAAAACATTTAAACAAGTGACATTGCAGGCATAAAAGCTTCTGAATGTGCAGTGTTTCAACAATGGCACAATAGCCATGCCACTTGAGCTGTTTCAGTCAAGAGAAGTTTTAGACGTTTAGAAAGAATAGTTAGCTTCTCTATTTCATCGCTACCAAATTACGTCTTTATTCTTGAACTGCATCGATCCACCAAGTGACTTTATGAAGCAGTTTTTAAACTGCTGTGATATTCAATAGAAATATGAGAACTGCCTAAGATATAAAAACGTAAAAAGCATTCTGTGGGTGTATCTTGATAAATTCATTCCTGCATCTCCAATAAATTTGTGGCATCTATGATTGACAGTTAGAAATTATCTTCTGGTGTGAATTTATTATAAATTAATTCATATTGTTCCCCATCATCATTCTCCCATTTTGCTCCAATTACAGTAAAGTGTCAACACTTTAGATAACTTCCCTGCAGGAAACCTGCACCAAAAGTATTCATGGGTTCTTGCTGTGGTGGCTTCTGTAGCATTTTTGTTTTAGATGGTAAAGTTGCCAGCCCTATCAACAACTTTGCTAAGTTTACTATTTAGTATAGTTCATTGGCCCTATGATTTCCTAATTAATAATGGTCCCATAGATCCAATAGAACAATACATTCTGTTATGCACTGCATTATTTCCAAATATCTTTTTGATTAGCACCCCCCCCCCCCCCCTCCCTCCCCTCCCTATTGTCTACAGTTGAGCATTGTTACAACTGAAAAATAGAAGGCATCAATGCAAGTACAACTGTAAAGAAAAGTCCTGGTACAACTTAAAGTCCAAGTGGCAGAGACGATACAAAACTTGTCTATCACTGCATAATTGGCTGTGATTGTATCTTAGTCACACCAATCTCCAGTTTATTCAGCTATAAATTGGTATCTGACACTGTGAGAGTTAGAGGAGGTAAGTCTCTAACACTTTGTCCCAAAGACAGTATATTCTATGCTTTACCTTTTACCAACTTCAACCGTTTAATAAACACTTTGTGAAAACAAAGAATTTAGTCAAATATTCGTCCTAGTTTTGTATATATATCATATAATTACACATTTCATATATTATAATAGTTGTCCATCACAAGTGATGAAGACCACTCTCTTTGTTCAGCCGTGTGGACAGTCGTATCTCTTGTTGTGTCCGCTGAAATGGGTGACTCGCGCTGTTATTTGGATTGAAGTGAGGAAGAAACTGCGCCTTTTGTCAACCTCACTCACAGAGCCTAAGCTACCTTTTACCAGTGGCAAGACATTCATCGAGACGACTGGAGATAGCATAGGATGCAGATTTTGTCTCATGGTTACCACCGAAGCCTTTCCGTAAACATGTAACCCGCAGTGTAGAAAGGTGGGAAGGCATCTAACGCAGTTTGTCGTGCCTTTTCGATAACCACAAGAGGTCGTATGGACAACACTCAGCGTGTGAGTGAGTCTGGCATCTCTCCCCAGCTGTATTGAACTCATCATAGTAGCATCTAAATATATTTCATATATAATATTCTGCATAAAGACACTATTAGAAAAAAATATATAGAAGTAAAGAAAAACATTTATTTGTGCTTTATAGACTACAAGAAGGCCTTTTACAGAGTCCAGCATGAAAAAGTAGATACATGTTTAGAAAATACAGGCATGGATCAAAGACAGACACAAGAATACTCAATAACCTGTACTGGGAGAAAACTGCCACTGTAAGATCTGGCAGGCTTTACTTACCATTTATAGATGTAAAAATAAGAGTGCGACAAGGATGAATGCTGTCCCCTTGTCCATTTCACATTTACACAAACAGATTTTTCAACAGAAACAGAAAATGCAGAGACTCATTATCAGTGGAGTATCAGTAAATAATCTCATATATGTGGGTGACACAGTTCTGGTGGCTGTAAGCAAACAAGAACTACAGGAATTGATGATTCAAGTAAAGAACAAAAGCCAGGTGTATGGATTGGACATTATCACTGAGAAAACAAAAACTTTGATAACTAGCAAATCAAATGTGATATCTACTCTACAGATAAAAATAGATGGTCAAATACTGAAACAGGTCAAGGAATTTTTCTATCTTGGAAATAAAATAATGGAAATTGGAGATGAAAAATGGAAGCCAGGAAAAGAATAGGAATAGCCAAATTTGTTTTCTCCAGAATGAGTCATATAATGACATCCAAAATTTGAGAAATTAGAAGTGCAAAGAGAATTGATGAATGAAATCACAGACTGCCAGTTAACATATTTTGGCCACATAAAAAGACACTTACATACTTTGCTGAAGACAGCAGTAGAAGGAAAGATGGATGGTAAATGTGCCTGAGGTATAAAAAAGTGATGAGTATAACATTAAGAGAAAGACAGGACAAAGCCTGGAAGATTGTAGTAGTTGTCCATTGCGAAGAAAGATGGCGACAGTATCAGATTTGCATGAGCAGAATTGGATGCGTATGGGTCTGCATGTGACTCTGTAGTTCAATCCTGGATCTGGACACTTTACTGTACTAGAGGCACTCGTAGATAGCATTGGTAGCAGTAGCGTCCTGCAATGACGACCTTCCAGGTGGCTCGCTTTTCCCTCACTGCATCTGAGATGTTCTGCTCATCGAGGAGAGCACCTTGTGTTATTGTAGAGCACCAGGCTGTCATCTGTCACAAGTGACTCCCAAGAGGCAACATCAATATGGAGACCTTTCATAGAGGCTTGGCGAATCATTGTATTTTTTTTTCATCTACCCACCCTATGAACACCTGCCTGCCTTAAGTGCATCATAAAGGAATTGTTTAGGTAGGCAGGTGTCAGGCATGTGAACAGCATGCCCCGCCCACCAAACCTGGGCACTCTGCGACAGCGTGTAGATGCTAAGGAGTTTTGCCTCTTCCAGCACTTCATGGTTGGGTAACCTGTCCTGTCAGTTGATCTTGAGCAGCTGGCACAGACAACCCATATGGAAGTGATTGAGCAGTCTGGCATGACTACTATACACCATCCAGATCTCTTAAGCTTAGAGGAGGTGGTAAGTGCAATGGAACAATATACATGGATCTTTGTTAAATGCAGCGCTTGCCCGGGCAATCATATTGCTAACCTCATAGTCTATGCACGCATCTCTCGACAGGGTGCTGCCCAGGTATTTAAATCCATATATCCCTCATAGACGCTGGGTATGTACTGTGATAATCGGTTTGTGGAAGAGATACTTTGGAGCAGGTTGAAACATGACTTCAACCTTAGCTGTGTTTATTGAGAGACCAAAACGAGAACATGCATTTGAATATCAATCCACAGTGGACCACACGTCCTGCTCTGAGCTAGTGTTCAGGGTGCAGTAATCAGCAAATGAGAGGTTGAAGATGGTAGCATCTGACACCTTAATGATGGATCACAAGCACTTTAGATTGAAAATTCCTCTGCACATTATGTAACTGATGTGGACATCCATAACATTATTTTCCACAGCCTTGAATAGTATTACTGCTAACACTATGCTTAACAGTGTGGGTGTCAGAACAGAACTGCTTCACGTCAATTGTTATTGAGAAGGCTACAGATAGCTCTCCTTCAATGTGGACTCGTGCCATCATGCAATTGGCAGATCATTGTAATGAATTTTGTTGGGAAGCCAAATTTTGCCATAAATGAACAGCGTCAAAGGCACAATGGTCATGTACAGGTTGCAATGTTGTTTTAGGCACTTTTCCTGGAATTTGCTGTCTGGCAGTAAGTCCTGCTTCAGGTGGTCATTTAGATGATTAAGTAAGACTCAGACCAGAACTTTGCCTACAGTTGACAGTAGGAAGATGCCTCTATGATTGTTGCAGGACTGGTGATTGCCCTTTTGCATGTATAGATAGATATACAATGGTGGCATCTATCATTTCCTGTGGAACTTGCTCGATATCCCACATGCAATGATAGAGTGTAATCAGCTCTTGCAGAAGCACAGGACTCCCTTCTTGGTAATTCAGCAGGGATTGGATCTGACCAAGGAGTCTTTCCTCTGAAAATTAAGCTAATAGTGTTTATGACTTCAACCTCGCTAGAGTTGAATTCAAGTCCCTGGCTAATAGAGATTTAAGGTACATGAGCTACAGTTTGACAGCTGATGATGGATGAACAGTTGAGAATGGGCACAAAGTATTCCGCCCTGCGTTCTAAAATCTGGATTTTTAATCGGTCAATAGCAATGTGCCATCAGCACCAAGTACAGAAAATGAGCGATAGGACAAATAGACATAAAGACATCATTGGACAACCACACGCACATTATTGAATGCAGTCCTTCTGGATGGGTCACTTTGGAGAAGTCAAAACAAGTGGTGCTTCTCATCCAGCAGGATCTTAACAGGCTTAACAGTTGCATTGTTTTAACTGAACCAGTCATATTTTTTGCATGTCTTATGTCACAAACACTCAGTTGCAGAGAGGTTTACTGCATCCTTTAGGAAGGCCTACATGTCTTCCACAGTATTCAGTGGGAGATAATTTTTTTGAACAGAATGAGGGAGTGTAGATTCTCATAGAATCTATTTTTTGCCACCTCGGAGTCGGTCATCACCCAGGCATATGCATTGATCAACAAAGCCCCGACCAAATGAGAGTCAAAAAGACATCAGCTTATCACCGATCCCCTTGGGGAGCAGTCAGACCAGTCAGGTTCTGATGGCGAATTTGACTCCAGACTCATGTTTCTCTGCGCTGGCATGGCAACTCTAGCAGAATGTGTAGCCGCCCCCAGCCCTCGTTGGCTAATTTTGACTTGCTAGGAGCAGCCACATTCACAGGGTAGTGTGCAAGCACTCTGGCTATGAGTGCCGTCCTTCATTCCAGCCTGTTGGTACTGTCTAGCATGGTGCTTACGTTCCATTTAATGAAAATAAAAGCTTTCATTTTCCTGCTGATTTTGTGTGGTTTGTCTGTTTTACCTAATGCTGTAACTTGGGCCTAAATAGATTTAAGTGGAAAAGATTTCCATCATCGCCAGCTCCACTCATTTGTTCCCTGCTACCCTAATATGATGGCAAAACATAAATCAAGATGACTGAAGGTAGTTCAGGGTGCAGATTTTCCTCAGGGTTTACTCCCGAAGCCTTTCCCATAAACAGGTATCCCCCAAGGCAGCAGGTAAAAGATCACTGACATGGTCACTCAGAGCCATGTCAAAACAAAATACCATTTCTAGCACTACAGCCACTTACACAGACATAATTTCAGCATGGTGGATGATGACTACTCCATAAGCATATGATTTATGTCCCAAGTCTATATTTTTGCAACCAAAATGACACTGCAGCAGCAAAAGTTTGTAAAAGCAAACATATATTCTTTAGACTCCATAAATGTTAATGCAGCAGAACAGCTCAAACCTAGATAGTCTTGCCTGAATTAGGTTTAATTTACAACCACATGATGATTGATAACACAATTCCAAATGACCAACATTTTGCCAGATTGAGCACAACACACAGGTGTAGGAACTTGAATATGTAATATCTATTTAGTATTGTTATTATATGCACAGAGAACTTTATTTACAAATCCAATGCATAAATTGTTACATCCAATGCATTGAACAATCTCTTAAAGTGAGAAGAAATTAATTTCTACAAACACAGTTCTATAATATGACTTGGCTTTGTTCATTCTCAATCTCCCACTACCAAACACTGAAAGGGCTTAAGTAGCAGAATGTAGTCCTGAGAACGGAATGCGTTGTGTCGTAGTTTACAGCTTGACTGCGATATTTGCACCTTTCAGTCCAACACATCCGACTTCAGCAAGCATTTTTTTAAGTACCGTGTTAGCATTCCCTCTTCGATCCCTTCTCCTTAGCCAGTCTGCCCTGCTGCAGCCTGTTATCCAGGATCACCACCTGGAGGTGTAGAAGGGTCTTGGCAGCTTTGGTTCGCTGGCCCTGACGCTAGCAGTCAGCTATGAGTCGCTGACCATTGCAGCTCATGCGCTTCTCAGCATCTTGATACCAGTTCTATAATATAAATGGATTCCCAAAATCACTGAGGCAAGGTGCATTTGACAGGAGCTATAAGTGAACAAATCCTCCCTGCCGACTGTCAGATTTGTACAATCTGGCAGAATGTACCATCAAGGAAAGAGAATATTAGAGATGTATTGAAGCTGACCTTTCATGTGGAAATGGCACGGAACTGAATCAAGTTTTTTACTGTCATTTATGATGGGTATATTTGGCAAATTTTAGACTAGATTGCAATGTAATTTTATGTAATTCTAGAAAACCAAAAAAAAAAAAAAAAAAGAAAATTAAAGAAGAAAAGAAAAGAAAAACAGCGGAAAAATTAATTCTAATGAAATAATGCAAATATGAATCTTTTGGGTATACTACATTAAATAATATTTTATGTAATTGAATTTGTATATTTTACAATGAATAATGTTTCAGTAGTTTGTAGTTAAAGTGTATTCTAAAGAACTAAATTAAGTAAACAAAAACCTCAAGTGGTAAAATGTTATGAAATGATGCATCTAATGATTAATCTTATTGGTATAAAGAAAACAAATATAATGTCTACAACTGGTCCTTTACATATTAAAATTAAAATTGTATAATCATTCATGCTTGTTCATGCCAAAAACCAAAAAATTTTATTTTGTAAAACTTTAAATAAAATAATGCCATTAAAGTAAAAATCTTATTGATAAAAATAAAATTAGAATTCTGTATGCAACAAAAAAACAATTGTTTTTAAAAACTTGAGGAGTGATTTAGAGTGAAACAATGTAGCAAAATTATAATTAAACAATATTTTAACATTTAACAACCCCCAAAATAACCATTGAAAACACATAAAAACTAACAGAAGTGCACCAATAGATAAATATTATTTATATAATGTAAATAAAAACCGCTATTACTTAACTTAACTTAACTTAACGTCTTTATACTGGTTTAGAAGACTCTGCAGAGTCCGTACAGTATAATTAAAACATAAACTGCGTTTTATCACTCTGTAAAGCATGACCTATGGCCAAAAAAGATACTGTAGAGATGATCTATATCAAAATAGTGCACCAAAGGATTAATTTTATTGGTATTATATTAATAATAAATACATACTTGATATGACTAAGCTGATATGACAGTACTTTAAATAAGTGTCTAAGCACATTATAAATAAATTTAAAACCCAAAATTGATTTTAAGTAAAACAATGCACTAAAATGTTAATTTTATTAGCAAACAAAAATTATATACATTTGATTTTTTAGGTTTTAGTGGAAAAAGTGTTTCGGAATTTTTAAGCTCAAGATTGTCCTAAAATAGCAAGTGATTTACAAAAATACTTGTGAGACAATTTCAATGGAATCATTTATTCAAGTATTAACTTTACAAAACACAAATATCTATGTAATCTGGTTTTATTACAAACAGATACAGCATTTGTTACTATTATATAACTCATGTAAAGCAGCAAAAACAATCAAACAAATTTGTAAAAGGTGCTGATAAGCACATGGTTAATGTTATTGGTATTCTGTAAGCAAAAATAATGTATATTACTGGATTTTCTTGCACGCCCTGTTTTAGCTATCATGAAAAATATTAAATTTAAACTCACTGTGTTTGTCTATTTTAAAATAAAATAGTTTTTGACATCGTGAAACTACGACATAATTGTTTGAAAGCGAAAAATAAATGTTTCACAAACACAGTAATACCTGTGAGCTGAAGTTATGTGGAATATATTATTGTTAGGTGTTTTTGCCTCATTTAGCAAGGACACTCTTTTCAATCACAAACTAAGTCTCTATTGTTAATAACAGGATGGGTGTGTTCACCATACTGACACTGCACAGTCAGCCTGGGATTATATTACCTTTTACACACAAAAATAAATCCCATCAAAAGATTAATCTTATTTGTAAATTGAAATCAATGCAATATATAAATAATATTTAAACTGTTGTAGAGCTCTGTCAGCCTAAATTATTCGAAAGCAAAAATTACTTTTTTTAAATATTTATTTTTAAGCTAAACAATACAAATAGATTCTTACTATTATTGAAATAATGTAAACAAGTATTGAACTTAAAAAGGATTTAAACATTGTGTAACTTAATGTCCTAAAACAAAAACACATATACCAAAAGAAAACTTATGAGGTCACCTAATGCTAATTAATGCAAGAAAATATTTCTCTTATTGGTATAATGCAAATAAATATTGAACATAACTGGTTTTGTGCATATTAAAATAAGCTGTTTAGTTTTTAGTATTATGTAACTTTAATATGTCTAAAGCATATAAAAGAAATTTGAGAGGTGAGTTGAAGTGAAACAATGCATGCAGCAAACCTTATTATAATCAATCAATTAAATCAATCAATCAATTCCTTATTGGCATAACACATAAAAAAATATTGTATACATCAGTATGGACAGTATTTTAGTATCATTCTGTAACTCAAGCATGTATTCATGTAAATGTACAGACGTGACGCTGTCATCGCAGATAAAGGGTTGGAGACTTCATTCTACTAGATCCCAGTTTTATATCTTTTTATTTTTATATTTTAGCGAGGTGAACAGTTTCTTGCTTTTCCCTCCCTAACAGTAAATCAAGTACCCAAACAAATACACCTCAGGTCAGGTCATCCCGCAACCGGTGAGTTCATTGGTGCACAGATGAAGACATCCTCACACCCCACGTCATCCCTCTCTGTCAGTGGTCGCTCCCTGTGCCTCCTCTGGTCGGAGATTGGTCCATCAAATACACCTAGGTAGGATGAAAGACGTCAGGACCAGGCACTGAACTTGGTAACCACTATGCTACTTAATTCAATTCAAGTGCAGTCTCCGTAAAAGAAGGTTGGCTGCAATGGGTCTCCAATATCATGTCCCTTATCTTGATGATACACTCTGCCAGACTGACATTAGTCCATCTTTTGATGTTGCTGTCTCATTTAGAGCCGTCCGCCTTTTGTCCAACTACCTTCAACTTTCCCCTCAAATATTGCTGTCAATTAAGTTTGGTGTCTTTTTATATGACTAAATTATTTTACTTGCCTAATTTTAATGTCTATCAAAAGTTTTCTACCCATCTCTTCAGGACATCAGTATTTGTTTTTCTTTCCACAAAATATGACATGTTCTTCTATATAACTACATTTTCTAGACCTCTATTTTGTTTTTCAACTGTTTGTTCATAGTCCATGTTTCTGCATTGTATAATAAAGTCTCATTTTTTAATGTATATGTGATTTGCCTGGATGCCAAAACATTCTTCATCAAATGAAGTACACTATTGGTCATTTCAATTTTCTTCATCACTTCCCTCTCACATTTACCATCACTTGTAATAATCTGTCCCAGATACAAGTAGCTGTCTACCTGTTCTAGTATCACACCATTCACTCGGATATTAGTTTTATGCTGCAGGTTTGTTTTGCTAAATAAAATAACTATTGCTTTATTAATGTTAATGTCTAAACCATATCCATTACTTCTGGTGTTGACTATCTCCACAAGTTCCCGCAACTCTTTCTCACTTTCAGCTAGCAGTACATTATCATCAGCATATCGCAGATTGTTGATTATTGATTCATTGATGTTTAGTTCAAGATTTTCTCTGTGTAAAGGTTAAAGCTGCATAGCGCAGTGGTAAGCACGCTGGCTTCGCATCTAAGTGGTCCTGGGTTCATTCCCTTGAGGCAGTAATGTTTTTTTCAGACCGCAATGGCTCCTGGGTCGACCCAGCCTTAAATGGGTACCGGTTTAGTCCGGGAAGTAAAAGCGGCGAGGGAGAGAAGATGGCTACTGCCCTCATATAGCCGAGCCTTTGAAATGTGAGATCGCTCACACCTCACACCCCTACAGCAGTAATGCTATGGGTTACTTTACTTTTTTTTAAAGGTTAAAGAGACAAGATGACAAAAACATCCCTGTCTCACACCTATTTGGATATCAATATACGGTGAGTAGTTCTTTCCAAATATTAGTTGCCACCTGTCCCAGTACAGGTTACTGATTATCCTAATGTCTTTACCATCCAGATTAATTTCTTGTAGGCATTCAGATGACCATATATTAAGGAAGGGTTAAAGAAAACTAAAAGAAGCTAATGGAAAGTGTGATATGTACCATAAGATGAATACTACTGACATAATTAAAATAAACAATGTCCCAGCATTATGTAACTTATACCTGTCGTACAGAAATAACTAAACAAAATACCTGACAGGTGAAGATACAGAAAATAATTATAAATAATAAGATTAATCTGACTGGTATAATGCATACCAAATACTGTAAACAGAAGGTAATGTATTTCAAATAAGCTGTATTTCAGCATTTTAAAACTCTAGCATGTATTGAAGTCATACAAAACAAATTAACTGAAGTGATGAATTTAAATGAATTAATCCAGCAAAAGATCAATCCTAAGAAGTAGTGTATAATTTAAATCAATAATGTGTATAATTGGTCTAATGTTGTGAAAGAAGCCATCTTATTTGTTAATGAGCAAAATAATAAGAACAACTATGAAAAGGCTATACCATCCACAATAGATTTTTGCAAACTACTTTGCAAAATCAAACTATAGCATTAATTTTTGTTTAAAAACCTGCATTAAACTACAACTTGGTTTCATAATTCTGGCTCTTTAATATTTGTAATGTTTCCAAGAATCAACTGAGATAATTTGAATGGCACTTAATTTAACAAAAATGAAAATATTTTGTTACAATTAAAAACAACTTGTTTTACAAATCCAATTTCATTTTACTATTTTTTATTGTTAAAGATTTAGGTGCATTACATGGTCTGGCTTTTATATTTAAGAATAAAGAAAAATAAATTCATTTTAAAAACATAAATCAACTGCATCTTGTTTTGTATTTCTTATTTCCCGATTTTTGTTTTTCCAAGAATAAAATAAATCATTAGAAATGGCCTGTATATATAACAAAAAGAAACTACAAATTAAATCAATTTGAACAAAAGAAAGAAAAATAAAGAACATGCTAACCTGGCATCTTCAGAACAGTAACTGAAATGTCAAGGGAAAACAAGGACAAATTATGTGACACTTCTGTCGTACTGAAAAACACAAAAGAAGAGTTAAGAGAACAATACAGTTTCCTAAACTAACACATATATAGCACAGGTTACTTAAATAACACAAACAGCACAGCTGAGTGTATCTGGCCCATATAACACAGTCTACTGTACATAATCTACATAGCACAGTCTACTGTACATATGACACACATACATATAATACAGTTTCCTGTATACATGGGTCGAGCCAGGAGAGGTGTCAGAGAGGATGGAGCAAGAGAGTGCACAACCAGTGAGCAACACGAACCATCAGAACACATACCCTTTGTCATATGCTGAATGAGTCTGAGCACCTATGGGTCTATCCAAAGTGCAGTGATGTAAATTATGTGATAACATAACAGTTTAGGAGGATACTTACAGCACAGATTCTACTTCACAAGCATGTAGGAAGGCCTGATGGTCACAGTGCAGAATAAAAATCAAAGGAGCCAGCAGTTCATGCATTCCCTGTTAGTTTGTCAAAAAACAAAGAAAAATTGTAATGATCAATTATTTTGTATCTGCTGGTGTTTGGCATTAATTTTATAACAATACAATAATTCCAACCATGGATAGTCCAATCTGTCAATTGAATAGATTAAAACCTGTAAACCAGAACAATGAAACCCTTACAAGGATGAAACATGTTACATATTTAAAGTATGTCTATAAATTTATATAATTTTCGCATGAAAGAATTGTAAAAAATGTACAGGTCTTTTCTATCATCCATAATTCGAGCTATAAACATAATTAAATACATGTCAAAATATGAGAGATTGACTTCATGCAGCAGCAAACAGCTGTATCCAATAGTCAGTTATGGCCTGTATGTGACTTGGAGATTACTCTTTCATTCCCATAAATTATCATAAATATTTAAGTTGACTTTGTTCTTTACATGGTGATCATAATGTAAAGTTCTAAAAGTTACACAGCAAAAGCCTCTGTTATAAAGTATTTGTCCTATATGATATAGCATTATAAGTATCCTTGCTGTTTAATATGCAGCATTTGCTTTCTTTTTGTGTGCATTTATAATACACTTACTTACTTACTAAGTCGCTCCTTTTCTACCCTGAGTTGTAGAGGCTTGCCAGAAAAAAAATCAGACTATTTTATTCGCTGTCTTAATCTTGATCTGGTTCCAGTATTGTCCTCTGTCTCTTATATACTGTCTTATGTTATCATCCCAGCAGCCATTGGGTCAACTTGTGAATCCGGATCTTTGGCTCTTTGTATTCCATGACTGCAGTGGTAGTCTATGTTCTTTCATTCTGCAGGCAAAGTTGGCTCTTTGTATTCCATGACTGCAGTGGTAGTCTATGTTCTTTCATTCTGCAGGCAAAGTTGGCTCTTTGTATTCCATGACTGCAGTGGTAGTCTATGTTCTTTCATTCTGCAGGCAAAGTTGGCTCTTTGTATTCCATGACTGCAGTGGTAGTCTATGTTCTTTCATTCTGCAGGCAAAGTTGGCTCTTTGTATTCCATGACTGCAGTGGTAGTCTATGTTCTTTCATTCTGCAGGCAAAGTTGGCTCTTTGTATTCCATGACTGCAGTGGTAGTCTATGTTCTTTCATTCTGCAGGCAAAGTTGGCTCTTTGTATTCCATGACTGCAGTGGTAGTCTATGTTCTTTCATTCTGCAGGCAAAGTTGGCTCTTTGTATTCCATGACTGCAGTGGTAGTCTATGTTCTTTCATTCTGCAGGCAAAGTTGGCTCTTTGTATTTCATGACTGCAGTGGTAGTCTATGTTCTTTCATTCTGCAGGCAAAGTTGGCTCTTTGTATTCCATGACTGCAGTGGTAGTCTATGTTCTTTCATTCTACAGGCAAAGCCAAACCCCCAAAGCTGAGATTACTCCACTTGAATCTGCAATGGCTAGGTTTTGAGATCATGCTGATTGTGGACATTGTCTCTTCTTGTTACTAACATAACTCTTTCACAATATACAAGAGATTTTATAATGTTTTATTTAATGTGTTCGGTAGGCATTAAGTTACATTTTTAATGAAATATTTTAATAAACTACTATGAAAAACATTTCTTTTATGTCTGTAATTGTATTCTCGTGTTTTTCCTCAAAATTTATATGAGAAAAATAATGACATACTGTGCAAGATTCTGACAGTTTATTGTATCAGATTAGACCCTTTTTGTATAAACTTTTAAAATGATTGGTTATCCCTTTAGCCCACACCAGTGATATGAGCACATGCTGTTGAGCTAAGTTTGAATAACTCTTTGTCTGATTCACAAACTGTTCTGAGTAATGACACAGTTGATGTTTCAGTCAATATCATCTTATGTCAAATCTTGCTTATTTCCTTCATCTGTGCAGAAACAGCTGTTTGCTTCTACAATTACAAAATACTTTTAAGTTCAAATTACTGATAAATAGACTATACTCCTTCTTGTTTTATAAAATGGCCAGAAAAATTGAAATCTAATATTGATGCTTTTATTTTATTCATTAAAGTTATTTTAAAAAGAAAAACACATATGCTACTTATTGTATATATATCCAGTTGTAGAGTTATTTTTGCTTTTAATAAACATATTTAACTAAATCTATATATTTATAATAGCTAAATCTATATACCCATTACCAGGGCCAGTTTTAAAAAATAACTATTTTGATGCACAAATCCAGGGTCTTGTAATGTAGGGAACCCTCAACAAAGGTCAATAACTTGTATTTATGCTGAGAACTACATTGCATGCATCCATGAATCCCACAAAGCACAAGAGAATGTGAAACCCACAGACTGGATAGGGTGGAATGCTTATCCTCCCTAAACTATTCATCCATTCAAAAATGATCTCGGTGGAAACCAACGCAGAAGCCAAAATATAGGAGTGAATACACCTTACCTAATCAATCAGTAAGAATATATAATACAAACTGCCTGTCAACAAAAATTTGGTCCTAGAAGCCATGAATATTATGGACCAGGCAGCGATAGTAGTAGTTGATTTTAAAAGTCAGTCTGAAGGTTGGGTTTACGCAAAGACAAACACAAGGGGATACAAACTAGAGAAATGGGAGGTTGATAGTAACCTCTACATGATCAACCTCCCAGACGATCCCCCCAACATTCAATTCAATGACCTTGTTTTTATCACCAGCGACCTGATTAAAAAATCCAAAAGAAGTCTTCGTACCTCTAGCTGATAGTTACCCCAAACGCATCAAACTTATCATAAACCTGGGAAATATTCCATCAGACCACAAGCCATTGCCTAGATGGAACTATCAGTGGACTGGCAGAAGTTTTTCACAAGAACAGATCTTTACAACAAGTCCATCAACACCCAAAACCAGAAAGTAGGTAAGATTGTGAAGAAAAAAAATAGACAGTGACTTTCTAAGAGCAGCAATGAAAACAACCCATGAGGCATTATAAAAAACTACATATCATATTTGTCCCCAGAACAGCAATATATGGAACTTCATCTAACAGAGGCAAAAGAAAGAGCGGAAATTAACCAAAATCAAGAAAGTAATATCCCATTCAAGACAGCTGCGGCAAGACATAGGAATACAATCAACAAAGCATGCAGGAAAAGCTCACTAAAAATGCTGAACTTTGATAGAGTGCATGAAGCCCTAAAAGCGAGCAAAGGTCTTAAGTGATGTAAACAGCTACAAGCCAACAGTTACAATTGAAAATGAAGGAAAGGCACTAACCGGAAAAAGCTACAGATGTTCTAGTCCAAAATTATGCAGAAACAAGTAGAAACAAAATCTCCACAGACATAAAAAGGTTGCAGTTGGCCTACAAAAAAATAGAAAGAAAATCCTGTTCATGCTCAACACTTTTGGTCTGAAAATAGAAATGCGCATTGAAGATAATCTTGTCGAAAATGTAAATTTGTATATCCAGTTGGGATAATTTTCTTCTCAAAACGAAATTTAGATTTTCCAAAAAAAACAAGTCTATATATAATTCTCATCACTAAATCGATTTGTTTTCATGTATAACTTGACTTAAACAGTTTAATTTACATTACCCTGCTCTAAAAGCTATGCGCATCAATCTATTCTTAAATGCATTAATTGTCCATGTCTCCAATATTTTCTGTGACAATACATTCCAAGCATTCACCACTCTCTAACTAAAAAAATAATTCCTAATATCTAATCTGGACCATTCTTTAGTTAATTTGTAGCTATGCCCTCTTGTTCTTGTAGGTTATTGTATTTTGAAAAAAATTGTTATAGTCTAATTTATCCGTTCCTTTGATGATCTTATAAACCTGCATTAAGTCACCTCAAATTCTTCTCTCTTCTAGACACCGTAGGCCAGTTTTTCTGAGTCTTTCCTCATAACTTTAATTTTGGAATCCCACTATCAGCTTTGTTGCTCTTTTTTGTATTCTTTCCAGCATGTTTATATCCCCTCTATGATAATGACTACCCACTTGTAAACAGTACACTAATTTAGGTCTAACTAATTCTTTATACAGTTTCTTCTTCTTCTTCGTCGTACGCTATCAGACGTCAACCTGTATTTTTTTTTAAAAGCAGTGGTCATCCTGAGACTGTCGACACTGCCATAGAGCTTGTCTTCTGTTGGCATTGGTGATGGCCACATCTGCTTTCTCTGATCCTCATATGTTGGGCAGTTTTGCAGCAAATGTTCAGCGGCTTTATACAGTTTGACTATCACTTCCTTGCTCCTATGTTTAATATTTCTTTTTAATATATCTAACATTGTATTAGCCTTTTTCACTGCTATCTGAACTTACTCACTCACCTTACCTGTATGATCTATTATAACCCCAGGACCCTCTATTAAACTCATGCTGATTATTTCTGATTAGATTAAACTTGTCTAAATGCATTACAATGTTTTCTTTGATTATTGACTAACAATTTACAGACTATGCTCGTTAAACTCTAAACTCACTGGTCTTTAATTTGATAGATCTGATTTTTTGCCATTTTTGGAAAAGGGGATCAGTCCTGCATCTTTGTAATCCCATGGAACAATCCCCTTTGCAAGTGATTGAGAACATAATATAGCCAATGGCTTTGCTAGTTGGTCTTTAATTTACAAACAGCAATTTTGGATGAATACCATCTTGACCTGGACATTTATCCACTTTCAACCCCTCCAATTTTTTAAAAACCATTTCTCTGTAATACAGATTGATCTTAATGCCGCTGTATCCATAATGCTTTGAAAAATATCTATAGGCTCTGGGATCTTGGAGCAGTCCTCTTTTGTGTAGACTGTGCCAAAGTACCAATTGAGTAGATTAGCTGCCTCCCTATTCTCACTTATTATTTTTCCTGTGCTGTCTATGAGAGGGCCTACTTTGTCTTTCGTTCTTTGTTTATTTCTAACATAAGAAAAGAAGCTTTTACTATCAGTCTTGATCTTCTGAGCAAGTATTTTTTCGAAGTCTATTTTTGCTGTTTTATTCACTTTCTGAGCTATGTTCTGCTTGATCAAATATTTAAAATATGTTTCTTTTGATTTACCTGCTTCTATATATTTTTTCCTTGCTTAATTTTTATCTCTTCTACATTTAACTGCAAATCTAGTTCTTTCCCTGCAATAAGATCCCAACGGATGATTTGATGGTCACGTGAGCCAAACAGTTCCCCAACAGTAACGTTTTCAATCATATTTTCCTCGGTGGTAAAAACTGTCTAGTGTGTTTTTTGCCTCTGGTGGCTGCTTCAACATGGTGAATAAAAAAACTATCAGTTATGCACTTAAAAGGTTTTGATTCGACAAGTGCTTCTGCCATGTCCCATTTCATTTTTTTAAAGTTGAAATCCCCCATTAATAATAATTTCCCTTCACTTTGCTATGCTACTAATCAGCTCCTCATCTACCTTTTTTTGACAATGGACATCTATAGCATACTCCAATCACTGTTTTTTCACCCCCACTATCTATTTCTCCCCATACACTTTAAATTTTGTTACCACATGATAAATCATCTTTGATCGTTATATTAACTAAATTTGTACAGTATAATAAAACGCTACCTCCCTTAGCCTCGTCTCCAACTACCCTATTTTTCCTTAACATTGTATATCCCTCTATTTCAAGTTACCTATCTGCATATTTCCATGATTCTGTTAACCCTATTATATCAGGTTCTTCTTCTTCTACATACAGTTCCAATTCTTCTCTTTTATTGACTATGTTTCTCACATTTGCAAACACAAATTTTATTTGGAAATTTTGTTGTTTTTCCAATTTTTACATTTGCTTCATCATTTTTATTTTTGCTTTTCCACTACTTATTTCACACTTCCCTGACCTCAACTCTCCCCTTTGACTGCATCCTCTATAGCACCCTATTGCAGGCTTATCTTTAGTCTCATAGTTCATAGGCCTTACTAGTTTACATTTTTAACACAATGATTAAACATATACTTCACTACAGCATGCTGTCCTATCACATTTAGATGTAAGCCTCTCCTGTCTAGCATTTAACTTTTGTCTACTTTCACATCAATAAATTCCATACCCATGTCCATACACATCACCTGCAACCTAAGGTTGACATCTATTATCTTAATGTCTAAATAGTCTGACCCATCTGCTATGTCTAAAATACCTATTATTATGACCTTTCTTAACTTGTTTTCCTTAAGTGTTCCAATAAGACTATTGTATCTTTGCATAATTATTTATGTACCATCTCTCTTTACATTATTTGTTCCTACCAATACTACAACATAACTGTTTGCTCTGTCATCTATCCTCTTTATTCTACCCTCTATGTCCTCAATTTTTGGTCCCCCAATATCCCTTTTTTCAAACATTTTACATTGTTAGGACAAATATTTGCCAACCTCTCTCACCATTGAATCCCCTACTACCAACACTGAACCCTCACCTATATTTACATACTTCTCTACAAAGCTCTCTGCCCTGTGTGCTGTTTCCTCACTAGAATCTCCTTTACTTCCACTTCCTATTTCCTTTTCCAACCCATGTCTCACTGACAGTGGTTTTATTTTATCAGCTAAACTATCAGTTGGGTAACTGAGCTTCTTTAAAACGTCCTCAATTTTCTATTGTTTCACTTCTATTTTGATCTGCCTCTTTTCTATCTCCTCCAATCTCTTCTCATTTGTCTCAATATTGCACTCCATTCGAGCCTGCCTCTCTTCTACTCTATATACCCTACATATAACTTTTACTTCATCTTCCAACGTTGTATCTATCCCTACACTAATACACTAATACAAACATTGTCGCCACACAAATCACACAATCTGTCCTGACCTTTCTTCATTGCATTTCACCTGGTCTTAGCGGCCATACTAATTATGCTATTTATTATCGTTAGCCAACATGTTATACTAATACCTAATACCATGTATACTTGTTATAGCAATACCAAAAAAATCAAATGCCGTTGGTATTTATCTTACAACAGCTATCGCTTTATATTCTCCTAACTAAATTTATATATTCTCTAACTAAATTTACATATTCTTATAAACAAAACTAAATATTCTCATAACCAAATCTGTATGTTTTCATAAACAAAACCATTTTGTCATAATCAAATTTATATTATCTAACAGAAAAACTATCTATTCTGATAACACAACTATATATTCTCTTAACCAAATATATATGTTCTCAAAAACATAACTATATATTCTCATAACAACCAAATCAATATATTCCAATAACTAAATCTACATTTTCCTATAACTAAACCTACACATTCTCATAACTGAGTGTATATATTCTCATAACCAAACCTACTTATTCTCAGAACCAAATCTACATATTTTCATAACTAAACCTACAGATTCTTATAACCAAAACCTACCGATTCTCAGAACTAAACGTATATATATATATATATATTCTATACTCTCTATATATTGTCCTAACTAAATCAATATATTCTCAAAGCCAAATGTATATATTCTCAGAACCAAATTGAAATATTCTCATAACCAATTATAAATTTTGTCCAAACTAACTCCATATATTCTTGTAACTAAATCAGTATATTCTCATAAATACATCTATATACACTAAGAACTCAATCTATATATTGTCAGCAGCAAACTTAATACAATTATATTTACCAAGGGTTTGGAACTCAAACACCGCTGCGGGCCACATGAAATCCAGAAAATGGATCAAGTAACTCATTACGATGAATTTTATAGGTAATAAAAATCTGGATATGTACTTGAAAAAGCTCTGGTGGTTGAAATCTGGCGTTTCTATTAATCTACCTATCTGTTATATAACATATTTATTTATCATTCACTATTATGAATGTGTCACTTGTTGAAATATCTGTTTTTCTAACTAAACATGACATTTTAGTCAGTGTTTTATCTTCTACAACCATCATTGTTTCTCTTTTGGTTTTCAGTTATCTAATAGACAGCTGACAGCAGCAAAAGTTCAGGTCTCAACAAGCCCCTGTCTACCCATCTGTAAATTGGAACCTGATTTACAGTTTGGGAAAGCAAGGTAACAATGAATGAAACTAGTCACCCCACCTCAGAAAACTTTGACTTAGTACAATTATGTCTTCAATGGTAGTGACTGCTATTAGACAACCGTTAACAATTTTAACCCATTCACCTTTTTCGCTCTCTCTCTCCATATATATATATGTAAAGGGTAGATAATGGGCACAAAGTGTACCACTAGATACCATCAGATAGCCCCTCCTCATGAATGATACAAGAAGGAGAACAGAGGACACACCCCCCTCCCCCATCTGTCTCCCCCTTAGTACTCCACGGCTCAACACCACCCCCTCTCCACCCCCTCCCAGTGGTCGAGACTCCTAGTGTAACTTCAATTGACTGCATATGATAATATTAATGTTAAACACAAGAGTGATACTTAGCTGCAAAAAAATCTAGCAGTCTTAAGTAGCATTAAGAAACCTTTTGAGGTTTTGTACAGGGTAAGGCAGTCCCATAGCAGACATTGCTATCGAGGATTAAGTGTGAGAGGTTTCATTGTACTAAGCTATTTCCTTAATTTTAGGTGGGATAATCAGTTAATTTTCTCATTGTGATTAAGTTGTTAACAGTAAGTCATATACCCATTTATAGCTGGGTAGACTAGATTATATTTAAAAAAAGTCAAACTCTGCTCTTTGTTATAGCAGACACACTCAGCACTTTGTTATAGTAGTGAAACTCTACACATCGTTACAGCAGTCAAACTCAGCACTTTGTTATAGCAGTCAAACTCAGCATTAGCACTTTGTTTTAGCAGCCAAACTCAGCACTTTGTTATAGCAGCCAAATTCAGCATTAGCACTTTGTTATGACAGCCAAACTCAGCACTTTGTTACATAAGCTGAAATTAACAGTTTGATTTAACAGCTGCCACTCAAAGCTTATTAAGTAACAATAGTGTTAATATTACTTGTGTTAGATGAAAACCATGGGGATAAAAGCATAATTTACAGCAACAAAATCTCATCAAAGCATAGCCAACAACAACGACCAATTTAAACTTATGACAAAAACTCATGTACAGAAGTCAGTCAATCAGTTCATATCATATAACTTCCTCAATTATGGCATCTGGTGAGTGGCGAAGTGGTTAGAGCACTTGTCTCTCACAACATTAAGAAATAACTGAACCTATTAAAATTTGTTGAATGAAATTGGTCAATACTTTCCATGGTTGCAAGTTAAGTATGAAGAGAGACAGAGAGAGCGAGCGAGAGAGAGAGAGACGGAGAGAGAGAGAGAGAGACAGAGAGAGAGAGAGAGAGAGAGAGATGTGGCGAATATTTATCTGGTCGAATCGCTATACTCGTCACTTTCTTGTATCATGTGAGCGTTCTTCTTAGCAGGTTCGAATGAGGTCAGGTCATCAGGTCAGGTCATCCCGTAACCGGTGAGGTCGTTGGGGCACACAAGAAGACATCTTCACAACTCCACGCCATCCCTCTCTGTCAGATGCCGCTGCCTGTGACTCTTCTGGTCGGAGACTGGTCCATTCTTTTATGTTGTCCTCCCATCTCTTTTTGGGCCGGCCTCTTCGTCGTCTGCCATGCACCTTCCCGTGGAGGATTGTGTTTGCAAGACCATTTGATCTCGATATGTGACCGTACCAAGTGACTTTCCTTCTTTTGACAGTTGCCAAGAGATCTTCGAAAGGCCCTACTGCTGTTGTAATTCTATTTCGGATTTCCTCGTTTGTAACATAACACGATCCTTGTACATGACGTTTAAAAGTTTTCGGAAACATCTCATCTCCAAGGCCTGTATCCTGCGTTGAAGGTCAGCTGTAACTGTCCATGTCTCACACGCATAGAGATATATTGACAGGACCAGTGTACGTATTAATCTGATTTTCGTGCGTAGTGCTAACCGTTTATCTTGCCAGATTTTGTTAAGCCGTGCAAGCGCCGCTATTGTCTGTGCTATTCTGGCCAATACTTCACATTTTGATCCTTCATCACTAACAATCGACCAAAGATATTTAAAACGGTCAACTACTTCGAGTTCTTGACCGTTAGCTTTTATCTTGCTGTTGAAGCCTGTAGCGTTGTTTGTCATTAGTTTTGTCTTTCCAGCGTTTATCTCCATACCATAGTCAAGAGATGTTTCATCGAGCCTTCTGATCCATTCCTGGAGTTATGCTTCTGAAACCGCCAACCCGTCAATATCATCTACAAAACGAAGGTTGGTAATCGTTCGGCCCCCTATCTTGACAGTACCAACGTGACCTCAAAGTGCCTCACTCATAATTCCTTCCAGGAATATATTGAAAAGAGTTGGAGAAAGTGTACACCTCTGTCTCACACCAATTGATGTGCGAAACCAGTCTCCTCGTCTCCCATTCACAAGAACTGCACTAGACGCCTTGTTATACAGGTGTTCAAGGACCGTTATAATATTTCCTTTGATATTATTCATCCTCATGGTTGCCCAAAGCGCTTTATGCCATACCCTATCAAACGCCTTCTTAAAATCCACAAACACACGATACAGTGTTTGCTGCTGTTCTAGATATTTCTCACTTAGCAGCCTTAAATTAAATATCTGTTCTGTAGTGCTTCTTCCCTGTCTGAACCCTGCTTGCTCCTTTGCAATAATGTTCCCTGCTTGGGGTTTCAATCGGTCGAGGATTAATTTAAGCATGACCTTGCTAGGGTGGCTAATGAGGCTTATTGTTCTGTAATTTTGGCACAGCTTTAGGTTTCCAGAATGAGATGAATCAACAATTACTCAATTTGACTAAGGTTAGTTGAAAATAATACGAGAAATCATAGAATTTGAATCTAATAATATATGGATTTCCAACAATCTGAATGTATACTCCATAACAGAAATGTTGCCTTGATCCTGGGAGGACAATTAATCGATTCTATCATCAAACACCTTATAACAGAATTGTCGACAGACTTGACACTGGGAATTCAAGTAATCGAATGAATGCACCTTTCAACAGACTCAATACTGAGAAGACATTTAATAGATTCTGCCCAAATGGACCTTACAACAGACTTGATACTGGGAAGACAGTTAATCGATTCTGTCACAGTGCACCTTACAACAGACTTGACACTGGAAATACAATTAATTGATTATGTCCCTAAACACCTTATAACTGCGTCTTCCAACTTCAGAGACGCCTAATTGTTATTAATCTATTTGAGAAGCACTTTTTAGAGTGAACAGAAACTCCTGTAAGGTATAGGTTTTAATTACACCAAAGATAAAAATAGAAACATACCCTGCACTCTGCGTGGTGAATGAATGGGTAAACGACCTTTACTTTTCAGCACTTGAATGCCCCTGACTGACCTTAACAATTGGATTAACGCTGTAATGTTCATTTTGTTAAACTCTTCTCTCCCCTGTTTTGGGTAGCTCAGTATGTATTTTTCCCTCACTTACTTTCTTTGTGTGGAGGGATCTCTTCTTAATAACAGGAGAAAGGGTGTGATACGAGTCTCGAGTACCTCAAATACCAGAATGGTCCGGACAGGTAAAGCACATAAGCCAAAGATGGTAATTCATCTAATACAAGGGACTCTAAATTTCAAGCACCAACTGTCACCTTGCAGGTAGAATGAGGACTGACTTGCAAGTACCCTCTGTCACCTTGCAGGTAGGTTAGGACTGACTTCCAACTATCCACTGTCACCTTGGAGGTAAAATGAGGACTGACTTGCAACTACCCACTGTCACCTTGCAGGTAGGTTAGGACTGACTTGCAACTACCCACTGTCACCTTGCAGGTAGAATGAGGACTGACTTCCAACTACCCCCTGTCACCTTGGAGGTAGGTCCACCTTGCAGGTAGAATGAGGACTGACTTCCAACTACCCACTGTTACCTTGTTTGTAGGAAGAGGATAGATAAATAGTTAAGACCTAAGAAAAGGTCATCCAAGGGAACAAATTGACAGAAGGCGGATGTGTCGGCTGAAAAACAAACAATTATCTCACATTTAAGCACAAATCACATTTAGGTCAATCTATGGTGCACTGGAATGTACCTGGGGCCAGAAAGTCAAGCCAAGAATAGCAGTACTGCAACTTACCAAGCATGTTGTACGAGGCAGCTTAGGAAAGTTGACATCCTGTAGAGACTTTATGCCACACAAACTTCAAAAGTTTTGGGCAGGTCAAGATTTGATCATTTGGCATGCAATTGTTGAAGGCATGTGCTCCACAATCAGCTGAAAAGGTTTTTATTGGTTGATTGATTGATTCGTTGATTGATTAGAGAGATGGTGTTTCGTCTGAGGGATCCTACCAGACAAAGAGAATACCGGACTTCAAACATCGAAGGAGTCCACTTAGGCTACTAGTGAGCAACTGGTTCTCCTCTAGGAGTCACAAGTTGGGAAACCAAGGGTAAATATGAAGTGAATAAGGGTGGTACAATAGTAGAATCTGCCATCGGCGATACTGTGCTAAAGACCTCATAGTGCTCACTCTCTCAGTTTGTTAAGGTAGAGTGCAAAACTCCCGTCTCGCTGCATTTCTTTCCCTAACAGTAAGTCAGGTACCTTTTTACAGCTGGGTAGACTTGACCGTGATAAAACCAGGCACTGAACCTAGCACATTTGCAATGAGGAGCCAGAGCTCTAACCACTTTTCTACTCGGGCGATCACGAGAGAAATATATGCGGCTATGTGAGGGTGATCGACTCGATGTAGATCTTCATATAATGTCTGACAGTCGGCAAAGGAGTAGTAGATAGACAAAAATGAACAATCACTTTTAATGAAAGGTTGTGTGATTTTCTTGATTCATCTGCTGAACCTTGAGATGTTAATGTCATGTTAATTCTACACAGAAGGCAGCAATAAAGCAAACTCAAAACTTGTCAAACACAATTAGGAGATGGTTAGTTTGTGATCATAAAACAAACTTTAATATTTAAATAAAAGTATCAGGTGTACTGAAAATGGATAAAAACATCCTCAAATAATGATGTATTAAGTCAAAAGGCCAGATCCACAACTTGTTTGCTATCTCAGCATTATCTATTATTTTCTACCTGATTACACAACCTCGAATTTCGCCATCATTGTTAATTAAGAATCGATAAAGTTCTGTTCGCATTGCTCGTTATATCGATGTCTATATGACAGAGAGTGACACATTTGTTGACCTCTTTTAGTAAACGCTGACACTGATACATACTGACATATATACATGTACTTACTTCTCTTGTTCTTGTACTACACTTGTTTTACATAATTTTTCTTGAACAAACCAATATCTTCCATGTTTTCTTTTCTTCAAATTTAAGTAATATTTAAATTATCATCTTTATTGTATGCATGCTGTATTAGTTTTTGCTCAATTGATTGGAATGTGCACCTTTAATGTGAGATTGATGCCTTTATTAGTCACATCCACTGACTGCTACTATACAAGTAGAATGAATGCCTACAAACACGTATACATATAGTTATAT